>NQII01001137.1:122758-165001 GCA_002778355.1 Clitarchus hookeri | reverse complement strand
GGGGGGGGGGCTGTCTTTATTACAAACAACCTGCTGATTGCTGAGCGTAAAGTCTATTTCTTTCCTTTACCATTGCCATATCTCTGTCTACCATCTTTTTTGGTATTTACATTCTTTGAACATCAACATGTGAATTATCTGTAGACAAAACCATTTACACAAATGAGCACAGTCGAAACCACGCAGACACATCCGAAGATGATATATGTGGTAAAGGATATTCCTGTAGCAACTGTTTATATAGAAAATATTAACACACATCTTATGGAGAAAATCGAGGAACTGAAACACTTGTAAAATTTATCTGGGAACATTGTGTGAGTGTGTGTGTGTGTGTGTGTGAGTGGGTGTGTGGGGGGGAGCATGTAGGCACATGCATGCATGTGTGTGTGTGTGTGTCTACACACACATGCATGCATGTGTGTGTGTGTGTGTCTACACACACATGCATGCGTGCACACACACACACACACACACACAGACTTATTCACCTAAAATTTGCACCACAAATATTTCAGAAATGGAAGGTGCTATTGATGTGCTGGTTTCACAGAAGTGAAGTTTAGACAAGGGCTCATAATTGCAGTCCAGTCACAGATTTTAGTGATAGTTATAATGTGTATTTTTTGAACAAAGCTACATTTTTTTCAGATGGAACAATGCCTATTCACATCAAGAAAATAAAACTAGATGCAATTAGAATGTCAATGGCGTTTTTTGCAGGATTATAGTGCAAGTAGTTTATGTACTATTATAGTATGACAATTTTAAATACCTACAGTTTTCTACTCCATGTAACTGCTTAGTTACTAGCCTATGATGTTCTTATGTTTACTTTTCTATTTTAGTGTGTGTGGTTTTCTTCTGAATGTGCAAGAAAATACACATTACATCTTGTACATTTATGTAATTTTACTCATAAGAAATACGAAAGTGAATAAACAAATTCTGTGAATCCTGAAGAAAAAAAAGAGATAACTGTCCTCCATAGGTTGTGTTCAAAATGAAGACCCCCAGCTGCAATACAAACTTCCAGTCTGTTATGTAAATATGATGTAGCATTTCAGCAATTATTTCAGAACATGCAGCTGTAATACATTGTTTCATATCTTCTGGTGTAGAAGGGGTCAGGTCTGGTGAACGAGCAGGCCAACATATCCAATCCAATGATTTTGAAACAATTGGTGAAGACAAACTGTAGTACATCTTGCACTATGCGCTGGGCAACCATCATGCTGATACTACATGATCCTCAGAGTCTGCAGTGGAAGGTCTTCTAACATATGTGGAAGTTCATCTGTTAGGAGGTTGACATACTTTTGGGAATCCAGTGTTCCTTCTATGAAAAAAGGGCCTATGAGATGATGGTTCACTATTCCACACCACACATTTACACTCCATAGATGCTGGCGTTCCACTTGACAAGTCAATGGTGATTGTTTACTGACCAATAGTACATGTTTCTGAGGTTGACTTGGCCATGATTTGTAAATGTCATTTCATCACTAAGCAAGATACATGACAAATTTGTGTATCATGTCTTAATGCGCATTAAAAAAAGTTAACACGATTCTCAAAACTGTTTCCATGTATCTCTTGATGGAGAGAGATGATACGGATGGAACTTACGATGGTGCAGAATGTATAGTACACTTGCCTGACTAATGCTTCTCCCTCCTGCAATTGAACAAAAGCTAACTTGTGCGTTTAAAGCAACATCAGGTAGAACATTAATTCCACCCTCTTCTCCGGTCACTCAATTGTTTCTGTTACATTTTCAAGGTGTTACAATTACAGTTTTCCAAAATTGGTTAAAGAGGTTCGCAATAACTGTTAAGATGTTTGACATCTATTGGGAGATCATTCAGCATATACATTACAAAAACAAACAGCATTCTTCCTACATTTGCCATACACCTTGAGCATGTTGGCTTTTTCAGCATTAGTAAATACCATATTCCAACACGTCATATGATCTATCACAAAGTACTGACAAGGAGGTCCTAATACATTAGTGTAAAGTAAACAGAATCTACATTAACATACAAACATCGTAGCCTAGTATCTAAGCAGTTAAATGGAGCAGACAACTATAGGTATTTACAATTGTCATATTACAATAACATGCAAACTACTTGCACTAGAATCTTGCAAAACACACCATTGGCATTCTAATTTCATTTAGATTAATTTTCTTGATGTGAATAGGCATTGTTCCATTTGGGAAATATGTAGCTTTGTTCAAGAAATACACATTCTAATACCTATTAAAATCTGCGTCTGGGCTGCAATTATGAGCCCTTGACTAAACTTCAAACTTCACTTCTGTGAAACCAGCACATCTATAGTACCTTTCATTTCCGAAATATTTGTGGTGTAAGTGGTTTTTGTGGTGATTCACCCTATATGTGCGTGCGCACACATGCGTGTGTGTCTAAATATAAACAAATGTTCATTATTTTGAATAAAAAGGCATGCAAATGCCTTTTAAACTACCAAATTCATTAAATGTCTGGGGTACGCTGCCACTATCAGATGTGCAATTTCAGTTCTTAACATGGCTGTGACATAGCACATAACAGGTGCATTGATGCACCAAGAGCCACACAACTGGACAGAGGAATTTTACAATACTTCACTGCAGTAAGTAAAGACCTAACCAGATGAGTTCTCACTAATTTAGGAGAACATAGCAGGCAACCCTTACTTTGTTAATTTGTTTATTACAAAATTTTATGACAACATGGATATACCATACAATCAATCACTTTGGTTACTATAATCTGCGGCAAGAGAAAATAGTGCATTTTCAAAAGCTTCATAATATTTTTTTATGTCACCAAATACAATAGCATCTGCTGCTTTTTATTTTGGCACAAACATATGTTCTTGCTAAAATGCTGCTTGGAGAATATAAAAAATGATGTATCTGCAAACAGTATATAAAGAGTGAGGTTCAATGCTGATTTGTCCATTCAGAACATTTGTGAAAACGTCATTAAAAAAATCACATACTAAATTAAATATGAAACTATGTAAATGTAAAAGAAAGTGATCAAATTTCATCTTTATTTAGCTTATATCCATGAAAATTAGTACAAATGCATACTAACATCAATGTAAAATTGATGGTTTCACTAACACAATTACACGTATACATAAAATGAACTTAAAAATTATAGTAGAATTAATACATCATCTGAACCAGAGTTTCACAAATTGACAAANGTGTGTGTGTGTGAGAGAGAGAGAGTGTGTATGTGTATGTGTGTGTGTGTGAGTGAGTGTGAGTGAGTGTGTGTGTGAGTGGGTGTGTGTGTGTGCGCGCACAGACTTATTCACCTAAAATTTGCACCACAAATATTTCAGAAATGGAAGGTGCTATTGATGTGCTGGTTTCACAGAAGTGAAGTTTAGACAAGGGCTCATTATTGCAGTCCAGTAACAGATTTTAGTGATAGTTATAATGTGTATTTTTTGAACAAAGCTACATTTTTTTCAGATGGAACAATGCCTATTCAAATCAAGAAAATAAAACTAGATGCAATTAGAATGTCAATGGCGTTTTTTGCAGGATTATAGTGCAAGTAGTTTATGTACTATTATAGTATGACAATTTTAAATACCTACAGTTTTCTACTCCATGTAACTGCTTAGTTACTAGCCTATGATGTTCTTATGTTTACTTTTCTATTTTAGTGTGTGTGGTTTTCTTCTGAATGTGCAAGAAAATACACATTACATCTTGTACATTTATGTAATTTTACTCATAAGAAATACGAAAGTGAATAAACAAATTCTGTGAATCCTGAAGAAAAAAAAGAGATAACTGTCCTCCATAGGTTGTGTTCAAAATGAAGACCACCAGCTGCAATACAAACTTCCAGTCTGTTATGTAAATATGATGTAGCATTTCAGCAATTATTTCAGAACATGCAGCTGTAATACATTGTTTCATATCTTCTGGTGTAGAAGGGGTCAGGTCTGGTGAACGAGCAGGCCAACATATCCAATCCAACAATTTTGAAACAATTGGTGAAGACAAAATGTAGTACATCTTGCACTATGCGCTGGGCAACCATCATGCTGATACTACATGATCCTCAGAGTCTGCAGTGGAAGGTCTTCTAACATATGTGGAAGTTCATCTGTTAGGAGGTTGACATACTTTTGGGAATCCAGTGTTCCTTCTATGAAAAAAGGGCCTATGAGATGATGGTTCACTATTCCACACCACACATTTACACTCCATAGATGCTGGCGTTCAACTTGACAAGTCAATGGTGATTGTTTACTGACCAATAGTACATGATTCTGAGGTTGACTTTGTCATGATTTGTAAATGTTATTTCATCACTAAGCAAGATACATGACAAATTTGTGTATCATGTCTTAATGCGCATTAAAAAAAGTTAACACGATTCTCAAAACTGTTTCCATGTATCTCTTGATGGAGAGAGATGATACGGATGGAACTTACGATGGTGCAGAATGTATAGTACACTTGCCTGACTAATGCTTCTCCCTCCTGCAATTGAACAAAAGCTAACTTGTGCGTTTAAAGCAACATCAGGTAGAACATTAATTCCACCCTCTTCTCCGGTCACTCAATTGTTTCTGTTACATTTTCAAGGTGTTACAATTACAGTTTTCCAAAATTGGTTAAAGAGGTTCGCAATAACTGTTAAGATGTTTGACATCTATTGGGAGATCATTCAGCATATACATTACAAAAACAAACAGCATTCTTCCTACATTTGCCATACACCTTGAGCATGTTGGCTTTTTCAGCATTAGTAAATACCATATTCCAGCACGTCATATGATCTATCACAAAGTACTGACAAGGAGGTCCTAATACATTAGTGTAAAGTAAACAGAATCTACATTAACATACAAACATCGTAGCCTAGTATCTAAGCAGTTAAATGGAGCAGACAACTATAGGTNTAAACAGAATCTACATTAACATACAAACATCGTAGCCTAGTATCTAAGCAGTTAAATGGAGCAGACAACTATAGGTATTTACAATTGTCATATTACAATAACATGCAAACTACTTGCACTAGAATCTTGCAAAACACACCATTGGCATTCTAATTTCATTTAGATTAATTTTCTTGATGTGAATAGGCATTGTTCCATTTGGGAAATATGTAGCTTTGTTCAAGAAATACACATTCTAATACCTATTAAAATCTGCGTCTGGGCTGCAATTATGAGCCCTTGACTAAACTTCAAACTTCACTTCTGTGAAACCAGCACATCTATAGTACCTTTCATTTCCGAAATATTTGTGGTGTAAGTGGTTTTTGTGGTGATTCACCCTATATGTGCGTGCGCACACATGCGTGTGTGTCTAAATATAAACAAATGTTCATTATTTTGAATAAAAAGGCATGCAAATGCCTTTTAAACTACCAAATTCATTAAATGTCTGGGGTACGCTGCCACTATCAGATGTGCAATTTCAGTTCTTAACATGGCTGTGACATAGCACATAACAGGTGCATTGATGCACCAAGAGCCACACAACTGGACAGAGGAATTTTACAATACTTCACTGCAGTAAGTAAAGACCNAGGTGCATTGATGCACCAAGAGCCACACAACTGGACAGAGGAATTTTACAATACTTCACTGCAGTAAGTAAAGACCCAACCAGATGAGTTCTCACTAATTTAGGAGAACATAGCAGGCAACCCTTACTTTGTTAATTTGTTTATTACAAAATTTTATGACAACATGGATATACCATACAATCAAGCACTTTGGTTACTATAATCTGCGGCAAGAGAAAATAGTGCATTTTCAAAAGCTTCATAATATTTTTTTATGTCACCAAATACAATAGCATCTGCTGCTTTTTATTTTGGCACAACCATATGTTCTTGCTAAAATGCTGCTTGGAGAATATAAAAAATGATGTATCTGCAAACAGTATATAAAGAGTGAGGTTCAATGCTGATTTGTCCATTCAGAACATTTGTGAAAACGTCATTAAAAAAATCACATACTAAATTAAATATGAAACTATGTAAATGTAAAAGAAAGTGATCAAATTTCATCTTTATTTAGCTTATATCCATGAAAATTAGTACAAATGCATACTAACATAAATGTAAAATTGATGGTTTCACCAACACAATTACATGTATACATAAAATGAACTTAAAAATTATAGTAGAATTAATACATCATCTGAACCAGAGTTTCACAAATTGACAAANTGTATACATAAAATGAACTTAAAAATTATAGTAGAATTAATACATCATCTGAACCAGAGTTTCACAAATTGACAAAACCACATCAATTAAGTATCAAGTTAATTCAATTTTGATGTAAATTGATAAAATTTAACCTTTTAATTTTGCTCATTTGCATGAAAAATAAAACAATGTTATACTAATAATGATGCAAAAGTGATGGAAATTCCTACACAAATGAAAAAAAAACCTCTTGTTACTATCAAATACCAAGTTTAAAATACATTCCCAATTCTCTGTTTTTAACTCATTAGTCTTACATATTTTTATGTTGTTTTCTGTAACTGTTTTAACATTTTAGTTTTGATTATTTTTAATTTTTCTATATAAATTTTTTAATAGAGTTAATTTACTTTAAGTTTGCTATTTTCTAAAGATATCAAGTTCTACTTTTAAGTACTGATTATATTGTCTTTCATTATATACAAATGAAAATACCATGCGATACCTCTATTTCAACTGCCAAATGCTGTGTTCCTTCGGCTGTCTAAATGCTGCTGATGTATTTCAAGAAGCATAACATGTAAATGTTCACAATTACTGACCATATTAGGTCAGTTTTATGACAATATCTGCATTGATGATGGTTCTATTTGTAAATTTGTAATTATTTTACAGATTATAAGATATCTGTTTTAAACACATTTTAGCACATTAAACACATCACATGTTAATATTTTGTCAAGACTATGTTAAACTGTTTAACTATAGAAAGAAAACTGTATAGAAGGTATTTAATATCTTTTTATTGATTTGGAGTAGAGTGGAGAGGATTGGGCAGCTCTTAAATATGAGTTCCTGAGAGCCCATGATGGTGAAGCAAGATGGATATGGAGCAGTGGCAGAATGCAACGGTAGGGGAAACAGGAGATCCCAGAGAAAACTTGCTGACCAGGGCATCATACAGCACAATTCCCACAAGCAGAAATCTAGGAGTGACTCCCGTGCCGGGAATTGAACCCGATTCACCTTGGTGGAAGCAAGTGCTCTAGCTGCTACATCAACCGCAGCCCATAATGATGGATTTGGATTAGGTTATTTTGATTAAAGGGCAGCCCAAACCCGAATAAATAATAAAACAAACATCCAGTAAAACCAAAAAAAGAGGAAATTCAAGCAAACAATCATATCTCTCATTTTATCATGCAACTTTATAGATATGTACTACAGCAGCAACACACTTAAAACTGATGTCTAACATTATAAAGAATTTCTTTACACACACTAATACTATAACTTTTACATTACTCATATTTTTCAATACATATAACTTTTATTGTTTGTTCTTGCAGAAAGCGTTTTAGCATTTGGAGCAATTTATTGGTATTGTGGCAAAGATTTAATTAACAGAAACAAATATAAATGACACACACTGCCTATACATATTTCATTCTTCCTGGAAAAACTTAAGAAACTCTAGCCAATGCACCATATTTTGCACTGATCAGATAAGAAAGTAAGTAAATATTTTTAATGACTAATTATGAAATGTGTTCCCTCCNGTCTATACACATTTCATTCTTCCTGGAAAAACTTAAGAAACTCTAGCCAAAGCACCATATTTTGCACTGATCAGATAAGAAAGTAAGTAAATATTTTTAATGACTAATTATGAAATGTGTTTCCTCCAGTGCTAACAGAAAAAAATGAATATTTAAATAAAACGTGACAGGATGTCGTGGCTTCAGGAGCAGGGAGAAGATGGTTTGACTTATGGACTGTAGGTTTTCAGTTACGTTGAAGTTTATTACAAATAGGCGCCAGCTACTGNCAGTTACGTTGAAGTTTATTACAAATAGGCGCCAGCTACTGGAGAGCATGAGAACAGGAGGCAATTGGCAGTCTGCACAAATGGCTGCTCCTGGAGTCCCCCCTGTTGTAATGCTAATTATGAAGTTTCTTCAGTTATCCAGTTATGCCTACCTACTGAGTGTGTTAGCCCTCTCAGAACGCCAGTAAAGCAGGGCAAAACTTTTTAATGGGCCATCTCATGCGTCCATAACACTGTAATCCACCATTGCATTATGTAATGTGGCAATTTATGTGATTAGATTTTACACAGAAGGCAGTTAATATGGTCCTGAAGCGACCAGACATGAAATAAAAAACCCTGAAGTTAAGTTCTGGTACTTTTACTCACGTTAAATATCCTAGNTCCTGAAGCGACCAGACATGAAATAAAAAACCCTGAAGTTAAGTTCTGGTACTTTTACTCACGTTAAATATCCTAGTCTGAGACACTTACACAGCGTGACAGTTCTGGCATGTCACCAACCTGAGCAAAAGTAACAATACACACTGCCTTCACACAAAGGAAAATTACAAGCAAAGTAAGTCCCCGGCATGAGAGTCGATGGGGTTGGAGTGGAACTGTTCCTAGACAAAAATTAAATAAAAGACGTCAAGTTCCAGTCCTAATTAAGTGAAAAACTATTGCAGCCAATTTATTCATGTTACAAACGGTTGCAAGTTCTGGAATTGCTGGATGCCACGTCCACCCCCTAGTGTGCATGACATATATATACATGAGCATATAGTGGTTGAAAACAAGATATCTGAAAATTCCAACAAATATACAACANTGTGCATGACATATATATACATGAGCATATAGTGGTTGAAAACAAGATATCTGAAAATTCCAACAAATATACAACAGACATACTTGGAAATAAAATAAAATAGACAAACTGAAGAATTAGTTTGATTATGGTTGCTGACAGAAGTCTTGGATGATAATGATCTAACATATATGTCTATNTGTGCATGACATATATATACATGAGCATATAGTGGTTGAAAACAAGATATCTGAAAATTCCAACAAATATACAACACATACTTGGAAATAAAATAAAAAAAAACAAACTGAAGAATTAGTTTGATTATGGTTGCTGACAGAAGTCTTGGATGATAATGATCTAACATATATGTCTATNAACAAACTGAAGAATTAGTTTGATTATGGTTGCTGACAGAAGTCTTGGATGATAATGATCTAACATATATGTCTATACAGAAGATAGGCTAAATAAATATACACCAAAAATGTTTCACATTCATGCACATCTCACCTTTATTTAAGCTACAATTTCTATGACTGTTTGGAACTATTGCGTTATGTGTGCAGATATGTAATGGCTATTAATTGATATACTGCTTTATTGAACTATGGATTAATTCCATATATACACATTCTGTGCACTCCATTAAAATTATTTTCTTCAAGGCTTTGTCATTTAAAAGTCTCTNATTAATTCCATATATACACATTCTGTGCACTCCATTAAAATTATTTTCTTCAAGGCTTTGTCATTTAAAAGTCTCTCGAGGACCAGGTGCAGGATGCCAGTGTTTTTCCTTCACTTGATAAGATGGTCAGAACTACAAGTTGGGCACTGCATGTATGCTGTAACTATTGAAGTAAAATGCCTTGAATGCTAAAAGCACTTTATTATAAAAGATCGGACAAACATTGTCTTGGANATTAATTCCATATATACACATTCTGTGCACTCCATTAAAATTATTTTCTTCAAGGCTTTGTCATTTAAAAGTCTCTTGAGGACCAGGTGCAGGATGCCAGTGTTTTTCCTTCACTTGATAAGATGGTCAGAACTACAAGTTGGGCACTGCATGTATGATGTAACTATTGAAGTAAAATGCCTTGAATGCTAAAAGCACTTTATTATAAAAGATCGGACAAACATTGTCTTGGANCTGTAACTATTGAAGTAAAATGCCTTGAATGCTAAAAGCACTTTATTATAAAAGATCGGACAAACATTGTCTTGGATGAACAACATCCCAACACTTAAACAAGATAAGCATAGAAGAAAAAAAGAAAAAACTTGAAGGTTATTTTTACTGTGACAAAGAAGAAACCATAGAGATAGAAGGACTGAATAGTGGCGCTATCATAAAGAATTTTACTTAACACTTAAAACTAGATATTTTAACAGTAACAACTGGTTGATGTGCCTCCACACAAATTAGTGTGTGGTGAGGTTGGGAGAACGAGCACACAATGCAATGGGTCCACCATGGCCATTCCATTGTTCACTGAATCTGCAGTTCGAATGCTTTTAGACATCACGAGAGAAACTAGAAGTTGTATCATCATGCTGAAATCAGACCTGACAAATATCAAGAGGAGCATCTCCAAGGAGCTCAGGCAATGTGTTCTCCAGAAACGGCATGTACAGGTTACCAATGAGACACAATGGCAGTACAGTAGGGTCCTGTTAATCCAAATTAATTGGGACCGAGGCCAGTTTGGATTAACCGAAATACCTTCTTTAATGGAGCATCAAGCAGTTAATTTAATAATACATATGTATTGAGTACAGACGCATGGGGCCGGAAGTATTAGCATGGTGGAGTGTGCGAAAGTGGTTCCGGTGTTTCGGATGGGGAGGGTNTACAGACGCATGGGGCCGGAAGTATTAGCATGGTGGAGTGTGCGAAAGTGGTTCCGGTGTTTCGGATGGGGAGGGTGAGTGACCTTGAGGCATGTCACTGCACCTGCGCAACGCACTCTCTGCCTTGCTTTTGTTAGTTGTTTACACACTTTTGTTGGGTTCACATCGCGTGTCGTGTTTGTTTTNTTTGTTAGTTGTTTACACACTTTTGTTGGGTTCACATCGCGTGTCGTGTTTGTTTTGTGTAAACATCTTTCTTGTTTGTGCCTGGCAGTAAATTGCTTTGTTAAAAATAGCTACTAAAAGAAAGCATACTATGTGTACGTTTAAAGATAAATTAGAAGTTTTAAGACGTTTAGATGAAGGGGAGAGTGCAACAAAATTATCAGTGGAATTTGGTGTAGGGAAAGCCACTATTACAGACTGGAAAAAAACAAAGCCAAGCTTGAACAGTTTTGCGCGTCCACTTCCGAAAAAACCCTTGAATCTCAACAAATATTGAAATAGTCACAGTTTGAAAAAGTTGACGAATCACTTTGTCTGTGGTTTACACAAGAGAGACAAAGGGACACATCTATGAGCGGACCTCTAATTCAACAGAAGGCTATCCACCTTAATAAATTAAGAAATAGCGATAACATTCCATTCACTGCAAGCATTGGCTGGCTTGACAGGTGGAAAAAACGTCACAGGATTCGTGAACTAACAATAACGGGAGAGATATTATCAGCTGATTACGCTGCGGCCGAATAATACATTACTGAGTTTTCCAATTTGATATCGGCAGGTAATTAGTCTCCTCAGGAAATTTATAATGCTGACAAAACCGGTCTAAACTTTAAGGCACTTCCAAATAAAAGACTTGCATCAAGAGATGAGTCCCGGGCCCCAAGCTTTAAAATGAGTAAGGAACGTGTCACATTAATGGCGTGCTGCAATGCAACAGGTAACCACAAGCTGCCATTAATGGTTATAGGAAAGTCAGCANTCTTGCATCAAGAGATGAGTCCCGGGCCCCAAGCTTTAAAATGAGTAAGGAACGTGTCACATTAATGGCGTGCTGCAATGCAACAGGTAACCACAAGCTGCCATTAATGGTTATAGGAAAGTCAGCAAAACCTCGAGCATTCAAAAACATTAATATGAATTCTCTTCCTGTTTACTACAGGAACCAAAAAAAGGCTTGGATGAATGGGAGTCTTTTTAAAGAATGGGAGTCTTTTTAATGAATGGTTCTTTTTAAAGAACAGTTTGTGCCAGCTGTGATATGGATTAATAAAGAAAATGATTTGCCAGTCCGAGCTCTGCTCCTGATAGACAACGCCCCGTCTCATCCAGAATTGAATGAACTGACTTGTGGTGAAATAAAGGCAGACAAGGAGGGTGGGTTGCAATGAGGAGACGACGTCGGTTACCACCAGGGAGTTTTATAAACAATGAAACTCTGCTCCAAGAAGATATTTTTATCCATTTTAATAGAGGATCAGGATGACTCCCTGTCCCTACTACAAAAGATTAAAAAAGTGAACATCAAGGACGTGGTTTACTGGTCTGCTGAGTCCTGGACAGTGTGACTGAACAATCTTTGAAAAAATCCTGGAAGAAAATATGGCCTACATTGACCTTCATTGAAAATCCAGATTGAAACAGTGGGACAGAAAATATTCTTCAGCTCATGCAGCAAATTCCTGGGTGTGAAGAAGCAGCCAAAATTGACGTTGATGAGTGGATGGCTGCAGATGTTGCAGACTATGAAAACCTAACAGAGGAGGACATTGTGGCAGCAGTCACACGACAAGACCCCGACCACAACGAAGATCAGAGTGAAGTCGAGGCCAACGGTGATACGGAGCAGCTTGTCTCACACACTGACGCGGCAGCCGCTCTTGACCTTGCCCTACACTACGTCGAGCAACAGTCGATCGCCACACCAGTTGAAGTGATGTATATGAGGCGATGGCGCAATATTGCATCGTCCAGCAGATTTTCTTCATTACGCCAGAAAAGACTAACTGATTATGTGTTATAATTACCGTTTACATACAATGTATAAAAATACAGACGACTAATAAACTGAATATGGGGTTGTATTTTTGTTTTAATTTTTTCCAACCTACTGTACTTTTGTTTGCTCGGATTAGCGTGGTTCGGAATAGCAGGACTCTACTGTATATACAATCCACTAAAATTATCCCCAACAATACCTGCTCACATGATGACAACAAATATTTGTTGGTGGGAATGGATGGAGCTGGAATGAGGGTTTTCATACGACTCACATGCTGGTGGTGTAAATTGACTATTCAATCTTGGGTAAACAATGCTTCGTCGGTGAACAACATAAACTGTTCAAAATGAGGTTCCATAGCACACCTATGCAGGTACCATTAAGAAAACTGAACCCAACGAGGATAGTCATTCAGTTGGAGTATTTGCATCTCTTGCAGATGAGATGGATTCAGCTGTTGTTCATGCCACTCCAGCAAAACAGTCATTTGGTCAACATGCAATGCTGTGCAAAACATTGTGAGCTTGTTGATGAATTTTTCTCTGCCTGTTCTAAAACATCCTTCTCAGACACTGGTGTGTGCACTGTATGCTGACAGCCAACATCAGATCTGTTGACCTAGAAATGAACACGTCCAAATTGATACTGTACAGTAAAAAGGATGGTTTTATACCATGATTACAAGAACCTATTTTGACAAACTTACCTTCAATGAACCAGTTTTGAACAAGCGACAACCAATTGCAGCAAATATACAACGGTTTGGCACATGCTGTAAAGGATATCCCTCCAAATAAAGATATGTAACAGCTCTTGAATTACTATTGCAGGCACCAAAAACCAAGTGCATGTCTGTTAATTCAGTCCATGTATACTGTTCCATCGCTCAGCTCTAATTGCACAATGTTTTGTCTGTATGTGGCACCAGACTACATACAGTACTATACGGTTCCATCACTCCACTCTAAAGTACTGTGTGGTGTCTCCGCACAGACAATGCACTCTGATGTCATGTCGTATTTAACGGAGTATATAATATTGATGGTTATTCAACTCTCTGAAGGGTCACTTGTGCTTCAGAGCAGCCCCAGCATATGTACGAGACAATGTCTCTATATCAGTTATACTTGTAATTATATTCGTAGACATTTAGTAAACATCACTTTAGAGAAGTCCACTTGATTTTCAACTGTTCTTAAACATGCAAAACACACTTACATGCCTTAGTACATCTTATAACTTGGCCCTTGCTACATCAGGTCCCCACAATTATCTGAAGGAAACTACAACTTTGTGGAATTCTCTACAGTTGGCCAATCTATGAAAAGAAGAAACCACATTACTGATAAAATATTTTGCCACTGATGATAAATTTGTGGAGAACTGGAAGTAATTATAAGGGTAGCTAGTGACTGCAGGTCGACTTCAATGCTGATCTCTGAGGGAAGTAGCAATGCATAAGCCCATAAAAAAGAAACAAAGAAGCAGCAACTGTGGTAGGACATCAAAGTCAGCTGAAAGAAATTTTGAGTTTCAAGGATATCAGTTTGCTGAGGTTTTTTATTCTTGCCATAACCACCTGCTGGGTCAGCAAAACATGGAAGAATGGGATGGGGCATGCAGACAGCATGCTTCTCCATCTCTCTGCTTTACCTGACACTTCCATTTTCTCGGCAGTCTACACAGAGGTCCACGGGTACATGATCAGATGGAGAAGCTTCATNCTTTACCTGACACTTCCATTTTCTCGGCAGTCTACACAGAGGTCCACGGGTACATGATCAGATGGAGAAGCTTCATCATCATAGTTAATGGGGATGGTGGAGTCCTCTTGTGTGTAGAAGGCTGCACAACCACTGTAGTGAAGGTTGGTGAGGCAATGTACCCCATTCCCTCACAGACTAGGTTTATTTGTATTAACTGGAATTATTTATTGGTCTTAATTTATTAACTTAGGTAATTAAGCAGTAATTTGATGAGACAATTTATATATATTAAAGAGAAAGAGAAAGAGAAAGAGAAAGAGAGAGAGAAAGAGAGAGAGAAAGAGAGAGAAAGAGAGAGAGAAAGAGAAAGAAAGAGAGAGAGAGAGAGAGAGAGAGAAAGAAAGAAAGAAAGAAAGAGAGAAAGAAAGAGAGAGAGAAAGAAAGAGAGAGAGAAAGAAAGAGAGAAAGAACGAAAGAGAGAAAGAACGAAAGAGAGAAAGAAAGAGAGAGAGAAAGAGAAAAAGAAAGAGAGAGAAAGAGAGAAAGAAAGAAAGAAAGAAAGAAAGAGAGAAAGAAAGAGAGAGAGAGAGAGAAAGAAAGAAATAGAGAAAGAGAGAAAGAAAGAAAGGAGAGAAAGAAAGAAATAGAGAAAGAGAGAAAGAAAGAAAGGAGAGAAAGAAAGAAATAGAGAAAGAGAGAAAGAAAGAAAGGAGAGAAAGAAAGAAATAGAGAAAGAGAGAAAGAAAGAAAGGAGAGAAAGAAAGAAATAGAGAAAGAGAGAAAGAAAGAAAGGAGAGAAAGAAAGAAATAGAGAAAGAGAGAAAGAAAGAAAGGAGAGAAAGAAAGAAATAGAGAAAGAGAGAAAGAAAGAAAGGAGAGAAAGAAAGAAATAGAGAAAGAGAGAAAGAAAGAAAGGAGAGAAAGAAAGAAATAGAGAAAGAGAGAAAGAAAGAAAGGAGAGAAAGAAAGAAATAGAGAAAGAGAGAAAGAAAGAAAGGAGAGAAAGAAAGAAATAGAGAAAGAGAGAAAGAAAGAAAGGAGAGAAAGAAAGAAAGGAGAGAAAGAAAGAAAGGAGAGAAAGAAAGAAAGGAGAGAAAGAAAGAAAGAAAGGAGAGAAAGAAAGAAAGGAGAGAAAGAAAGAGAGAGAGTGTGTGTCTCAGGCCACAGTTTGTTCCAGCCCTTTTTTAATGTTTCTTCTGGTATATCTTGCCAGGCTTCAGCGACATTAAAAATTGCATATTTAATAGTGTATGACCTCCAAAACTGCTTTACACTTATTAATTAATCCCCAAAGCAAACAACTTTTTGAATAAAGCATTTTCAATAACGTCGCTTCATGCTTTCAATAATACCCTGATCGGCTGAATTAGTGGGGTAGTGTTAGCAGGCAAAAAGTGGCACGTAATTTTTCCATCATCGCTTTGTAAGTCATGAGAAGGATGAGTTGGTGCATTGTCCATTAATAACATGGCTTCTTCAGCCAATCCAATCCATTTAAAATGTGATTTTACATTTACCACAAACACACTGTGGAATCACTCATTAAATATATCCTGGCTCATCCAGGCACTTTATTGTGCATGATATTTGGCAGGTAAGACGTTTAAAATCATATTTTTGAAATATCGAGGCTTTTTAGATTTCCCAATGATTAGTAAAGGAAACCTATGTCTACCATTCGCATTCGCACACACCATGACAGTTATGCGGTCTTTTTGCAATTTAAAACCAGGTGCAAATTTTTCCGATAAGGAGGCTAAAGTTTTCACGGGAAATGCTTTCCAATTTAGGCCAGTTTCGTCACAGTTGTAAACCTGCTCTCTGGCCAAATTTCTATCTTTTATTTCGTTCATTAGTTTTTACCGACATTCTACAATGACTGTACTATCAGCGCTTAGTTTTTCACCCGATATGTCCAACTGCCTTATGCCATGTCGACCCTTAAATTTATCCAGCCAACCTACACTAACCTTAAATGAAGGATCCCCATCAAGCTTCTTGTTCATCTCGGTAGCTTTAACCTTTATTATGGGCCCAGAAACTGGTATCCCTTTACTGCGGGCTTGAATGAATCACTGATACATTACGGTATCCAGTTGGTCCAGGTTTGCTGGTTTCATCGTTTTTCTTAGTTTGACATCTCCGTCTGTCGTTTGTATTTTTGAAACATGACTTTTGATTTTATCTGCATCTTTCTTAATATCATTGACTGTCGTCCACCCGATTCCATATAGCAGAGCGACACTCATCGCGCTTTCTCCTTTACGCAGTCGTTTTATAATTTCAAGTTTTTGAGAAAGTCCCAATACAACAGGTTTCCGTTTCTCAGACATTTTTAAACACACTCCACTTTGACAACAAACTGAGGACAATGAATTGCTGACTAAGTGACTACTGCTACTTAACTGATTATAGGAATGGGAGGGCGGATGAGTGTCTAGGAATTCCAGTAGGGTGGTGAGGAAGACGGAACAATTCTACGAAGTACATATGTAGGTTGTACATAAACATCAAACGTGAGTCACTCGCATTCTGCACCGCACAGAATGTATTTTTACTGGGTATATGTATTACAGTACAGTATTCGTATTGTTCAACTCAATAATGTGCTTAATTTAATCTAATATGAAGCGAGAAAAAAGTTATTTCATTTTTAGTTTATTAAGTTTGTTTTTTGTATCCAATTTTATTATTTTACTTGCCATGTCAGTTTACTGACAGTTAACAGAAACTGACGGTTAAAAGGATGATGGTTAACCGAGACTCCATTGTACAGTGAGAGTGCAGCGGTTGCCTGTGGCCAAATTAAGGTTGAGGCAAATTATTTTATTGAAGCTCAATCCAAGCCTTGTTATTGAAATTGTGGATTCAAATAAGTAGATATATTTTGGAAGTATTTAAGAGCAACAGTCCCATTTTATGGTTTGGGGTTTTGGTTTATGTTGTCGTTTGTGAGAAACTACAGTAGAACCCCAAAATTCCAAACCCCCGAAAATCCAAAATTTCAGATTATCTGAAAATCATTACAACAAAATTGACTGTAAAACTAATTCTATTATTAAAGGGAAAAAAACATAATTCTTCCTTAAAAATGTAATTATACATTATAATTTAGCATAATAAAATCAAAACACATTAAGTACATACGTACATTATAAATTTTAAAACAAACTAAAATTATTGCAGTAACTGCATAAAACTGTAATTTATAAAACTTTTTCTATTTATTTGGGTTACCGTCTTATTTGTTGGAAAACACAGACACTTGCACTTAGATAGAAAAATCAGTAATCTTTTGACGCAAGGAACTACACCTGCAATGTTGCGCCAGCATCGCATAAACATCACATATGTCGGCTTGGCGGCAGTTGCTGATTTACATTTAATGCCAATTTAAGTACATTTGCGGCATCTTTATATGAAACAATGTCTGTCGGGGCATCTTCTCCTTCACTTTCTGTAAGTTTCACTTATGTTCACGTTGATCTTGNTTATATGAAACAATGTCTGTCGGGGCATCTTCTCCTTCACTTTCTGTAAGTTTCACTTATGTTCACGTTGATCTTGCGCTTGGATCATAGAGACAATGTCTACATCACTGTACTCTTGATGACCGTTGCCATCAACTGCTATCTACTCTTGGGGGCAATTTTCCTTTGCATCTTCTCATCCTGCGATTTGTTGGACAAGTTGAANTTATATGAAACAATGTCTGTCGGGGCATCTTCTCCTTCACTTTCTGTAAGTTTCACTTATGTTCACGTTGATCTTGTGCTTGGATCATAGAGACAATGTCTACATCACTGTACTCTTGATGACCGTTGTNGTCTACATCACTGTACTCTTGATGACCGTTGTCATCAACTGCTATCTACTCTTGGGGGCAATTTTCCTTTGCATCTTCTCATCCTGCGATTTGTTGGACAAGTTGAAACAGGTCTTCATTTGATGTCTAAATGGGTAGATAAGTGTCTTTAAATGTGAGACTTGGCCAGAGTTTTTTTCCATGATTTTTAAATTAAACATTTACTAGAGTTGTCCCCAGCATCGGCGCTCAAGTCGATAACATCTTTGATGATAATTTTTTTCAACCTTTCCTTGTTAGAAGAGTTCTCTCCTTCAATTAAAGCTCATAAAAGCATTTTACGAAAGTGTAGTTTTATATTTTGTAGTACCCCTTGATCCATTGGTTGTATGATCAAGGTCACATTTGGTGGCAAAAAAATTTCTTTTACATCACCATTGACTAGTACCAAATAAGATGGATATACGATGGGGCATTATCAACCACAAGTAAATCTTTATTTTATTTCATTAAATCTTCTAACTGAGGGAACAAATTGTTTCTCAAACCATTCCTTAAACAGATCACCATTCACCCAAGCCTTGTTTTGATTTCTATAATAAACTGGGAGAGAATTCATGTTCATATTTTTCAAAGCTCATGGCTTGGCAGACTTGCCAATTACTAAGAGCTGCAATTTATTTGTTCCTGCAGCATTGCTACAGGCTAAAACAGTAAGGAGTTGTTTATCCATCTTAAAGCATGGGGCAGCTAACTTCTCTTTTGATGCGAGACTTTTAGTAGGAAGTAGTTTAAAATTCAGCCCCGTCTTGTCAGCATTGTAAACTTTCTATGGCGAGTAATTTTTGATGCAATTAAATTTATAAACTCACTTAAGTATTCATCTGCAATGACATCATTGGCTAATGACTTTTCTCCAGTTATCGGTAGTTAACAAACCCCATGCCTCTTTTTCCATCGGTCTAATCAACCATTGCTAGCAGTGCATGCAAAACCACCATTTATAATTTTGTTTAGCTGTAATGCCTTTTCTTCAAAGCTAATAAGAACACCTTTTTGTCTTCCTTGAGTAAATAATAAGAAAATTGCTTTGTCATGTTTATCATACTCAGACACTGTGGAATTGCAATGTTCCAGTGCTTTTTCACTCATTGTGTTACAAAGCTATTCAATTTTCACCTCATTTTTTCCCAGTAACTGATTGTTGCTTTCCCGACACCAAATTCAAAGAGCTAATTTTGTTGCACTTTCTCCCTTNCATTTTTTCCCAGTAACTGATTGTTGCTTTCCCGACACCAAATTCAAAGAGCTAATTTTGTTGCACTTTCTCCCTTATCCAATTGCTTAAACACTTGAAGTTTTGCATTTACTGTAAACAAACTATGTTTACATTTATTTGCCACTGTGTTCTATAAAACAATAACTAGATCTGTTCACTTAACAACAGAAACTACAAGCAGTCAAATAAAACACGATAAAATCAGATTTATCATAATAATTAAACAGTAACAGCAGCGATCCATACAAAGGTTCAAACTCCAGTGAACTAGAAAAAAGTATTGTTACTGCTCGCCTGGTCTGCTATTTTGAATACTGGTCCCCATAGCAATTGTGACGCACTTCAACTAAAGGTCACTACCCTTATGCTTCTACCTAAATTCCACAATATGGTAGTGAGTAATGCGCAGTCAAGGCTTATTTATTTACAATGCGCTAAAAAGACTGTCTGGAGCATTTACTGTGTATTTTACACATTTTTTCAGACCAACTGAAATTCGTAAATTAGAACAGATCTCAGCCCTAATTAGTTTGGATTTCTGGGTTCAACTCTATAAACATGAGCAATAGGCAAGGAGTCAAGACTGTTAGGTGGGTAGAAGCCGATAATTTGACAGAAGATGAATCTGATTATAATAGTTCCAAAAATTACACAGTGCAGAATGTTAATTCTAATTTGATAGAAACAAGAAATTGTTGAGAGAACTNCATAATAGTTCCAAAAATTACACAGTGCAGAATGTTAATTCTAATTTGATAGAAACAAGAAATTGTTGAGAGAACTCCTAGACCAAGTGGGTATCACATTTAAGTTCATTCATCTTAAAGATACAAAAATCGTTTTTGTATTTTGTAAAAGCAAAAATAACCAGGGCAGGAGTATGCCAAATATTACAAGAAAATTATGGGGAAAGAGACACGCTAACTTTTATGCATGTAAACTGTCAAATGCCAAACAACAAAAAGGTGAAAGTATAGCCCCAGTTGGGGAAGCAAAATTGATGCTATGGGAACAGAATCCAGGGAGGCAGCACTTCAAGTGTCAGCCAAGTTCTGCAAAAGGTATCAATGAATTAATAGGATATCTGAGGAAAGGATAGTTTGTTCAGGGACTTGCAAATAAACATCTACAAACCACAGTCAGTAGTAAAGGTGAAGGAGCACTTTTATAAACAATAATTAAAATTACGTCAGAAGAAAGTGGTATATCACAGATACAATAAGACAGATAGGTTAAAAAGAACATGTCTAAGACAGAGAGGAACTAATTTCTCTTACGCAAGGACCTCTAGATACAGTTTCATTCGATACAGAGTGTAAACCCATGGAGTTAGGAATAACAGGAGATGTCATGTTAAGAAGTCATTGAAGCTGCACTTTCGTCCATCGCTATAACATATGGATGTTGGTATGGGGAGTTTGGCGAGATTGTAAGAGCAAGGTCACTTCAATGTTGTTTGTAATGTGTTATGTGGAAGATCNTTGGTATGGGGAGTTTGGCGAGATTGTAAGAGCAAGGTCACTTCAATGTTGTTTGTAATGTGTTATGTGGAAGATCTAAGAAATAAAGACGGTTGTAAAGAGATTGGTACTATTTCAAACAAGCAATGAAAAATGGTGTCAGAAACTGGATGAATTACCTGATATTCAATTACACAGGCCTGCGATGAACAAAATACAAGGGAATTGATAGCTGAACTTTATGTATTTTTTTTGGTGTTAATTAAAAAAAAATAAAGAAAAATGTTTGTTAAGGCACGTTTTCTTGAAAAATGCATGTAACTTGGATTTTTATGAACATTTATCATAAAAAACATTTCTTGGCGTTGAATTTCTTCCCTCCCTGCCTGACCACCATTCTACCATGGTGAAACCTACAGAATACCCCCCTGTGACAGCTCCTAGTCGCCATCCCCCCCTCCCCGTCACAATCTCTCTCTATTGATAGTGTCGCGCACATCCTTATCTTGGTTCGCTGACCTCGCAGAAACGCTCACTAAGCGAGCGTAATCGGCAGTCACCTTCTAGTTGTTCGAGCTTAACGGTTGCTTTTCTCTGTGCGTTTCGTGAAACATGGCTTCGAGTTCGAGACGTGAAAATTTGCCAGATGGCTTTTGTTACATACGCGGCGAATACAGTGTTATTAAAAATCGTATGAGGAGCATTACAGACTATATAAGACAACTTTATCTTGCTTATTTTGGCATGAAACTCCGAGACCAGGACAAATATAGGGCTCCTCATAAAGTTTGTGTGCAGTGTCTCAATGATCTACGCCTCTGGTTCAAAGGAAAGAAGACTGCTTTACNGTAATCGGCAGTCACCTTCTAGTTGTTCGAGCTTAACGGTTGCTTTTCTCTGTGCGTTTCGTGAAACATGGCTTCGCGTTCGAGACGTGAAAATTTGCCAGATGGCTTTTGTTACATACGCGGCGAATACAGTGTTATTAAAAATCGTATGAGGAGCATTACAGACTATATAAGACAACTTTATCTTGCTTATTTTGGCATGAAACTCCGAGACCAGGACAAATATAGGGCTCCTCATAAAGTTTGTGTGCAGTGTCTCAATGATCTACGCCTCTGGTTCAAAGGAAAGAAGACTGCTTTACGATTTGGAATTCCTATGACATGGAGGGAGCCGAAAAACCACTCTGATGATTGTTACTTTTGTTCCTGCCATGTCCGTGGTTATAACTGCAAAAATCAAAAGCTAATCTCTTATCCTGATAACATTCCATCGGCCATACGCTTCGTTCCTCATGGACCTGATGTGCCAGTGCCTTTGCCTCCATCTGAATTGTCAGTCATCTCTCCAGAGTCTTCAGNCTCGTTCCTCATGGACCTGATGTGCCAGTGCCTTTGCCTCCATCTGAATTGTCAGTCATCTCTTCAGAGTCTTCAGACTTGGAACATCCAGAAGTTCAAGACTCCGATACCGAATATAAGCACTTTGGAGGCGATTCACCTCAGACCTTCATTCAGGTAGAACTTAATGATCTGACTAGAGATCTGGGCCTTTCGAAAGAGGCAGCTGAATTGTTGGGCTACAGATTGAAAGAAAAAAACTTACTGGCCAAAGGAACCTCTTTTTATTGGTACAGGAATAAGGAAATGGAATTTTTTAAGTACTTTGAGGAAGAGGAGAACCTGGTCTATTGTTCTGATATTCCCGGATTGATGAGCAAATTTAATATCACCTACGATAAAGATGAATGGAGGCTGTTTATAGATTCATCGAAAAGGAGCCTTAAAGCTGTCCTCCTCCATCACGGAAGNCGAAAAGGAGCCTTAAAGCTGTCCTCCTCCATCATGGAAGCCAGTATGCATCTGTACCAGTTGAACACTCGGTGCATTTAAAAGAACGCTATGAAAACCTGGCTCTCGTCCTCAACAAAATAAAATATGCCGANTTAATATCACCTACGATAAAGATGAATGGAGGCTGTTTATAGATTCATCGAAAAGGAGCCTTAAAGCTGTCCTCCTCCATCACGGAAGCCAGTATGCATCTGTACCAGTTGAACACTCTGTGCATTTAAAAGAACGCTATGAAAACCTGGCTATCCTCCTCAACAAAATAAAATATGCCGACCACGGTTGGACAGTTTGCGGTGATTTGAAAGTTATCTCCATGCTTCTGGNCAACAAAATAAAATATGCCGACCACGGTTGGACAGTTTGCGGTGATTTGAAAGTTATCTCCATGCTTCTGGGTCAAAAAGGCTGGTACACAAAGTACCCATGTTTCATTTGTGAGTGGGACAGCCGTGATAAAACTCAACATTGGGTAAAAAAAGAATGACCTAAAAGACAAAATATTGAACCAGGCACCAAGAATGTGATTCGGAACAGCTTAGTTGAGCCACAAAAAGTATTGTTACCCCCTCTGCATATTAAATTAGGTTTAATGAAGCAGTTTGTCAAGGCTATTGCAAAAGATGGCGATTGTTTCAAATACCTGTGCAAAGAGTTTCCAGGTTTATCCGAAGCAAAGTTGAAAGAGGCAATCTTTGTTGGTCCAGATATCCGCAAGCTTATGAANAAGAGTTTCCAGGTTTATCCGAAGCAAAGTTGAAAGAGGCAATCTTTGTTGGTCCAGATATCCGCAAGCTTATGAAG
Source organism: Clitarchus hookeri (assembly GCA_002778355.1). Classification (NCBI taxonomy): domain Eukaryota; kingdom Metazoa; phylum Arthropoda; class Insecta; order Phasmatodea; family Phasmatidae; genus Clitarchus; species Clitarchus hookeri. The sequence continues at coordinate 141,390 of NQII01001137.1, read as the reverse complement.
GATAAAGAACTTTACTCTCACGTGACAACAAAGGAAAAAGAAGCTTGGGTTGCCTTCAAAGATGTCGTCAGTAAATTTCTGGGTAACTACAAGGATCCTGACTATAAAGCTATTGTAATGAATAGGCTGGACAAATTTAAAGCGTTGGGTTGCTCCACGAGTGTCAAAATACATTTCCTTCACTCACATGTGGACTTTTTCCCCGAAAATTTAGGAGCAGTCAGCGAAGAACAGGGTGAAAGGTTCCATCAAGACATCAAAGATATGGAGCGCAAATATCAAGGAAGATGGGACAAGAACATGCTCACCGACTACTGTTGGATGTTAACACGAGATAGGCCTGAGATTGGACATAAAAGAAGAACATCAAAAAGAAATTTCAAAGGAAAAAGAGTACGGACTTAAATAGAAACTGTTGTTTTGTTTTGTTTTGTTATGTTTTTCTCAGTTTAAATTTGTTTCAAACTTTCATGTAAACATACAATTTGCTCCTCCATCTTTTTTATGTAAGTTACCTTAAAAAAACAAATTAAAATTGTATGTTGGTTTTTTTTTCTAGAAACTCCACCATAATTTGATGTAAAAAATCTATACTCAAGGAAACTTTCTGTTTTTCTCTCGATCAGAGGTGACTCGTGTGATCTGGCAGATAGTACATGCAACATTGTTCGAGAGAATTCCTTTTCAAATAGGATTTTAGCCAATATATTGATATCGATTTTACAAAAAATCCTGACGTGATAGAAAAAAATGGAGGTCATTTTCGAAATCAGCACACCAAATAACAAACAAATCAGCAAAAACTTCTCTTGTATTTTTCAAAAACTTCAATTTCGCAGGCTTGTGTTATTATTCATTTGTAAGGTTTTAAATTTCCAACATAATTTATCACTGTAAGTCTGCAAGGCAAGAATACTAGTTAAAATGGCTACGAAGGTAATGTGTGGAATTGTTCTGATATTATGGTGTAGGTAATCAGTCNGGCAAGAATACTAGTTAAAATGGCTACGAAGGTAATGTGTGGAATTGTTCTGATATTATGGTGTAGGTAATCAGTCACAGTGGTAATAGTTTTACTTTCATGGTAGCAAACAAAAATCTCAAAATGAAAAACTTCAAACCACCAAGTGGGTTAGTTTTAAATGAAGATACAGTGAACAATTTTAAAAACTTTTAAACAAAAGTTCAGGCTATTTCTCACTGCTTCTGGTAATTATGAGACTTCAGAAACAAAGAAAGTCTCAATGTTTCTAAATTGTTTTTGTGATGATGCATTAGCAATATTCAATATGTTCAATATGGACATTCAAAGATTAAATTAGATTAAGTGCTAAGTGCCTTTGATGTATACATAAAAACAAGAGTTAATATTGTTATTGAAAGGAAATTTTTTTTACTAAAACACAGAGTACTGGGGGTCTTTTGAAAGTTTTTACAATTACCTCAGAAAACTGGCTAGAAGTTGTGACTTTGGGGTGTGAGAGGATTCGTTAGTTCGTGATTGCATTATCATTGCAATTAATGACCACCTTAAAACAACTACTTCGCGAACCAAACATTAGTCTAGAAAAGAGTGTCAAAATATTTACGGAGTTGCTGAACTCAGCAAACGACAACAAAATTTCCTCAGGAACGATGACGATACTGTTGTCTTGGCTAGTGTGTCTGGAGTGTCAGTCACCCCTAAACCCTTCGTCCGAAGCTGTGCAAAATGAAAAACCAGCAAGTAAGAGTGACAGTGGCAGCATCCGAGCCCGTGAGAAGAGGAAGTGTAAGAAATGTGATGGACAACATGACTGGGGTAAGTTATGTTAAACAATGTAACAGGTGCAATGGCCCAAACCATTTTGCAGTGTGATGTAAATCCAAAAAAGCTACTACTATAAGAGTGATAAATAGCTAAACTCAAGATACCAGCTCATCATGTGAGAAGCTGTATAGAAGCTGTATAGCATTGAGAATATAAATAATGTATCTCTGTGGTCACAAACTATATGTATAAATGACCACAAAATTGACTGTAAACTAGACACAGGTGCTGATTGCAATGTTTTGCCTCTGAATGTTTACAAAGACTTAGACCTGTACATCACAAATATTCAGAAATGTAATTTATCTCTTATCAGTTACAGTAACCACAAAGTGTGAAGGCACTAGGTTATGTAATTGTTGTATGTTTGATTGGTGGTAAAGATTTTAGTGTTGAGTTTATTNACAAAGTGTGAAGGCACTAGGTTATGTAATTGTTGTATGTTTGATTGGTGGTAAAGATTTTAGTGTTGAGTTTATTGTGGCTGATATACTTGCCATGCCAATACTTGGCCTTAATGCTTGTGTTCAACTTGGTCTCATTGAAAGAAGGTAACAATCTGTTAGTGCACATAAAAATAATGCTGAAGCACTTAAATCAGAAAGCCTTTCAGGCAGTTTTATAGAAGCAAATAAGTCATTGTTTGAAGGGATAGGCACATACAAAGATAGATATAACATTGAAGTGAAAGCTAATGCAACTGCAGTTGTAAATTCTTGTAGCGAAATTCTTGAAACAGTTAAACCTAGGTTAAAGGGAAAACTAGACAGGTTATAAAAAAAAGAAAAAATTTCTGAAGTAGATAAAGCTACTGGATTCATAATATAGTTATTGTGGAGAAACCTGACAAATCAGTATGTCTTGATCCTGATAAGTTGAATTAAGTTATTAAAGGAGAAAGTTATCCAATTCCTAATGTTGATGAATTTAGTCAGATATTGAGAGGAAAGAAACACAACACTCTTATAGATATGAAGGATGGGTTTCACCAAATAAAGCTCACAGAATAAAGCAAGGACTTGTACTGTTTTATAACCCCTTTTGGTAAATACAGATATGAAAGATTACACTTTGGCTTAAGCACTGCCCCGTAAGTATTTCAAAGATATAACATGAAGGAATTTGGTGACAATGAGGAAGTAGGTGTTTACTTTGATTACTTAATAGTTGCTGCATCATCAGATGATGAACATAATATAATTTTTAATAAAGTGATGCAGAGAGCATGGCAACACAACATTAGGTTCAATACCAGAAAACTGGAATATAAAATGCCCAGAGTCAAGTATGTAGGTCTAATTTGTGATGAAGCGGGATCTCGTCCATACCTAGCACAAGTAACATAAATTTTAAAAATAAAGGAAGCAACAAATAAAAAAGAACTTCAGAGATAGTATGGTTAATTATCTCTCAAAGTTAATTCCTAATATATCTGAGATTACAAAACCACTTTGGGATCTTTTGAGAAAAAAGACAGACTGGATGTGGGGTCCAGATCAAATGAAAGCTTTGCAGGTCCTCAAAGAAAAACCGACTCAAGCACTTGTCCTTAGGTTGTTTAACATTAAGTTGCCAATAGTGGTGCAAGCTGATGCATCTCAGTTTGCTTTGGGGGCATGTTTGCTTCAAATTAATCAACCTATAAATTTTGTATCTAGGTCTTTAACAAGAACTGAATAACAGTATCCTCAGTTTGAAGAGGAGTTCCTAGCAAATTATTTTGCTCTAGAAGAGTTTCATAAATTTATTTATGGTCTAAACATAACTGTGCAAACTGNACAAAGTGTGAAGGCACTAGGTTATGTAATTGTTGTATGTTTGATTGGTGGTAAAGATTTTAGTGTTGAGTTTATTATGGCTGATATACTTGCCATGCCAATACTTGGCCTTAATGCTTGTGTTCAACTTAGTCTCATTGAAAGAAGGTCACAATCTGTTAGTGCACATAAAAATAATGCTGAAGCACTTAAATCAGAAAGCCTTTCAGGCAGTTTTATAGAAGCAAATAAGTCATTGTTTGAAGGGATAGGCACATACAAAGATAAATATAACATTGAAGTGAAAGCTAATGCAACTGCAGTTGTAAATTCTTGTAGCGAAATTCTTGAAACAGTTAAACCTAGGTTAAAGGGAAAACTAGACAGGTTATAAAAAAAAGAAAAAATTTCTGAAGTAGATAAAGCTACTGGATTCATAATATAGTTATTGTGGAGAAACCTGACAAATCAGTATGTCTTGATCCTGATAAGTTGAATTAAGTTATTAAAGGAGAAAGTTATCCAATTCCTAATGTTGATGAATTTAGTCAGATATTGAGAGGAAAGAAACACAACACTCTTATAGATATGAAGGATGGGTTTCACCAAATAAAGCTCACAGAATAAAGCAAGGACTTGTACTGTTTTATAACCCCTTTTGGTAAATACAGATATGAAAGATTACACTTTGGCTTAAGCACTGCCCCGTAAGTATTTCAAAGATATAACATGAAGGAATTTGGTGACAATGAGGAAGTAGGTGTTTACTTAATAGTTGCTGCATCATCAGATGATGAACATAATATAATTTTAAATAAAGTGATGCAGAGAGCATGGCAACACAACATTAGGTTCAATACCAGAAAACTGGAATATAAAATGCCCAGAGTCAAGTATGTAGGTCTAATTTTTGATGAAGCGGGATCTCGTCCATACCTAGCACAAGTAACATAAATTTTAAAAATAAAGGAAGCAACAAATAAAAAAGAACTTCAGAGATAGTATGGTTAATTATCTCTCAAAGTTAATTCCTAATATATCTGAGATTACAAAACCACTTTGGGATCTTTTGAGAAAAAAGAGACTGGATGTGGGGTCCAGATCAAATGAAAGCTTTGCAGGTCCTCAAAGAAAAACCGACTCAAGCACTTGTCCTTAGGTTGTTTAACATTAAGTTGCCAATAGTGGTGCAAGCTGATGCATCTCAGTTTGCTTTGGGGGCATGTTTGCTTCAAATTAATCAACCTATAAAGTTTGTATCTAGGTCTTTAACAAGAACTGAATAACAGTATCCTCAGTTTGAAGAGGAGTTCCTAGCAAATTATTTTGCTCTAGAAGAGTTTCATAAATTTATTTATGGTCTAAACATAACTGTGCAAACTGCCCACAAACTAATTGTTAAAATTGTTAAAAAAAAAAAAAATGTTCATAAAATCACTCCCCATTTTCAAAGGATGAAACAAAGCTAAGGCTTTTGCGGTGCAATTTAAATGTTGTCTACATTCCAGGTAGTAAAATGATGATAGCCGACTTATTATCAAGAGCATGTGATAATAGTGGTGAGGAGGTTAAGTCAGATGAGTTTGTTCATGAGATAGTACACAGTTTAAAAACAGAAGTATCAATGAGTCAAACTAGAATTGATCAATTTCAGAAGAAGAGTGACAGGTCACTCACTTGAGGGTTGGCCACAGTTTAAAAATGACACAAAATCTGATGAGGTAAAGCATTTTCGGAATATTAAAAATTTTATACATTCTCGAATGGCATGTTATTCTACGGTGATAAAATAATTGTTCCAAATTATCTGAAAATGGAAATGGTTAAATTAACACAAGCGCCCCACAGTGGTTATGAGAAAACAAAGTAGCAAGTTCTGCAAATTTTTTAATGGTCGAAGCTCCCTCAGTTTGTACAAGATTTTGTAGATTCCAGTTAAACTTGTGAAATCTACAGATGGGTTAACGTAAACGAAAACCTGTTACCACATGAAGTAGTTAGAAAAGGAGAATTGTAAACCAGGGGCGTGGGATCGAATTGGTCATCTTGGATGACGTCATGAGTTAAAACCTCCTGCTCTTGCATTCCTTCCAATGGCATCTATTTTGTTAGCCAGTACTGATAGTGGCCATTTTGTCAGCCAGTACAAACTTCATGCTCTTGCATTCCAAGCTGGGGGGATCCCCGCGACGATGCTCCGACTGGTCCCTACGTCATGCCCTTGCATTCCAAGTGAGGGTCGTCCCCGAGACAATGCCCCAACTGGTCACAACTTCATTATCTTGCATTCCAAGGGAGGGGGGATCCCTGCGATGACGCCCCGACTGATCCCTACGTCACGCTCTCGTATTCCAAGCGAGGGGGGTTGTCTCCGAGTCTTCCCAGATCCCTGTCATGATGCCCCAGTGAGGTTTTCTCTGTGTGCTGCTAGCTGCTAAATTAGATACCGATGGCGGCCATTTTTCCAGCCAGTACCAATAGCATCCCTTTTGTCAACCAGTACAGAAGGCAGCCATTTTGTCAGACAGTACCAATGGTGTCCATTTTGTCAGCCAGTACCCTACATGCTCTTGCATTCCACGTGAGAGGTGTCCATGACGATGCCCCGACTGGACCCTATCTAATGCTCTCGCATTCCAAGCAAGAGGGGTTGTCTCCGAGTCTTCTCAAATGTGAATACCTTGTTCCAAGCACCCGACGGGTCCCTACCTCATGCTCTCGTATTCCAAGTGAGGGGGATGGTGGTCTCCGAGTCTTCCCAAACACCCAGCCAGTACCAATGGTGGCCATGTTGCCAGCTAGTACCCTACGACATGCACGTGTATTCCGACGTCCCTGCCATGATGCCACGACGACTTGTTCCTGCGAGGGGACTATCTCGGAGTCGTCCCTGCCACGACGCCCCGACAAGGGTTTCTCCGCGTGCTGCTAAATTCAACTAGTATCTAATACCTCCCTACTCACTGATTGGCTACGCGAGGCTCCCACTCCCTGCCAGTCCCAGAGAAGACGCCCCCACGACTGCGTGACCCCCCTACTTCACACTCACCACTTACCTACACCTCACAGTGTTGCCCTCGCACAAACACACTGAATGACGACATAACCCAGCCAACAATCAAAGATAAGGAAAAACCTAGCATACCACCCGAAAAAGGTTTAGTAGTAATCAATATTATTATAAATATTAATCAATATCACAGCCTCAAGGNCCTAGCATACCACCCGAAAAAGGTTTAGTAGTAATCAATATTATTATAAATATTAATCAATATCACAGCCTCAAGGTCTCCAACACGAACAGATGACCACACACCACCCGAGAGCGAGTGAGCAACAACTTTCTTGGACAGCGCCCCGAGGCGGCTCACCAGCAGGATACATTAGTATGCGGCGTTTACTTTCTCGTGCAGCAGTGCCGGCCAGCGTGAGAAAGCTGTCCCCCTGCCAGCCGAGACCTGAAACACTGACAGAGTAGGAAGCAGGCAGGCCTTTCCCACAGCCCGCCCAGGCGAGGCTTTCACCGACCCAGTTGTGTGTGTGTGCCGGCCAGGCGGAAAGCAAGAAAATGTAACACTTACAGGTCACACGTTGGAACTACAATAATGTACACAATTCATTGTCTAAGAATAAAGTTTATTTACTCTAAAAAAAATACAATCAATTAAAGTACATACACAACTCTTGCAGAAAAATTACAGGTCAGTAAGTGCAGATCTGAGGACCCAACTGTTATGGCGAGGGTGAAAGCCCGCCCACTTANGCAGAAAAATTACAGGTCAGTAAGTGCAGATCTGAGGACCCAACTGTTATGGCGAGGGTGAAAGCCCGCCCACTTAGCGAATAGGCGATTACCCAGTCAATGTAACACCTTCTCGACCAAATAGGCGTCCGGAAACTGTGTTACCATAATCTCTTGTTCGTAAAATCCTCCCTTCAGATCGACGAGTTCATAGGTCCTTGGTTCGTAATGACGAATTTTGTCAACATGATGAACCTCTACAGACCAATTTGGCGTGTAAGATTTCGCAAAAGGCGATTTGAGAAGTGAAATATGGACATAGTCACCAATCTTTGCTTTAGCCTTGCGCCGGAATCTTTTCACATTTTAAAACACAGTCGCCAGCAAAGAGTCATCCTTAACGTCCGCCGGACGCATGTGGAGGTCCGGTGCACTCGTCCATTGTAGTCGGAAGTCAGACGTGGTAGTATGTCCAGCCAAATGTAACTACATGATGAAAACTCACGCCACATATTTCTTTAGTGTGCAGTTGAATCATTCCACGATGGAGGCCTTCTTATCACAGTGCGTACTGTAGTGATTAATCTTATTCACATCCATTAGTGAACAAAGTGAGTCGCTGGATGACTGCAGTACGCACATGCTGACAATGTGTCCATTTGTAATCATCCGTGCGCAGGTCATTTAAATTACGAACAATCCTGTGTCATATAAGTTCTTCATTGTCCGTGAGCCCCGTACTCAAAGATTGGTTATGACTATCAAGTTCCTCGACCATATGAGTAAGAAGTTTATTAGTCATTCCTTCGAATACAGATGAGTTTCGTTTTCAAGCTGCTCACTCTCTCTAGCTGTGTACTTAATGCGTTTGGCGTGCCCGCACCACTGCTCGACACATTAAGGTGCTCGACTAGTTTAGCAGAAAGGTCGACAAAGACGTCGACCTGTCTGAGCTTCGTGTCCACAGCAGTGAACTTGGCTTCCACAGCAGCCAGCTTGCCTGCACCCTCGTTCGTGACAACGTAGCTGCCAGGGCAGTAAGAACTCTGTTGTCAATACGTTCACCCAAGTCAAGGAGCTTTGCCTTCATGGCCGTAAGCTTGCTTCTCAGCACATCATCAGTCAAAGTCTGAAAATGTGTATTCATCGTAGCAGACATCGTACCGACAGCATCGTGGTTCAATTCCAGCTTCTTACTTATTGAGGCTAGCACATCACTCGCAGTCTTGGCATTAAGGTGGTCTTCTAGTTTAGCAGCCTGACTGGCAAGAATTCGGCCGTCAACTTGCTCTCCCACATCAACTAATTTCTTCTCCACAGCTGGAATCTTGCCCCCTAAAGCGTCTAGTTTCTGCACATCTTCAGATAATTTGCTAAGGTGAGACTCCATCTTGGTAGACAGCGCATACATGTTGCTAAACAGTCGTCTTTGCACGGCTTCAACAGCATCATGGTTCNAGACTCCATCTTGGTAGACAGCGCATACATGTTGCTAAACAGTCGTCTTTGCACGGCTTCAACAGCATCATGGTTCAATTCCAGCTTCTTACTTATTGAGGCTAGCACGACATCACTCACAGTCTTGGCAGTAAGGTGGTAGTCTAGTTTATCAGCGAGACCGGCAAGAACTCGGGCACCAACTTGCTCTCCCACATCAACTAATTTCTTCTCCACAGCTGGAATCTTGCCCCCTAAAGCGTCTAGTTTCTGCACATCTTCAGATAATTTGCTAAGGTGAGACTCCATCTTGGTAGACAGCGCATACATGTTGCTAAACAGTCGTCTTTGCACGGCTTCAACAGCATCATGGTTCAATTCCAGCTTCTTACTTATTGAGGCTAGCACGACATCACTCACAGTCTTGGCAGTAAGGTGGTAGTCTAGTTTATCAGCGAGACCGGCAAGAACTCGGGCACCAACTTGCTCTCCCACATCAACTAATTTCTTCTCCATAGCTGAAATCTTGCCCCCTAAAGCATTGAGTTTCTGCACAACTTCAGACAATTTGAGAAGCTGAGTTTCCATCTTGGTAGACAGTGTATTCATGCTGCAAACAGTCGTCCCTCCATGGCGTCAAGTGCATCTTCAGAAGCAAAAGCAGTCAGTTGCGACACACGTTCTATCAATGCACCAAGCTGCAAATCCATGTTAGTAGTCAATATATTGGTATTGAAGAGACTGCCTTCCGTTCCACAGTGACGAGCTTCCCACCCAAAGCACTCAGTTTCTTAACATCGTCGGTCAATGGACGTAATTCAGTTGTCATGACTGTATGAACACTGCTGGCTATTCACTCGCCCACACCACTCAGTGTAATCTCTAAAGCAGCGATCTGAGTCATACCAGACAAAAGTATGCGAAGATGCGTCTGAATGCCGGCCTGAAGTTCCGCCCTTGGCTGCAATGCTTCCGAAGTAACGCTGCGGACAAAGGATACATTAACCGCATCAACATCATGTTTCGCCCCTCCGAGATTCTTGGCTCGCTTCCCGCCGAAACAGCAGTTCCCGTCAATGGTAGATGTAATACAGCTGTCCGGCACACGCTTCAGGCCACTATGACCGAACTTGCATACGGCGTAGCTCATAGTTCACTGATGATTGATAATGAACTGATCAAAACCCCGGCAGTACTCCCCTTATGAAGTGGAAAATCCTTTGCTACCACAAGGAAATGGTGAGGTTCACGCCAGCATCATGAACACATGTCTTTAAATCTGTCGAATGTCATATGTGTATTAACATGATCGGAGTAGACATGACATAAATTCAGGTCATTCATACGAAATAGAACAAGGAAATTAGCATTGTCATGCAGAAGCTGTTTAGGCATACGNCGGAGTAGACATGACATAAATTCAGGTCATTCATACGAAATAGAACAAGGAAATTAGCATTGTCATGCAGAAGCTGTTTAGGCATACATGAATAAGTTTGACATAGGTAAATTGTATCCACAGCCACATGTCGTCCCATGCTGAAATACTGCTGCATTGTCGACTATTTCTCACATGCCACATCATCGAAAATAAACACAGAGTTTGGTAAAGCATCACTTGGCTGCACGACTGCTTAATTTACACTAAAAGGAAAATATCGAAGTCGGTCCACGGCTTGTAGTATTTGCGTTAGTCGTAGGTACTTTGGCTGTTGTAGTGGTTTCGAGTATAGGTAAACGTTCTCGAACCGAAGACCGTTGAGTTCCTCCNGATTGATAATGAACTGATCAAAACCCCGGCAGTACTCCCCTTATGAAGTGGAAAATCCTTTGCTACCACAAGGAAATGGTGAGGTTCACGCCAGCATCATGAACACATGTCTTTAAATCTGTCGAATGTCATATGTGTATTAACATGATCGGAGTAGACATGACATAAATTCAGGTCATTCATACGAAATAGAACAAGGAAATTAGCATTGTCATGCAGAAGCTGTTTAGGCATACGTGAATAAGTTTGACATAGGTAAATTGTATCCACAGCCACATGTCGTCCCATGCTGAAATACTGCTGCATTGTCGACTATTTCTCACATGCCACATCATCGAAAATAAACACAGAGTTTGGTAAAGCATCACTTGGCTGCACGACTGCTTAATTTACACTAAAAGGAAAATATCGAAGTCGGTCCACGGCTTGTAGTATTTGCGTTAGTCGTAGGTACTTTGGCTGTTGTAGTGGTTTCGAGTATAGGTAAACGTTCTCGAACCGAAGACCGTTGAGTTCCTCCAAAAGGCTGAGAAGCACACAAGTCTTTCCACACTTGCTCGGCCCCGCTATGATACCCCACACAGTGCTAGGGAGTAGCTTTCCATGATGTGATCCACAGAAGTCAGTTTCATCATCGACGGCACTGATGCGGACAGGAAGTATGGTGGAATGTGGCACAATCTCCATTGAACTGATATGTAAATGGTTAAACCACGATACTTATGTCAGTCATGAACGTCCGATAGTTGGTACCTAGGCACGACCACTTGGCATTCAGGCCATTGGGGCCCAAGACAGGAATTTCCTGGGTGAAGAAATTCTAATGTATGGTAAAGGACAAGTGACCAACATCAGCTTGCTAGCTGCACTCTCTGGTGGATGGGTGATAATGGTGGACGGTGACAATAGGGAAACCTCTGGACCTATGGGACCTTAGGATATCCCATGGGAAAGGACCCGCGGATTTTGAAAAAGGCCGGAAACCGCCTGGGCCGAGTAACACGCACCTTGTCCGCCGGAGGCATTGTTGGTAGGGCCGTCCGACATGACTAAACCCAGTAGAGCCATGGCAAATAAGTGGGAGCGCGGGCTGATCAGGTTGGCCCCATCAGAGGTTTTCTCTGATATTCCTATCACTAGAGGTTGGACTCGTGCTGGCAGTGGTTAACTCCGTATGCTGGAGGAGGTCTGGAGAGATCTCCCCTCTTAAAGAAGGGCCGAGCGGTGAGCAGACACCTGCTCCGGTAGCTTCCTGGCAAGATGTTAGGGGCCTGGATAGTGCTCCGGCCAGACCACACACTTGGTAATCTGAGTACGATGGTCTCAGGCCTTGTGGTAGGGTGCTCTTGGTGGAGCTTGTGTATCAATACAGGGCTTTGGTCTTGGTTAACTCAGGTGAATAGCTGGGACACCTGCGATGAGAAGACGTAATCCTTCTTCCCTGCCGACTGGGCGGCTGGGGTGCAGAATGGCCGTAATGGCTAAGAGCTCCACCTTAAAATAACAAAAGTATGGTCGTAATGGCTGTATGCATACTCGTATAGTCATGAACGTCCAAGTTTGAGGTCAGGTGATGTGGTCGGCAACACAGTCGTGGAAGCATTGTAACACCTCCATTGGACTTATATGTAAACACGTTACATCCTGACACTGATGTCAGTCATTGGACATTAATGTCCTTATTCGAGGTCGGGCAAAGTGGTCGGCCACAAAACGTATAAAGTAAATGAGAAAATAAAGATACGTGTTAGTATACCGTAATGAGCCATGAGAGTAAGATAAAAAGCAGCCGTGGTCTGGTAAATACACTGATCAACAACCTCCCTTTCGTGATACACATTCCAGGCTACAATTAATGTGGTCCCGAGACGCGACTAGCACGAAGATTGAAGCGAGGTGAAGTCCCTGTTTATACGTCGGACAAAGCGAGCAAGGAACACGATATTGCTAAGCGACCAGTGGCAAGTTGGACGATAGGCATGCGGCTGAAATTGTTCTTGCAGATAAAGCCATTTCTATAGTTAGGTCGTCCAAGTCCAAACTTGGCGAACGTTTAGCTGCTTGGGGAGTGTCCAAGATTATGAAAACTAAAGTCAAGAGGGAAATTGGTTTGAAGTTTGTTGGAAGGACAAATAAGTGCACAGCAGAGGTAGGAAACCACGCAAAGTAGTAGGAAAGCATAGAGGAATTTTACCCTTCATCTTACCAGCGCTACGCGTTCTCGGTAGTCTTATTGGTGGTGCGAGTGGTATAGATAGGACGGTGAACACAGCGAAGGAGGAAAACAAACGGCTATCGGAGACATTGAGACATAATAGGAATATGGAGGCGCTTGCTAGAGGTAATAAAAAAAAATGGCGGTGGACTGTATCTTTGCGCGGTAGGGGGCGGCAGCGGCAGGAGAAAGCCAGTACATCGGAGAGTCGGGAGAATGAAACGCTCTTAAGATCCCTACCTAATCGACCACTGAATAACATTGGCATACAAAAGTTTGCCCGAAAATTAAAAATAGTCAACTTCCGGGGTGTGTTCATGCGTGATCATCTACCGCACCGCATGCGGTGGGTCGAGTGCNAAAATTAAAAATAGTCAACTTCCGGGGTGTGTTCATGCGTGATCATCTACCGCACCGCATGCGGTGGGTCGAGTGCGGTATAGAAAACCTAGATACAAGCACCGGGCCGGGAACTCATTGGACAGCAAATAAAAAGCACTGCAAAATGGCCAAATACTTTGACAGTTATGGTAACTTAAGGGCCCCGCCGTAACTGAAAACTTATTTGAGAGTGGCGCGGATACACTATAACCACGAGGCAGAGCAACAGCCTCGAGAATGGAANCGTAACTGAAAACTTATTTGAGAGTGGCGCGGATACACTATAACCACGAGGCAGAGCAACAGCCTCGAGAATGGAACTGTGGACACCTATGTCTGCGCTGCCATTTAAGATAGATATATACTTAACGGGGACACACTAGGTGTAAGCATCAGTCATGTCTGTAACCCTGATCGTGTAGGGCAATAGCTCGGAATTGCGTTCTGTGCACTTCCCCCCACTCAACCTGGACAGTGTGTGGTCCGTGGCGGTGATGGATTTTCAAAATTACTTCTCAGTACAGAACATAGATGAATGNTCAACCTGGACAGTGTGTGGTCCGTGGCGGTGATGGATTTTCAAAATTACTTCTCAGTACAGAACATAGATGAATGCAACTGTATGTTCCGTTGCGTCAAAGGAGATGGTAAAAGAGGGGGGTGCATATACCCACAGGTTCGTATGAGATCGAAGACATAGGCGAGTAGCTTAAGAGGGAGCTGGGGCCGGACGTGATGATGGTGCTGCACGGAAATGCAAATACACTACACAGCGAGATGTATTGTACTGCACAGATAGACTTCACGCAAAGCCATACACTTACCTCAATGCTAGGTTTTGGGGACATAAAATACAAGGCGAATAAAACACAAGAATAAACTGTAATTTGGTTAGCGGATTGTATCTCAACGGCAAGCCNTCAACCTGGACAGTGTGTGGTCCGTGGCGGTGATGGATTTTCAAAATTACTTCTCAGTACAGAACATAGATGAATGAATCTGTATGTTCCGTTGCGTCAAAGGAGATGGTAAAAGAGGGGGGTGCGTATACCCACAGGTTCGTATGAGATCGAAGACATAGGCGAGTAGCTTAAGAGGGAGCTGGGGCCGGACGTGATGATGGTGCTGCACGGAAATGCAAATACACTACACAGCGAGATGTATTGTACTGCACAGATAGACTTCACGCAAAGCGATACACTTACCTCAATGCTAGGTTTTGGGAACATAAAATACAAGGCGAATAAAACACAAGAATAAACTGTAATTTGGTTAGCGGATTGTATCTCAACGGCAAGCCNAACATAAAATACAAGGCGAATAAAACACAAGAATAAACTGTAATTTGGTTAGCGGATTGTATCTCAACGGCAAGCCTAGTCGGACACTACACGAATTTTCCACGATGGTGCCACCAGGCTTTAAGCTGGTGAACGTACCGAAGACACCCATTTACATTCCAGTCGTAATGGAGAACATACAGGAAGTCATAGTCTCTATAGCGGACCAAGACAGTCGTTTGATTAATTTCCGAGGCAAGGAGATAACAGTACTCTTAAATCTAAGGAAAGATAGGAATCAAATTTAAGCGTGTGCATACAAAAAGAAGAAAAGAAGCTTACCATGCCAAACAGAAAGTCAGTACGAGTTGAGCACACAGAGCGCTAACATCTGAAAATGCTAGTTTCCTTAGAAGATTGGGTCTGACGATCAACAGCAAGTATGAACTTGGAAATACTTAACATAGCAGAGCCGGCGGGGTTCAAAGAAGCGATTACCAAGGCGGCAATCCACACCTACTCACCCTATCTGCCAGGCTCGTACATACCCTTGTCCGAGGTTCGGACCCCGGTGCAAAACCAAGATGTATACACTGTCCCGTGTAATTCTTATTTGCGGTTCCGAGGAACACCAACAAAGGCAGGCAACGCCCTACACGTGAGGACAAAAATCATTAGAAACTGTATACTACACATTATAGGTAGAATCGCATACAAACTGAACGGGTGTGAAGTAGATGCCACGAGAGATGTTGGAATCACAGCAACCATAAAGAACTATCTCTCATTGATGCCTAACCAACTGCCGGTGGCTAAAATGGCAGGCTGGGGGATCAAAGAGGACTTTACGGTCCCAGACTATGCTAATGGTAAATTTGAGGTATGTATTCCGCTAGCCATGCTGTTAGGGTTCGCCGAAGACAACAAGCATGTAATTATCAATTCAAAGCAAGAGTTAGTTATTCTCATGGTCAACACGCAAGCAAACGTACTCCTGGACACTGCCGCAGCACCGGAAGCCGCAGTGCTGGCGATATGTTCTATTGACTGGTTACTGCCCCATGTGCCAGTAAAAATGTCAGAGCGTGTCAATTTTTTTTTATACGCGGAGAAAGGAAGGAACATTGATATTGCGTTTCGTACATAGAGTTTAGAGACATACCCGAGCGTACCATGCTCCACGAGCATAAATTGGGATGTTTAAACTAGTTTCACGAGTGAAAAACCACGCTATATAATAGTTGTGTTTCAGACAGGCAAACAGAATGTCATCAATACGGACTGTTCAAAATTTGATCATGTAAATATTAAGAACGTTAAAATTTTCTTAAACAATGAGGCTTACCCATATGGAGATTTAAACAATGATTTTACAAACGGTATGTATATGGTACCATATCAAATGTATGNTCCTGGACACTGCCGCAGCACCGGAAGCCGCAGTGCTGGCGATATGTTCTATTGACTGGTTACTGCCCCATGTGCAGTAAAAATGTCAGAGCGTGTCAATTTTTTTTAATACGCGGAGAAAGGAAGGAACATTGATATTGCGTTTCGTACATAGAGTTTAGAGACATACCCGAGCGTACCATGCTCCACGAGCATAAATTGGAATGTTTAAACTAGTTTCACGAGTGAAAAACCACGCTATATAATAGTTGTGTTTCAGACAGGCAAACAGAATGTCATCAATACGGACTGTTCAAAATTTGATCATGTAAATATTAAGAACGTTAAAATTTTCTTAAAATATGAGGCTTACCCATATGGAGATTTAAACAATGATTTTACAAACGGTATGTATATGGTACCATATCAAATGTATANTATGAGGCTTACCCATATGGAGATTTAAACAATGATTTTACAAACGGTATGTATATGGTACCATATCAAATGTATACCAACTTTGGAGATCCTACTATGGACAAACGCAGGCACCAATGCTGGAACAGAACGCGTTCATGAACACAGCACCTATACTAGTGTTTGACGTTAGTAAACAGGATGATAAGACTCTAAAGTCAGGCGTGGTGGACTGCAGGATTGAAATAACCGCCACAGAGAATTTCCCAGCTTTCACTCAATCCTACGCATTAATAATTCACGACAGACGTCACATACAATGTACGCGACAGAGTAGTTAAAATACTAACGTAATTCACAACTACAGTCCATTCATCGTCCGACCGTAATAATGTACATGAAGTTTCAGGGCTGCGTGTCACAGCATGGTTTCATTATTAAACTTATCTGTATAGCATATGTTGATGGGCGTATAGCAACAAGTACATTCCAACCCCCGTTTACATGGCCCACGCTCGACAGGAAAAGTAAGGTAACAATTATATGACTGAAAAAACACTATCACGGACTCAAATGGGGCGAGGGTGATGTAGAATACGATAAAGTGCAAGATGAGGATGGTGCCGTCTTCGTGGCTGGCCAGAGCAGAAGAGGTGGTTAAGCATCTATTGCGCCGCGAAAGTAGAACTCTGTGACCTACAGACAGAGTATGACTGTCCTTCGTTTAGAAAGTTGAAGGTGTGGTACGTGAAAAAAATCGAACACGTGTGTACCGCATGCAGACTAGACCGTACATGTCCATGCTTGAACGCACTGTTGTTAAGAATGTGGGTTATGACTCATCATGGGGGGAGGGGTGGTATTTTCGAACAACAGTCATTATAAATAACGGACCTGCGAGGAGGGGAACCACTTTACTATACGCTATCATCAGGGATGGACTTATTGGGAAGCTGAACGGTAACGCTCAGTATAGGACAATGTCAGACCTCGTGGTTGGGAAGCTGTACATGGCGTCAGATTTCCGGAGGGCAGAGACAACTTATGGCAAGTGCGTAACATGTGTGCTAGATGCAAAGTTTCGCGTCCCACTGCCTTCACGATACGTTCAACTTATCACAGACGACGACATGACCAAGCTTAACGCCACTACAGTTCAGATTAGCTATGCCGGCATCAGGTCTGTTGGCAACGGTAAGACGATGCACGTACTCAAGTTTTCATAATGTGGAAAAAAGGCCCTCTCTCTCTCCTACCACAGTATCACTTCAGTCATGTACACAACATTCAACCTGCTGGACGTGGCCAAGTATGACGGTGATGTGACGACCGGTTACCGACGCGTTCACTTCAAACCTCCCGGCCAGCCTGCATAAGTGGAAAGTTGCAACGGACTTGAAGACTGGGTGTGACAAAGCGAAGAGGACTGTCTTCTCCTATACCCGATACCATGCAGTGTTGTTTTATGTGCTGTATATTACCTGAGGCTGGAAATGAAGCTGCCTTGCACCATCAGCCCTATGTTGGCACGTGCAAGCGAAAAGAATATACGCCGGGTATGGTTTACTCGCACAATTGTATATGAACTATGCCGAGCTAACAGCGGCGATGTAATTAACCGCTGGACCGACCGAGTCTTGTACCAGTGACCGTCATACAACCTGCATGAAGCGAGGAACTATTACATGGAAGACAATGTGTTCACCGCTAACATGTGAAGTTTTCTTGGCAACAATATAAGAAGAGGTGAGTGTTACATCCAGCCCGCAGTTGACAGCAGTGCATCACTCAGTAGATAATTAACGTCGCCACCGCCACCATGTGTAATACGTTTGACACACGTGACTGTGTACCGTTTCTGCCGGAAAATGTGGACTCTTACGTGAGATGCTTTATCAGGTATAGGAGAGTGGTGTTTAAACCAGAGCTTGGACACGAGCAAGTGCAGGTATGTGACTGTGAAAATTATATGTGGGGATATCACGACACTTGGGATAATTTCCACTGTGATATTCTACCCTGCTACAAGAAATATCTGTGTGCCGTCGGTAATCTCCGCCAGAACAGCCAGCTACCTGCAAATGGACATATTCTCGCATTACGTGTTGAATTCTAAGATATTACCGAACTGCATTACGAGAACAGGAAAGTGGACTTTACCCTGTGCGATGTAGATACTATCTCAACCTACTGATGCGACTGAAGAGTGTACAGGTCACATACATACGAGCACACTGGAATACTGTGGCAGCAAATGGATTCTACCCTGCTCGGCTAAGGTATGGTGTGTATATGATTGAAGGAAAAAAAAACTACAAGTTTGCGGGAGCTCCAGACCAAGGCATGTGGGATATACAAGTGAAAAAAAAATTCTACATCATGAACGCCAAAGCTCCAGACAGCACGATGGTCGAGGGAGAACTCATATGTCAC
>NQII01001137.1:62940-118292 GCA_002778355.1 Clitarchus hookeri | reverse complement strand
TTCTGTGTGTGCATCTCCCGGTTGCAGTGGGTTCGAGGTCCGGGGAACGTACTCCGAGCCCATCGAGTTTGTACATTTACTCTATACTTACTGTATAGGGTAACATAAAATATTAATTTAGGTTTGATGTCCTCTATGTATATATTAACATATATATACTTATGTATATATATATATTTCAAACTAACTAAGAAACTTTTTCCCATAGGATCCCTCCTGGCCTTCAACAACCAATGTTGAGCGCATATATTTGTGAGTTCCGTCTGTCCAGTCAAGGCAAGCAATTACTCGTTGTCGAAACAAGATGGAGTCTGATAGTTCTTCCTTTCTGGCTTTCCCTTCTTTCACATCATCAGCTTCTTCTGCTTCCAAACACACATTACAGATTACACCTACAATACATCAGGTGCATTACACCTACGATACAGTGTGGTTTCTGCGACCAGGTNACACACATTACAGATTACACCTACAATACATCAGGTGCATTACACCTACGATACAGTGTGGTTTCTGCGACCAGGTGTTAACCGTTCGCAAAAATGGTTTACGCCATGAAAGCAACTGTTTGCTCAATCCATTCAGGGAGCCGGCACAGCATATGTGCGATAGGTGTGGGACGTCATTTGCCGTGCCAACAAACTTAAAAGCCATTGCATAGCTTGTACAGGGCTGATCATACAGGCCACATCGTCCCACTGCACGTTCTGTAATGAAGGCTTCGGCCGTTCTTGTGATGCTCGTCGCCATGAACATGGCTGTTGGGCGAATCCCGATGCTGTGACATTGGCATGCGGGAACTGCGGCAGGCAGTTTACAAGAACAGATAAACCGCGTGCACATAGCACGAAGTGTAATGACATTACCACTGCCTCCCGGTCGGCGAAAAGGAAACGCATGGCGAGTCCCCAGTCAGGCCCATCCCGTTTCGCAACAGCCCGCATTATTGCTGCCGAGGGCCACTCTCGCCGTGGGACCGTTGTCACCGGTGCTGATGAGTGTAATGCTTATGGGTTTGTAGAAGCGGACAGTGCGTTTTGGGGCGTTATGAAGACATACGTCGTCGAGAATACCTAGAGTGTTGCCGTAGATATTTGCGGCTACCTCGAGCAGATGAACAATATCATCGGCCAGTTGGAGCAATAGATCGAGGACCAGGGGGCAATTAAATTTAATATTTTCCTCAAGTAGGTATATGGAAAACCAGAGCCACACGTCGACGAGACGGACCACCGCGCCTTCAAGACGAAGATTGTGCCCTCTTCAATGTAGTAGCTGATGTCGAAGAAGCCGTGTCGGCCGCCTATGCCAAGTTGTGCCAGGAGGAGAACAAATACATGGGGAAGGGAAGTGGCTGGACCCTCACCTCCGTGAAAAGACTTCAGCTGCGCGTCAACCAGCTCGACCCGCTGAGAGCGTCGTCCTACATTGCCCTGCCTGCGAGCATTGAAGCTAAACATGCAATTGTTAACCCGCAAAACACGGACCAGCAGTGCTTTAAATAGGTGATCCTGGCATGCTATGTAGAGGGCGGGAATCCTAGGTGCGTCGATCAGCATTACATCGACCTGAATATGCGCTTCGATTTTAGTAAAATAGAGTTGCCCACCCCTCTATAGCTACATTCGAGAGGTCGAGTCTGAGGGTCAGCATAAACATCTACGCACTCAAACAAAAATACTAAGATAGAGCCAATACGGGTGACAAGGAAACAACTGGCCCAGCACTTTGACTTGCTGCTACTCTCAACAGCAGAGAACCGGAACTCTCATTATTGCTTCATTGAAGATTTCTCCGGTCTGGTACGCTCCCAGGTGACGTCACACAATGGTTATGTTAATATCTGTAAACGATGCCTCAAGGCATAGGATGATCGACCATGTGTGATGGGGCTGAATGTGCTGAGACTCTGGCTGAGCACAGGAGGTACTGCAATGAACATGCAACAGTTCATGCCGACATGCCGCAGCCAGAGAAGAATGGCAAGTCTCCTGTGCTCAAGTTCCAGAATTACCAGAATGGTGATAAGGTATCTCTAGTCATGTACGCTGACTTTGAGGCAATGCTGGTGCCAGTCCGGACGTGTCAGCCAAACCCGGACATGTCCTACAGCTATAGGTACCAGAAGCACGAGCCCAACAGCTATGGCATCTGCATCAAGGTGCATAACGACGTGATATCGGCCTCCAAGATGACCAGCCTACCCCCAGGTGTAATATGTTACACCGATGAAGGAACATCGAGGCGGTTCATGGAAGAAGTCAAGAGGATTGGCAATTTGGCGAAAGACATACGTTGGCACGCGCACAGTTACAAAGTTATAGCCGGCTTTAAGTTACCACTCGACGATAACTTTCCACTCTACTAACTCAAGACGGAGTAACATGAGACTCTGTAAAATGGACACCAATTATATATTAAATAAAATCAAGTTCCGGTGTATTTGTTCTATTCTTTTATTTACTAGTTAGGTGTGACAGTTCACAAACGAAGTTCAGATATGCAAAGTACGAAACGTTCACAGATAAGCATACAAGTGTATAACAGCGCCACGGTAGTTTACCAATTATTACGTTTCTTAAAAACTGGCCCGAAGATATAAGAAATGCAGCGACTTCCCACACCGGCATAGAAATAATCTCGTAAGTTCAAGTTTGCCGATGTAGGGGTTAGCGTCACGCCTGTCATGGCCTAGGCAAGCAGACAACTTCTCAGTATCAACTGAACTGAGTGGCGACTGACTTCCAACTGACGTCTGAAGGGCGACAGGCACACGTGTACTTGTGCTGCCTATTACTCCCATCTCCCCAGATAAGGGTCTGGCCACGCACGCTCTTTACACGTTATCGAAACTGCATTGTTCAAACTAAAACTGTCGACGCAGTCTGAAAGTTTCTAAATAATGCTGACGCTTAACAAAAACTAAAAATTTTGAAACGACAACCGGATGCCTGNATGCACGCTCTTTACACGTTATCGAAACTGCATTGTTCAAACTAAAACTGTCGACGCAGTCTGAAAGTTTCTAAATAATGCTGACGCTTAACAAAAACTAAAAATTTTGAAACGACAACCGGATGCCNGACGTCTGAAGGGCGACAGGCACACGTGTACTTGTGCTGCCTATTACTCCCATCTCCCCAGATAAGGGTCTGGCCACGCACGCTCTTTACACGTTATCGAAACTGCATTGTTCAAACTAAAACTGTCGACGCAGTCTGAAAGTTTCTAAATAATGCTGACGCTTAACAAAAACTAAAAATTTTGAAACGACAACCGGATGCCTGATAAACGTAAACAGCAAATGTGTGCCCGATAAACAAACTATCACGGTAAAACGAACCACCACTGCTTTTAATTTCAAACCCGATAAAAATATTATGAAGTTTAGCAAAGCTAAAGAAAAATGAAACATGTGTCCCGAAAATTAAGAATACTGTGTCATTACACATTGCTAAATAAATCCAATGCCAACACATTTAATTTTTACATGTAATTTACTTACACAAATTAAAGTCGAGGGTTCTTATGTATTTTTTAACTAGGGATAATTGTATTTGTGCTTATTTGTTTTTGTTAATAACATGCTTAATTATTTTCTGAACTCGCTGGCGTGCATTTTAAGGGTGATCTCGGCGGACACCGCCATGTTGAGTCAGTTTGCTTTTAGTGCTTGCCAGGAGTGGCACGCACCACATGTCTCTGGGCCTTCAACATTTTTGTTTTGACCATTTAGTTTTCTNTTAGTGCTTGCCAGGAGTGGCACGCACCACATGTCTCTGGGCCTTCAACATTTTTGTTTTGACCATTTAGTTTTCTATAGTAATGACTTTGTCTTCTGGAACTTAATACTTTTCTTGTTCAGGCCGGAGACTGTGCCGCCCCAACCCCACCAGCTCAAATTGCACTGCAGATGTAACATCACTGTAATTTACTATAATGGCCACGTGCATTTTGCAGTGTAGGCGAGTAGCATGCCATAGCCCCTATGCTTATATCAGTGCCTCGTATGAGGGTGTCACAGTGAGTAAATTCAGTGCATTCCAAAACTGTGTGTTTTTATTTCACTGTCGGCCGTTTCCCGACCATGTAATTATTTATGGGTGCTCTACCCACTGCGTTACCGCAATCCTAAAACGGCATTTTAACCTACTGTGTTTCTGGCATGTGAGATGTACATCCAACAACCTCACTCAACAGTTAGTGGCATATGAGAGGGTCAACACTCTCGTTCAGGTAGGCATAACGGAAATATTTCATCATTACATCACCTCGTCACAGGGTGATCTCAGGAGGATCCATGTGGGCGAACAGCCTGCACCCTATACGAGTCTCTTGCTCTAGTGCCCTTTATAATTCTCGAACCACTTCTGAAAACCNTGGGCGAACAGCCTGCACCCTATACGAGTCTCTTGCTCTAGTGCCCTTTATAATTCTCGAACCACTTCTGAAAACCTGGTACCGTAAGTCTAACCTTCCTTCTCCCCGCTCCTGAGACCACGTCATCCCGTCAAACTTGTCAGGGAATTTTGTTTTCAGTAACAGATAATATATAACCGCTCACCTTGGGCATCAACCAGAGAAGAGGTTTATCAGGACAAATCCAGCCAAATAATCAACTTGAGGAAAAAGTATGGCAATACTTCCATGCCNCCAGAGAAGAGGTTTATCAGGACAAATCCAGCCAAATAATCAACTTGAGGAAAAAGTATGGCAATACTTCCATGCCATCTAACAAAAATTCAGGTGGAAGACAGCTAAAACATATTACCAGCATAAATTTTGACTACGTAAATTGCTATATTTATTCTAGCAAAGAATCAAACAAACTTTGAGGTTTTGCGAGACAATGAGGGTGAAGTGAGGCGAGTATGGTGCAGCGCCGGAATGCAAGGACGGGGAAACTGGAGATCCCCGAGTAAAACCGACGACCAACGGCATTGTCTGGCACAATTCCCACATGCAAAAATCGAGGGGGGTGGGGGGCACCGGGAATCGAACACAGTTTGCCTTGGTGGGAGGCGAGTAGTCTAACAACTACACCACCACAACCCCCCTTCAAATAGAAGTATTTCAAAACACTCATAAATGGGGAAGCAGTCAAGGTTTATAAATCATGAAAAAGCCAGATCTATAAGGATTATGTGGTAAAAATAAACTCAAGTCTTGATGCTGTAATTTCACATTGCTATGGTATCGCAAGCTCAGCAGTGTGATTTAGCAAAAGCATTGGAGATATTTTCAATTAATTATTATACTTAGCTCACCAAGACTTATCATTTCCAAGTCACAACAGTAATTTTGGCAATTTCAAGCAGTTCAACATAATGAGTCAATACATTTCTAAGTTAACCAATTTTCTTAGAAAGAGAAAGTAATTTAACTCCCCAACTATTCAGTATGACTTGACTGGAAAACTGAAGGCAAGTAGTAAGCAACAATCAAAATGCTAGATACTATTCTGTTATTGTCGATGAAACAACTGATACAAGTGTAAATCAGTATACAGAAAGTTTTAAGTGATATGTTANTACTATTCTGTTATTGTCGATGAAACAACTGATACAAGTGTAAATCAGTATACAGAAAGTTTTAAGTGATATGTTAGTAACAGAAAATTTCCTTTAACTGTACAAAACAGTTTCCTTAACTGGTGAGGTAATTTTAGAACTGGTAAGGGATGCACTTTTCCATTTTAATTTCTCTCTTAAAAATCTCAGAGGAAAGTGTTACGATGGTAGAAGCAATATGTCTGGCATAAGTAAGGCACATAAAATTGTACAAGACATTACAAACATATACCACAATAAAGAATAACATTATAAAAGCCCTGAAGCACAAACCATATTACTTGATGCCACATCTGATTCAGCTCCAAGTGAACACAAAAAGTTACAAAGTCGAAGGCGGTAAGGAAACAAAATTATTTACGGGCTCTCCGTTCGACAGAATAACCTAAGCGGCTAAAGGAGGAAATGAAAAGGTTTTAGAATCAATTACACAAACAGAATTACCACATCAGTGAAAGTAAATGTGAAGCCCCCGCAGACATTGCGGCACACACCCATCCACCTTGAGCTCAGAAACGAGACTGTCCAATGACTGTCAGAAGCAAGGCCACATCTCCTGCTCCAGAAGTGGTGGTCCCATTACTGAGCACATGTATGAAGGATAAAGTGTGATCAAAATGGAAGAGGAAACACAATATCAACACTAATTTACAAAGACGTACACAGGAATGCACAAACAAAACAAATATATAGAAATGATTATGAACCAACATAAAACCCTTCACACATGGTCAATCTAGGCCTAACCTTAATGCACCATATATGACATGCAAACGCACATNCCACATCTGATTCAGCTCCAAGTGAACACAAAAAGTTACAAAGTCGAAGGCGGTAAGGAAACAAAATTAATTACAGGCTCTCCGTTCGACAGAATAACCTAAGCGGCTAAGGGAGGAAATGAAAAGGTTTTAGAATCAATTACACAAACAGAATTACCACATCAGTGAAAGTAAATGTGAAGCCCCCGCAGACATTGCGGCACACACCCATCCACCTTGAGCTCAGAAACGAGACTGTCCAATGACTGTCAGAAGCAAGGCCACATCTCCTGCTCCAGAAGTGGTGGTCCCATTACTGAGCACATGTATGAAGGATAAAGTGTGATCAAAATGGAAGAGGAAACACAATATCAACACTAATTTACAAAGACGTACACAGGAATGCACAAACAAAACAAATATATAGAAATGATTATGAACCAACATAAAACCCTTCACACATGGTCAATCTAGGCCTAACCTTAATGCACCATATATGACATGCAAACGCACATGTGCATCACAATAACCGCACATGCATCACACACAATAGTTTCACTGCTGGCCTTGTACCTCGCACATGCATGACGCGATCCTTGACAGGTTTTTGCCAGCCGAGGAATGAGGTCGCTTAACAAACGCCTCCCTCCCCCGCTAGACCGTCATGGGTGTGAATGAAGCATGAAACCAAAACACAGGTGTGTCGACATACAAGGGCCGTTTGGCACTAGGCGTTATCGGCTGCTCATATGTAACATGAGAGAGGAGAGTGTGCAGATCGCAACAGGTGTGACCTCGGCTGCAGTTGTAAGTGCATAGGTTGTAGCACCTTGGTGCTGTGTGCCCCGAAGTAAAGGGTGGAATGTCTGTCTCTGCACTGGGTGTCTACGGGCCTATGCAAGCATGGGGTTGTGCTTGTGTTGTACGTCTCTAGCCCCTAGTTCCACTTTGCCATTGACCTTATCACTCTCTGAAATGTCTGTGATGCAGGCATCCTAAGGCTTGCTCACCCTACTTACAGATTCCAGTTCGTTGCCTGCCTAATCTACCACACAGAAGAAAATTGAATCGCTCAAGGAAATGCCTGACGACCAGTAGCGCCAGGGCTTCTCTGGTGTTCCAGGACGTGACAGTGGTAGCTCTATGGGTATGAAGTCTCCTGGAGGAAAGCCCGCAAAGCCGGTTGGTGTGGTCAGCGAACAGTCTGTATCACACAAGTTCCGGTGTGGGCGGGGATGGTGAACAGTGTCTTAGCGTGGAAATGTTAGGTGAAAATCCTGCATAGCCCGTAGCCATAATAGGTGTATTGACCATCTCTCTCTGTGGCTTGGTGCAAGCAGGGGTTGTAAACACTATGTCCAAGTTAAGTTAATTTTGCCTTCCTGGTCGTACAGCTGGGTGGGAATGCTTGCTTCCAGTTTGGTGTTGTCATGGACTGGGTCACCTGCGGCGCGATTGTTTACGTAGATCTATTGTGGTTTGCCGTTGTCAGGTCACACAAAATACGACAATGTGCCCGCACTGTCTACTAGTCGTGGGTCCTGTCCAGCATGGAACTAACCCCGCAAAAAATTTCCTCTATCCTGCTGACAGGGTGTATGTGTGTATATATAAGCTGTCCTGTTGTCAGTAGGGAGGGATTGGAGGTGGTAGACATGTGACATGCTATGTATGCTGCCTGGTGTGCCTGCACCATGCCTCTTTCACGCTATAGACTCTCCTCTTGTTGCAGAGGATTTTCCTCAAACTACTCCTGGTCTTGCACTCCTAGTTGACCTGGCCTTGGCAAGTTCCGTCTTATAACAACTGCACAGGTAATACCCGGTTGCTGCAGTGGAACACTTTGCAAATAGAACAGAGATCATGAAAGATGTGCATCCCACTTTGTACGATCTTCAACATGTACCTGCAACTGGGCCCTCACCTCTTGGTTCCAGCACTTAGTCGGGTTGCCACTGCAGGTGGTAGACTGGGGTGGTATGGTGTTTCACGTGCCAGTGGGCAAAGTTGGCTCGCCATCTCCTGCCAACAAACTGTTTGCCATTGTCTTGAAAAAATACCAAGGGGTAACCACACTATAAAAAGAACTCAGAATCCAGCAAGTGCACGATTGTGCCAGTCCATGTGTTGCGGATAGGGAATGTCTCCACATAATGAGTGAAAAAGTTGGTCACGATAATGATGAACTGTCTACCCCAGGCAGTCTTGGGTTAAAAGCCTATAACATAGAGGGTGACTGTATCAAACGGTTGTGTGGGNCCAACAAACTGTTTGCCATTGTCTTGAAAAAATACCAAGGGGTAACCACACTATAAAAAGAACTCAGAATCCAGCAGGTGCACGATTGTGCCAGTCCATGTGTTGCGGATAGGGAATGTCTCCACATAATGAGTGAAAAAGTTGGTCACGATAATGACGAACTGTCTACCCCAGGCAGTCTTGGGTTAAAAGCCTATAACATAGAGGGTGACTGTATCAAACGGTTGTGTGGGTTCTCTTGGACACAGTTGTTCTACGCAGTCATGATGGTGGGTCATGTGAGTCTTGCATGTCTGGCACAACTCGCACATACTGACAGGTCTCATTTATACCTGGACAAAGAAAGTGTTCCCCCATGGTATGCCTTGTCTTGTTGGCACCCTGATGGCTTGCCAAGGTGTCATCATGGTGCATCTTTTATACAGTTGTGCAGACCTGCCGCAGTACAGATGATGTCGTGGTGCACACAACACAGGAGGATGTCATTAACCAGCCGATAGTGTTCAAGGTGTTCAGATGCACACGCTGCCAGTTTGTCTTGTGTGAATTCGTCCATATCCTGCGCCCTGAATACTTCTCGCCACATCTCGTCGAATGCTTGACCCGGTTCGACTTGCACCATCGAGCACGATGCCACCTCAGGCTGGATTGGGGGTTGATCCATGCACCCCTGGTGGCAGGGAAGGGGGAGGATATCATCACAGGTGGTTTCATCAGATGTCTGGCGATCTGGGTTTGGACGGCGGTAAAGCTGCTCAGCCAGCTTGTTGTACTTGCCGGGGACATGCTCAACAACACAGTTCAATGCCCAGAGAGACAATACCCAACAGATGAATTAAGATTTTTGCCCCTGTGCTTTCTGCAGCCAAAGTAAACACTGGTTGTCTGTATGCACAGTGAATTTACTGCCCTCCAGGTAGTGGTGGTATCACTTCAGCACTCACACTACTGCAAAGCATTCATGTTTGTTTACATTGTAGTTCCACTCAGCCTTCCCAAATGTTGTGCTTGCGTAATCAATAACAATGCATTCAAATTGGTTGCTCAGATGGTACAATACAGCACTCAGTACCTATTGGCTCGTGTCTGCACGTTTGACAGAAGGACCCAGCCAGCTGCAGAGGTAAACAAAACTGTTTTAGAATCAATTACATGAACAGAATTACCAATCAGTTGTAACGTAGTAAATATGTGTTATATGCAGAATTTTAATTATTTGCTTATTTATGTAATTTCATGATGTAATAATTATTTAATGTATGTTATTTTTCCTAGGCACAATGATTATGTTATTTAGTATGCAAATTAACTGCTCAGGTATTTTTTTAATTTATTTTGTTTTGCAACATATATATATAGGTCTTTCCAGTTTTTTGTATTTATAATGTATTTAAAAGGCTCTAGTTTCTGAGCAGCAGTTGATCTGTTTCCATAGCAACTAAGTGGTGTGATAAGTAATTTTTGCCTATAGCACTCTTGTAATTGGTTGTTTTTCGAAGGAGTTTTAAATTAAGCTTTGTGAATGAGATTTTTAGCTATCTCGGTTTCCGACAGCAGGATGCTGACCTGCATGGGTTCGGTCTGAAGGAATTTTAATTAAATTATAATTTAATTTGTAGGTAATTTCACGAGTTTGCACCTGAAAACAGGCCGTCTAGATGTAGACAAAGACGCGTGAGCCAAAACAGTAAGAAGTAGGCCTGTATCGGCTGCCGCCCAAGTTATTTTACAGGTTTAGCATGTCAAATTACCATGGTGTGTATTTAAATGCTGGAAATGTAATTGCACTATAGGCCCGAGAGGCTCATTAAGGGAAAACCTCAAGCTGATGTCCTGCAGTATTCTGGGGAATGCTCCTGGCTATGACCAGATTGACTAGACCTTCAAGACCTTCCAGATTTCATCATACTAAATTTTATTTAGCTAAGTCATTGATTTATTTTAATGAGGCAGAGACAAATTTCAACATGAACTGACCAGTACTAGTTTTAACTACGCACACCCTGGCAGTGTTTATCTGTGATACCCTGAGCTAGTCTGGAGAAAGAGACTCTTCAATTATTTTCTGTTAAAAGTTCAATCTTAAGCTGCCAGGCCTAAAGTTAATGAAGGTTACCATCCACAAGAGATGCTAGTGTTCCTGCGGCCACTAATTGAATTTTCTTTTAAAGCTGAGTCTAATCATGTCAAAAATAATTTTTAATTCTTAATTGAAAGTATTGGTGACAAGAATATCAATTAAATCTTACACTTTGCCTGAAACATCTCTGCTGAGTTATGCTTCCAGTAGAAAGCAGATATTTGCTTAGTGCTATTCCTATCTATATTAATTGAGTTTTGTAGTGTTGTTGTATTACTCTGTCACACTGTCTATACACCCCACATCTCCTTACATCTCCTTTAATCATTCAACACATTTACATTTTGTTACATTTTGGTGCCAGAAACGTGTTGCAATTTATGTGCACTTAAATAATTATTTCCTCTTATTCTTCCAATTTTATACACACTTCATAACGTTACACAGCGAAAGCAAAGTTGAAACCCCTGCAAGACTTCCAGCTTGCACCTATCCACCTTGAGTTCAGAAACAAGACTGTCCAATGGCCGCAGAAGCAGAGTCACAACCGCTGCACCGCATGTGGTAGCCTCGTTGCCGAGTATGAAGGATAGAGTGTGATTGAAATGGAAGAAATCATAACATTAACACTAATTTACAATGAGGTGCACAGGAGTGCACAAGTAAAACAAACGGATAGAAATGCTTATGAACCATCATAAATCCCTTCACACATGGACCATCTAAGCCTAACCTTGATGCAACATGCACGACGTGCTGGCACACACAAAACACGCATCACATGCAAAAATCACACATGCATCACATGCAATAGCTGCACTGTTGGCCTTGCACCCCGTGTGTGTGTGACCCGTGACTGGCTTTTGCCGGCCAAGGGACAGGGTCGGATGACATGAGTTTGACGATGTCCTGCGCATACTGAATACTAGTCATGGTGCCCCATATAGGAGTGAGTGGTATACAATGGCCTAACATGATCTCGGCCAAAACACCACAGTCTATCACCAAACACGTATACCTCCTGCACATGTTTACTGGTGGTGTCATCAAGACNAATGGCCTAACATGATCTCGGCCAAAACACCACAGTCTATCACCAAACACGTATACCTCCTGCACATGTTTACTGGTTTACTACACACACTGGTACACCTTGTATCCAGCCTCAGCGCGACACTACTCTCATTGCAAAACAAGACATTCCATTGTTGCATAGTCCAATGTCTGTGAGTGGTGGCCCAATTTCTTCTGCAGATGCAGTTTTGAGGCCGTAGTGCGCATCATAGGACGGGTTTCCGAGAACTGAGCTAGATGTCATTTAGTTGCCTACAAACAATCTAGTATGAAATGTGAATCCCAGATGTTTATGTAAGGTTACCTGTCAGATTCCTGGCTCTGCAATATCGACACCTCTGCATGGAAATCTGCACGTAGTGATCTTGGGCTGCTGTTGTCACACAAGGATGGCCTGTGTGAGGTCTGCCCTAAATACTCATTCTAAATCATTTCCATACCTTGGAGACATCACTTTGACTGCAATGTAAGTAACTGAAGCATCTGCTTGTGTATAACAACTTTGCAACAGCATCGCAATCCAGGTACAGTCAAACTGTGTTATCGGTCAACGAAGCATTTTTCCAGGCAGCTGACATGCACAGATACTGCCAGTGCCTAGATAACTGAATGGTTGCCTTTCTACTTGTAACTCTTTAACAGCCTGACATGGCTTATATGCACACTCGAATATGCATTTAACTGTGACTGGTCTTTCATAACATCACAGGTCACCTCTGTCATATGGTAGCAGTGCATGAGGTTAATAATATCTTATCTACAGTTTGAAGTATTATGTAGAACTTTTGTTGAGGTGTATATTTTGAAGAAAAAAAACAATAATAGCTGAAAGTACTTAGCATTTCATCAAAACACATTTTACATTTTCCTCTCCACTGAGAGTGAATTTCAGAAAATCTGGTCATTTTAGTAAGGCATTTATTTTAAAGATGTAAAACACAATATTTCACTGTGTTTAAGAGATGTGAAAACATATTTTATACATTTTCCCCTAGTTGGACACTAAATGTAATAAATCCCTTTCTGTGGGTCTACACCTTACGGAGAAGGCACACAAATTTCAAATNCCTAGTTGGACACTAAATGTAATAAATCCCTTTCTGTGGGTCTACACCTTACGGAGAAGGCACACAAATTTCAAATTTCTTGGTTCAGCAATTTTGGCTGTCCTCTGATGAATATCAGTAAACTATGGCATTTCCTTTAACATATTAATGACATTTTATAATAACTACACCATAATAATTCATTTTAAATTATATTTCAGCTCTTCTGGAAAATTTCTGTACATGGCACACCAAAATATTATCACTTAACTTGTGGTATTTCTTATCCCTGTTTGGGGGTACTTCAATGTGCACAAGTAGAAGATGTAACTGCCTCTTTACAGCACCATGCAGAACACACCCGAGCAGATGATAATTTGGATACCTTAAGAGCGGGTGACCGATCTCTCTTCAATAAATAAATCTGTTCAGAATAAAAAACAAGAATTACTTAAAAATCACATTATTCAGATTATGTTTTTAATCATCTGCCATACTGTAGCCCACAATACGTAAATGGAAATATTAAATTCTATACCATTAGCAAACATAGCTTGAGTCATTTATACTATATTTTATGAATAGTATTCTTGACAATATTTTACGCATAATCTGTAGTAGGCAAACTTTCTACATAGTAAGTAATGAATACACAAAAAAATATTTTTTTTAATTGTATAGAAAGTGCTTATTTCAAATAATAAAAAAAATCATTATATGAAGACACTGTTTATATGAATAAATAACTCCATTTATTAAGGAAGTAAAACTGAAAAGTAAACAAGTGATGATTTATTCATGTTGTTCATTTATGCCATTAAAATATGTTAAAAGATTTCCGCTGCATAAAGAAATTAACCATGACACAAATGAGATCAATTCTTCACCAAAATGTGTATAGGTGAATGAAAATTGTCTACAAATATGTGTGTGTGTGTATAAACACACACACATTTTATTTGCAATTATACACGTACATGCAAGAAGACCATCCCATAAACAACACNGTGTGTGTATAAACACACACACATTTTATTTGCAATTATACACGTACATGCAAGAAGACCATCCCATAAACAACACTCTCTCTTACTTAAAGATGAACAAATGGGGCCTAAAACATACACAAGCAGGTACACTTGCAGTTGTTCCTGTTACAAGTACAGCAGACAGTTGCTAAGGGAGTATTTGGCAACTAATATGAAAGCAATTTATGAAATAAACATCCATGTACACTGGATCACCAAAACACCAATTTTTTAAGGCATGNGACTAATATGAAAGCAATTTATGAAATAAACATCCATGTACACTGGATCACCAAAACACCAATTTTTTAAGGCATGTAAAATCAAAATAAGTTCTCAAAGACAACAATGAAAATAATTTAATTTTCAAGGCCCGAAAATAATGTTTTAACACCTTTCTCTGTGTGTCCTGAACTGTAAAAATTTTAGTAACAATAATTTCAGACAGCCTAGATCTTGAGTCTTTGGAGCTATTCATTTTTGGAGAAAGTATACAGTTTTTGTTCTATGTGTAACTCTAAGTACAAGAAGACACCCATCCCTTCTGCATATACAGGATGGATATGAACTGTACTGACAAACTTCACGAGGTGATGCCTCATCAAAAAATAGGCTGAAANTCTGCATATACAGGATGGATATGAACTGTACTGACAAACTTCACGAGGTGATGCCTCATCAAAAAATAGGCTGAAAATATATATAACATATAGCCTAGTCTATTCCAAAGGGGTGAAAACCACCCTTGAAAGTGTAGTTGAAGCAGATGTTTTTTGCTAGTAATACAGCCAGAATGAATGATAAATGNCTTGAAAGTGTAGTTGAAGCAGATGTTTTTTGCTAGTAATACAGCCAGAATGAATGATAAATGTTTGAGTTTCTGGTTACTGCATTATTAAACGACGAAGTACAAAGCACAAAATTATGGGTTTCATTATCAACCCCCATCCATGAAAAGTGAGGTGTTGGCAGCACATTTGTGCAAATAAAAATGTAATTGTTTCACTTTGTTGTTTCCTGTGGATTTGCAATCTACCATACGTGGTGAACAAATCTTTGATCTTGTGTATGTAAGCTGAATGCCGCAGTTTTCGAGAAATTAATTTATGCTGATGAAAGTGATGTGGGGTGGAAATGGAGCAATGGTGAAATTATATGGCAGTGAAGTGGGTGTGCACTGAAAAAAACCCACTGACCAATGGTAATGTCTGCCACATTTCCTAAAAACAAATATTTGTGTCGACCCCGCCGGGAATCCAGTCCGATTCACAGTGGTGGGAGGCGAGCAGTCTGACCACTGCGCCACCATGGGCCCTACATATATATCAGCCATAGTTTGGTGGGGTAGGTATGGATAACACATGAAACATGACTTGTTCCAACATTATATAGTGCTATTTAAATCAGCAACATCATGCACAGAACACAATTGTGTTGCTATGTGCCAGACGTTGTGATTCGTTGTTGGGACATTATGAATTAATTTCTCGAAAACGGCGGCATTTAGCTTAAAAACACAAGAAATAAGTTTTGTTCACCATGTACGGTAGATTAGAAATCCACAGGAAACAACAAACAAGTGAAACGTTTACATTTTTATTTGCACAAATGTGCTGCCAACCCCTCACTTTTCATGGATGGGGATTGATATTGGAGCACAAATTTTTGTGCTTTGTACTTCATTGTTTAATAATGCAGTATCCAGAAACTCAAACATTTATCATTCATTCTGGCTGTATTACTAGCAAAAAACATATGNTTGTTTAATAATGCAGTATCCAGAAACTCAAACATTTATCATTCATTCTGGCTGTATTACTAGCAAAAAACATATGTTTTAACTACACTTTCAAGGGCGGTTTTCACCCCTTTGGAATAGACTTAGGCTATTGTTGTGTATATATTTTTGACCTATTTTTTGATGAGGAATCACTTCACGAAGTTTGTCGGTACAGTTCATATCCATTCTGTATAAGAAGAAATTATTTCCCAGACTACTGTCAAATTTCAGTTCTTCCTTCTAGTAATTTGAACATAAAGACATTGTTAATGTTCACAGCCGCTGATCAGACACACTATAGTTATCTAAGAATATTAAGTAGAAGGGTCGGAGAGTAATCAAATTTAATTAAAATTTACTAAAGTAACTGCCAATTCATAAAGTTTTGAAGCACAGTTTATTAAAAGCTCTGCTAAAGTTAGATAATTTTATAAAATTGTATACTTTTATGTGTTTATTATTTGTATTTTTAAAGTGTTGGTATACCGGTATCCAATATGGTCATTGGTCCCTGCAACCAACATTAGACCGGGTGGGACCTCAAGCTGACTAACCGTTCTACACACGTACTAAAAATTGTAATATTATGTTGATTTATAGTAGCAAGTGTTGATGTTACAGATGACCTGTGAAGTGATTGTGGGGCGACAGACAGTAGAATTTTACAGAGTAATGCCTAACATATGCATTTAGTAATGAGTGTTAAGGGGCAGGAACTTCAAACAAGATGTTGTGATCGGGAGCCTTATGTATGCAACTGTAGAGTCAAGACCTGATTTAATTGTAATGCTGAGTTTATTGACCAGGTATCAGGACGGTGCAAGTGATCAGTTGTGGACAGCCTTGAAACGTGTCTTGCGATACATCAGAGGAACACTGAAATTGTCATTAGTGTATAACAAGCATCAAGAGACAACTTCAAGAGTATAGGGATATGTCAACATGATTAGGGAGGTGACCTCTAAGACCAGAAATCAACTTCAGGATTTGTGTTTCAAATTCACGGCAGTATTGTGACATGGACATTAAAAAAACAATCCACAGTGGCGCTCTCGTAAACAGAACAGAGGCTGAGTACATGGCACTCAATTCAGCTGCCACTGAGGCTTGTTGGATAAGAGGAGTTCTTGGCGATCTTGATGTTTTTCAGTCTGGTGAGTCAGTGCTAATCTACAAGGACAACCAGGCAGCCATCAGAGTGTCAATAATCCCGAAAACCACAAAAGATTGAAGCACGTGGACATTTGTCACCATTTTATTAGGGAAAAGATTAATGAGGGCATTATTCAGGTAAAGTAAGTCAGTACCCATAACCAAGTTGCTGAAGAACTCACAAAATCATTGAACAGGCCTTCATTTCTAAAATTTATAAAAAGTCTTGGACTTGAAGGCTGTGAGCTATATATTGAACAGTAACTTTTATATAATATGTTCCTTTATTGTTAATTTTTTTTGTATGAGTAAGATTTGTTTATTGGATTCAATTCTGTTAATTAGTAACAAAAGTGAAGGGACAGTTTAAAGTTGGGTGTAAAATTACCTTTCTTTTTCACGCCATTGCCAAGTATGTGTTGGTTAAAAATATTGTTTTATCTAAATGTTAAACGAGCCGGGGAAGGGGGGGTTTTATAGATAACAAAATGTCATGTTATTGGGTTGGCTATAATGTAGAAATGCAAAAAAAAAAATAGAAAGTGAATGTACCAGACAATGGACGAATAAAGAGGTGTTTAGTTACAATGGTACCAGTGTGTTGAATTTATTTTGACAGATTTCAATCTAGTTGTATTAGAGGCAAGGCATTCAATGTCAGCCTTAATCCACGAAATACATTATCCAGGATCACATGCACATCTGTTCCTGTATCTATTTTAAACTTTACCCACTGACCATTTGCTACCTGAATCTTTTTCACACCATTCCCTTGGCATTTTCCATCACTCACTGTTTCAACAAAAACTGTGTGGTCTGAACCTTCGCTACATATTGCGACTTGTTTCCTGCACACTAGGAACATTATCTACTCTACACATATTAGCAAAATTATTTAGTTTACTACAGTTCCTACAAATCTTTANACATATTAGCAAAATTATTTAGTTTACTACAGTTCCTACAAATCTTTAGCCATGCCAGGCAGTTTCTTAACTGAACTACTTTTCCACAGTGACCACAGTCACTAAATTTTGTGGACGCCCTACCTTTTACCCTTGATTCTCTGACAGTGTAGTGCATTACCCCGCTTCTCTGGTGCATGGTGCTTGCTCTGATGAAACCTCAACCCCTACCACTGGCAGCAGTCTGGCCCCTGTAGTTGTGCTGCCCTCTAGAGCTGGTGTAGCTCTCGTGCCTGGTCACATGCTGCACTGATGCTGAAGCGTTGTCTTCCTCTGACCAATTCTGAGGGCTCTTTATGTTATCCTGTTGTTTAACCTGTTGCACTGATGCTGTATCGCTGTTTTTTGCTGCCATAAACTTCAACTGTTGTTCTGTTTGCTGCTCAGCCAACTTGTAGATTGTGACTGCTTTATCCACTGTTAGTTCTGTTTCCCGCAATATTTTGTCCATAACCTTACTATCACATACACCATATACAATGCAATCTATTATTAATGAGTCTCTTAGATTTCCAAATTCATAGGTTGCACTCAATTTGTGTAAGTCTGTGGCAAAGTTGTCTATCTTCTCACCCTTCACTTGTACCCTTTTATTGAACTTATGTCTTTCAAAACATATAATCAATTTTGGCTGAAAAAAACTTTAAATTTTTACAACACAACTTTGTAGTTCTTTTTTTCTTCGAGAGTGAGTTCCCAAGTTTAATATACCTGTAGGGTTTAATTTCCAATAACACACTACACTAAGGCCACCTTCACTGCATCTTCTTTTGCTGTGCTGCCCGTGGCCTTCATGTAAATCTCAAACTTCTGTGTCAATTGTTTTCAATTCACACCAACTTCTCCTGACACATTCAACTCAGGAGGTGGCTATAGGTTATCCATATTAGTGGTTGTAAATGCACGAACACATTTTTGCTATTAGCTGAGCACAAGACATTACCAAATGTTTAGCTAGTAAAGCAATGAACTATTATTGAAACAATTTTCAGTCGCTATGCAAGTAAACTTTAAGCATCATTACCTTCCACATAAAATATTTTGTCGTTTGCACTGTGTCCGCAACGTCACGTTACGTGAGCGTACACCTTAATTGATAGGATTTAAAATCTCCAAAAAATCATGACATATTTACAATTCAGCTTCATCTTTAATCAATGACTTTAGCAACTTTTCCAACCTCGGTTGGTAAATATATACATAACCTGGAACAACTTACACGGTACAATATGTAACTAAGTACTTATAACAAACACAATCAACATAGAACACAGCATATTTATAAATTATAGAAGTAGCTTTCGAATCTTTAATTTGTAACTTTCAACTTGACGCTCTTTGATAAGAAAATATAAACACGACTTCGCCTCATCTGCACGCGGAATTACGTAACCCAGGCGGGATGTGAACCTCAAACATTTTGCATCCAGAGTACAGGGAGCACTCACGGTCAAAGTCAGCTAAGTTAGTTTGCCTTATTATCAGACATCACGCTAACTCCTCTTGTGTGATAGAAGCCAGCCTAGCGCGCCAGCTAAGCGCCTAAGCTCACGCCGCAGATAAAATCCTGCATGACAGAGACGCCTGGTTTTGTCACGGACTGAGAGATGGCACCAGAGAGTGCAGCTCCGCCCACGGGAGGAGCCCACCCTGCCACCCCCGCACCTCAGAGAGCCAGTGGTTAGGTGGAATATATGTCCGTGCACATGCGCAGAACGGCACTTCATTCTCAGCAGCTCGCTCCACCACTTACAGCGCTGGAGCTCTCTGCCAACACAGACGTCTTCGCGACCTACCAGACGCTCTTCAAGACCTTCACCAGAAGACCCCGAAGAAGTCAACACCCCCTTTCTACACCCACTACCCTTCTGGTAGTGGTACCCAATTCCCTTCTGGACAACAAGCATCGAGTTAGTTAGGGTTAGATGGTATAATAGCTACCTAGCCGCAACTGCTTTGTTAGTTCAGACCCAGGTCCCCTTCACATGGTTTGTGTAGGTTAACTTCCGTTACAGTTT
Organism: Clitarchus hookeri; assembly: GCA_002778355.1. Taxonomy (NCBI): domain Eukaryota; kingdom Metazoa; phylum Arthropoda; class Insecta; order Phasmatodea; family Phasmatidae; genus Clitarchus; species Clitarchus hookeri. The sequence continues at coordinate 98,559 of NQII01001137.1, read as the reverse complement.
TTGATAAATTAGGAGTTAGTACGGGCCGTGTTATTCCTCTCTGAGTAAACATGTCTTCTATTAACTTACGAGTACTCATTCCTAAGGGTAACTGTAACTCCAACTTCCATAGACATCAGCCCACCAGGGAATAGCTGGAGACCGCTGCATTACCAACCTATTTTTCGAACCTAGTGTAGGACTGCGGGCCCCCTTAACCGGGTGCACCTACATTAACAATACACATTAGATGGCCACCCATACTGTGCACCTGGTGTGCAGTACGGTAGAGCCCCAACCATAAGGTCACAACCACAAGGTGGTTAGTCAGTCAATCCATTCACTCATCCACCATGCTGAACTGTCGTCGGAAAGAGTGAGAGACTGGGTCTGGAGGTCTGGTCCCTTTGGTCCACACCTACGTCGTTGTCTGACTTCCGGGGTAAACCCACCGTTCTAACCACCACGCTGAACCATCACCGTTTAGAGTACTCAGGTACAACTCTGGTTGGCCCGGCCTCGGCTTGGCTCAACATTTACTTAGGGTACTTCGTTGCCTGCTCCTTCTCTTGCGTGGCCGACCGTAGAACCTACCAATATGCCTTACACCCGTAGAAGTGGTACCAGGTTGCATATTAGAAAGGCAGCTACCAACTTCAAGCTTAACTTGGACTGTAACCCAGCCCCAACTGCACTTTGCAGCATAACCCCCGGGAACGAGCTCAAGCCGCCCGACTTTTGGAGAGGGCTCACCTCCCATCTCTCACCCCCTCATTTCAGCCCGCATTCAAGACTGCTGGAGAACCACATCCCGTCATCATCACCCTCCGCCAAGGACTCAATGTACCACTGGGTCTCGCAAACCCGTGGTGCCACCTCAACCAAGCCATCAGCCCTTCTCAGGCCTCTACCTGCATTACCCGCCACAGCACCACCTTCATCCCGAGCCTGGGTACAAACTTCAGCAGGAGCCAACCCCAGCTGAAGCAGAGCCACGAGCTACCCCGGGTGACGCCCATCAAAGGTAAACCAGTTACGGTGTGCAGGCAGGTAATACATAAGGTCATTCGGCACACTCCAGACTTTGTACCAAGCCGCCAAACCACATGCCCCAGGTTGTATACCGGCCGGGATCCAGTGAACATACCATAGGTCAATTTTGACAGCCAGCCGTGTGTCTGACCGACACACCTAAAATTAGCCCTACCGTGACGTCCCCGTCAATCACAGGCGCCGCACATCAAACTCTTGAAAGACATTTGTAAAGCTGTACAATACAGAAATAACACACATTACTGTATATGTTTCAGTCTCTAATGACCTCGCTGTAGACGAGACGTTAATCCCAACTACCTACCTACTATATATGTTTTTGACCCAGAATTCAAGGGTTATATCTGAAAATAAAATAATTTTTGGTAACACTTCAGAAAAAAATATCATTACTTCCAGTTTTTAAGATCTACTTCAATTGTAGGTATTGCTTATGATTACAGGGCATTAAGTAGGAATTGTTATGGGTAACGTCTAAATAATTGGTAAAAAAAACACTTAAATTAATTAAAATAATTTCCTACATTGTTGAACTAGATAAAATCACACTAAACATAAGCAGAATTAAATAGCCATGACAATACACAGACGTTCTAATTGTAGAATAGTAAATATTATGGCACATATTTATCAACTGTGATTCGTGTGTGCATGCCTCTTTCACAATAATGGCACTCTTTGGTAGTTTATAGCAATATTAGAGGTGCTGTAAGGTTTTCATTTTGATTGCTGCTTTATTTTAATGAATGGCAGAAAGTCATTTTATTATTTAAAAGTTGAACATGGTTGCACTTTTTATTAATTATTTTATTAAGATTCAAACATCTTTCTATAGCTTATTTTCCAACAACGTTTAGCTCTGTTAGTACTCACAGGTAGACTTTTACAGGCAGTATCTCAATATACATTGTAGATAATTAATGTGGCTACAATAATACAAAACCCTACATTATTTTATGTAACACATGCGATGGTAATTATTTTATTCCTGTACTTTAAGAATATATTTGACAGCTATTTATGAAGTGGTGATGAGGTATCATGTAAACCATTAGCAAATCCTGAGCAAAAGTCCTGGAAACTTGTGACTCTGACCCTTTTTTATAACTGGTTAAACTGTAAGCATAGAAGTGTTCTAAATTTGATTATGCGGAGCTTTCACAGTCATTAAAATCATTAACCATAATTTTAACACTCACAGGCCTATCAACTGGGTATTGGCAGAATGGAAAAAATTATAGCATTCTATGAATAAAGGTAGTTTTAGCTGACATCTAGATACCTTTCAATAATGTGTCTTGGTCTCAGAGTTATTTGTTCATATGAAAAATGTGTGAAGTTAGTACAATCCTTATGGTTACATTAGGGACAACAATACGACTAAGACTGAAATTATCACACTCTTGCCTTACTTGAGGTAAGAACCCAGTCTCTCTCCCCCATAAACCTGCACACTACTGTTTACACTACTGAAACTGCTATCAATTTGTGTTTATCAGTGCATTAGCCTTAGATGACTTCTTTTTGAATATGCCTCACAGTCATTTTATACAGATAATGAAAATAATTTCCCATTCCATTTTGTACTATTTTTTAATAGATTAAATAATAATAATTTGATTTCAAACTAAATATCCTAGATACTGTAGAAGCCTATATATTTATTATGTTGGTAGGATTGGGCCGTGCCCATTGCCGATCGTGAGACTAAATCAAATAAAAATTGCACTCTCACAGAACTCAGAAAAACAAACTTTTTTTACATCATCACAGACAGATAATTAGTGAGTGAGAGAAGTTGGCCGGTTCTTAACAGCGAGATCTTGAGAGCCGATGAGGGTGATTGAAGTGACGATGGAGCAGCACCGAAATGAAATAACGGGGGAAATGGGAGATCCTAGAGAAAACTAGATGACCAGCGGAATCGTCCAGCACGATTCCCACATGCAAAAACAGATAATTAGGCAAAACCATTTCCTTGTAAATAGAAAACAAATAATAATATATATATTCTTAAGATGACAAAAATACAGACAAACAACTTGTAATTACAAAACAGGGCATACAACAAAATCACACCAAAAGAAAAAAGACAAAACAATGACAAAAACTAAAACAAAACACAACACAAGTGAACAAACAGTGCAAAAACATTATCAGTGGACACAGCTGAACAATAAAAATAGGACAAAAACCACAATGAAACACAAGTCAGGAAAAAGTATTCTTTGTCAAATTATTAACCCAAATAATTCAAAACTATGAACACATGTACCACAAAAATTACCAGAGAAAATAATNACTATGAACACATGTACCACAAAAATTACCAGAGAAAATAATAAATAAACCAACAGAGAAGACACAGAATGATGAAAAAATTATAACAATAATAATTACAAGTCTTAAAGACATTTCGGGGTCTGGAATCTGTCCCCTTCCTCATGCAATTGACCGAACAGGCCTATTGCATTGTGGATACATANAGACATTTCGGGGTCTGGAATCTGTCCCCTTCCTCATGCAATTGACCGAACAGGCCTATTGCATTGTGGATACATAATCCATTATACCACTGAGGTCACAACATAAAACTATATAGCAATTTCAAGTAACCTGTTTGTCAACAACTGAAGTTGTGAAGGAAAATGGTATGTAAACTATTCTGGAAGTATGGTTACTAAAAAAACTTAACACTTAAACATGAGAAAAAATCATTTCACTAACATTGCATTCCTGCAAACCAGGTAATTTCTTAAGTTAATCAAGATTTATTTCAACATTGCTAATTTTGAAATATTACTCTCTATTTGAATTTACTCTAAGTACTCAATATTCATATAAATATGTTTAATATTAAACAAAAATAAGAAAAAATTTAACTATGCCAAGAAAATGAATGGGTATTTTTTACAATTTAGAATATACTAAAAACTGTAGTATATATTAGTTTAACTAATCACACACACAGTTAAGATGATATTCCCAATAGACTAACATGGGAAAACTTTTTTTCTTTCTATTGAAGGAAGTCAATTTTGAAACACTGATGTATTTGTCATGTGTGTCAAAAAAAATAATGTATGTTCTAACGATTTTCAGAATTGCTTACTTATCACACAATGTGAACTGGAAAGTACCCAGATTTAACTGGTACGCAAGAATAAGAATAAAGAATACAAAAATTCTGCAGGAAAATGTGTGCAATTCTTATCTGCACTTCACATAAGCTTCACATTTTCTCAATCAATTCATATATGCAACCAATAACAAATAAGATTTTAGAGTGTTACAATATTTAATTAAATGACTATTCAACAAAAGAAATTCACAAAAAAATTATTATTTACTTCAAAATATTTTCCTGCTCATACGCTGCCTACAAATATTATTGAACATTTATTTTAACTACAATTTTTATACCCTTTTTAATGGTAACTTCAATATTGTTCATGTAAAATGCATACAACAGGCATCTGGAAATTGTGGTAACTTATTTTAGAACTAACATTAATAAAATATTAAAAGATAGTAAAATGTTTACCTTTCCATTTGGTGAACTCTTCTTAAAAACCCTGGAAGTATAATAAAAACAAAAAAATTAGAAAATATTAAGTTTATTCAAAACATATGTACATTAAAATCAATTATAGATTCTAAATTATAAATATTTTAGGCACTCTTAAAAAGAAAGATAAAAAATACCATACACAACCACAAAATATATTTATAAACACACTTTATCTACAAATATAGATTATTTACAACACTTGTTTTGTCAAATGACTCAATACGTNAATATATTTATAAACACACTTTATCTACAAATATAGATTATTTACAACACTTGTTTTGTCAAATGACTCAATACGTGACTTTGTGGTGAAGTGCTACAACAGAACAGTTACTTATGGCGCAACAGTGAAAACACATTTGTTAACCTTTAAATGTACCATATTTATAAATGCATAGGCTTTTTTTTGAAAATGCATGTGGCTTACACAGCACTNAAATATATTTATAAACACACTTTATCTACAAATATAGATTATTTACAACACTTGTTTTGTCAAATGACTCAATACGTAACTTTGTGGTGAAGTGCTACATACAGAACAGTTACTTATGGCGCAACAGTGAAAACACATTTGTTAACCTTTAAATGTACCATATTTATAAATGCATAGGCTTTTTTTTGAAAATGCATGTGGCTTACACAGCACTCATTCAGAAATATTTTTTTTATAAAGTGGAAAAACATTTCTGTATACATTTAAACTTCATAATGGATCCTTTACGATGGGGGCACAACACTTGCCAGAAAGAACAGGGTTCATGAATAGCTGATAAATATAAAATAAAATGCTAAATTTAAGGATTTTAGTCTAATATAATGAAAAGATGAACTACACCAAATGTACTGGCAAGAAAAAGCAATATTTTTTTAATGTTCCTGAACACCACCACCACCATTTTTGCTTTTTTCTGCTGTAATAAACTGGACAAATACAAATTTGGCCACCTGTGAGTCTTACCAACACACAGTTTTATCTGATAGGCTTGGAATGTCATTAATATTCAATATGATTTGTCTTCTTCTGCAACTTCAATTTCTTTTTCTTTGCTTGTTCCCTCTGTGCAGTTAATTGCTGGTTGGTTTTCTGGGAAGTACTCAGTTGTTCCAATTGTGTTATGAGTACATCTACAGGTGTGCAAATTGTCTCTGTTTGTATTTAGACATGTAAAACAGTCTGTTGACTTAATTTGCAGTCTACAAGATTTATCACAAGTTGTAACTATTTTATGTATGCTCATGGTACTTCTAAAAGACAATACTGAAGTAATGATTTTTTTAACCAACTGCCTGTATGTCACTGTCAGTTACAACACTAATGTCAATGATATAAATATTCTCTATCAACAACTTGAGCAGGCCATCAAATGTATCAACATCCTTACCCTCTGACACCTATCTATCTACTGTTCTTTTGAATGTCCCACCACACAATACCATCAGGCGTACACTTGCCATGGCGTTTCATAGTAATTCCCAACACCGTGGGATAAAGAAAGTAATGTTAGCAGTAAGAGCTAGATGGGAACAAATGGAACTATTCAGGGAGCTGGTAAGGGGGAACAGTTCTAGCCGGGAAGCTAACTCAACACTGTACAGTGGGAATTTTGAACCTCTGCCAAACTTCATTACATTCATTACAGAGATAATCAAACAGCAAAATTAACACTTAGAAAAACTTCTGGCAGCAGCATCTTGTTATGGCCGCCACAACACTGGGTGGTACGGCCACCGAGGTATGCAGGTGCCAGGGTTGTTTAGGAAAACAGTCTGAAAACGAGGGCAAACAGCTGGTATATAAGTATAGATGATGCAATGTTGCGGGTCTCTTACCAGGAGTCCACGGAGCTGCCAGCTGGCGGGACAATGAGAAGACAACATTGACGGCTACGTGTACCAGCCTCCCAGGCGGAATGGGCCCTCGAACGAGACGTCGGTATTAGAAACTATCAGTGGTGAATATGAAGGCTAGCTTTGGGTAGCTGCTTAATTAGTAGAGCCCCCTTTGCAAGTAAAGTGTAACTTACCTCAGATGCAGGATACACCCTACTGTATTATGACTGAATAAGGTGCTTACAGAAATAGATTTCTTGCAACCTTATTTATGCTTGTATATCGAGGTCTCCTTAATGTGCAGTTTAAGTCACCCAAGACCCCGATATAACACTAATGGAGGCACCTTACGTTTCTACCTCTTAGCTTAAAACTTCTACCACTAGCTACGTTGCTTCTAATGCTACCAATTACTAACCCACCCCTAGAACGTATAGTGCATGTTTTTGTGTGACTTAATAACCTAATGCAGATTATTAATGGGGATTAACTAAGATGTAATGCATGACTTTGTGTGAGAGTGAAATTTCTATCACTAAATATAGCCCGTGGGGAGTTTTAATGTTTGGAAATCGTTAATCGGGAGGTATACTCAATTAAACCTAAGGCTTCATGAATTTATGAGTGCAGAAAAGGATAAAACCTTTGTAGCATCAGTGAAAAAAACTGTTCAATTGGCTAGTATAGAATAGTCCAAAGTCACAAATAACATTGAAAACAGGCAAACTAATAGTGCAGATAGGTTCAATTACTTAAGACAAAGGGCAGACTAAATATTACACAACCCTAACCTATTGGCCAAGTTTAATACTCAGTCCACTAGAGTAACGAGAGGACTGCTCACAAAAATAATAGAAAAGGGTTTAACTGATATGGATAATTTAGCAGAACAGCAGTCTACTAGTTCACAATCAGTGCAGAATTACGAAACCTTTATTGAAATTGATACCAGTTACAGTAACTTGGGGGCAAACCTATATCACAATATAGGTACACCTCATAGTTATGAAAATATTCAGTTACAGCAACACAAAATGGCCGAAATACAGCAACTCTAAGTAGTTTTTCTCCAAACCAGTTAAAATACACATCTTTTCAGGTAATCCAGAAAAGGATGTAGATGAATTCCTAGAAACTTTCAAAACCGCCAGTGATTTAAACTAATGGAACAAGCTAGGAAAATGTAGAATGCCAATGGGCTTGAGTACTTCTCCACAATACTTCCAGCAATTTATTGATATACTGTTAGGACCTTATCGGTGGAACACTGTAATAGCATATAGACAATATTTTTAAGAATATTTGAAAGATTGAGGGAATTTAATGCAAACGTAAATTTAAATAAATGTAATTTTGCACTACAAAAGATAGAAATTTTGGGACATACACCAGAAGGAATTAAAACAGATCCAAATAAGCTAGAAGCTATCAAACAATTGGCACCCCTGGCAAATGTAAAACAACTTAGGGCATTTTTAGGAAGGACTTCCTATTTACACAAATACATACCCAATTATGCAGCAAATGCAGAGCAGTTAATCAAATTAACTAAAACAACACAATTTACAAATGGGGAGAAGCTCAACAGAAAGCATTTCTAGAGCTCACGTTAGCACTTCAGGAAGTGCCAAAATTACACAAATTTGACTAAAAGAAAACAACAATTTTAGCATGTGATGCATCACAAACTGCAATAGGGGCATTCTAATGCAGGAAGGGCAAGATAAAGCAAGAAGCATTGTAGCTTTTGCATCAAAAAACTCTCTTCTAACGAGGCTACGTTGTCTACAACAGAAAGAGAATCAGGTGCTATAAAATACTTCTGCATATATTTTAGACAATATTTGTATGGCAGAAAATGTATAATAGAGACTAATCATGCTAGTCAAAGATATTTAAACAGTATGGCGAACATAACCTGAGGATACAGAAAATGGTAATTTCATAAGTAGAATTTGATTTTGAGGCTAAGATTGTAAAAGGAAAACTCAACACACTACCAGATGCCTAAAGTAGAATATTGACTGTAGGAACAGCGAAAACTATAGATATTAACATAAATAATACAAGTTATAAAATAAATGAGTTAGTAGAAAAGTCATAAAGTTTATATGCTGCATTATCAGAGGCTATCTTTCAAAATGAAGACAAGGAACAGTAACTAGCGCAAATTATTGCAAAATACACAAAATCACACTGGAGTGAATTTAAAAATTCTCTTCATGAGCAAATACAAATTTCAGACCAAGCTACTAATATACGACTATTACAAGAATTCCAAAATGAATTGATTAAACCAGTTTTGAAAGCCATTGCACAATTATATGGAGTCAGTATACAGGTAATTCAGGAAGGTCTGAATGAGAACATTAACTATAGTGCTCTTGACCAAGTAATCATGGCACAAATAATTAAGCTTACAAGGTCAAAAAAATACTTATTTCATATCAGTTTATAACCATGACAAAGAGTATATANGGGACATACACCAGAAGGAATTAAAACAGATCCAAATAAGCTAGAAGCTATCAAACAATTGGCACCCCTGGCAAATATAAAACAACTTAGGGCATTTTTAGGAAGGACTTCCTATTTACACAAATACATACCCAATTATGCAGCAAATGCAGAGCAGTTAATCAAATTAACTAAAACAACACAATTTACAAATGGGGAGAAGCTCAACAGAAAGCATTTCTAGAACTCACGTTAGCACTTCAGGAAGTGCCAAAATTACACAAATTTGACTAAAAGAAAACAGCAATTTTAGCATGTGATGCATCACAAACTGCAATAGGGGCATTCTAATGCAGGAAGGGCAAGATAAAGCAAGAAGCATTGTAGCTTTTGCATCAAAAAACTCTCTTCTAACGAGGCTAGGTTGTCTACAACAGAAAGAGAATCGGGTGCTATAAAATACTTCTGCATATATTTTAGACAATATTTGTATGGCAGAAAATGTATAATAGAGACTAATCATGCTAGTCAAAGATATTTAAAGAGTATGGCGAACATAACCTGTGGATACAGAAAATGGTAATTTCGTAAGTAGAATTTGATTTTGAGGCTAAGATTGTAAAAGGAAAACTCAACACACTACCAGATGCCTAAAGTAGAATATTGACTGTAGGAACAGCGAAAACTATAGATATTAACATAAATAATACAAGTTATAAAATAAATGAGTTAGTAGAAAAGTCATAAAGTTTATATGCTGCATTATCAGAGGCTATCTTTCAAAATGAAGACAAGGAACAGTAACTAGCGCAAATTATTGCAAAATACACAAAATCACACTGGAGTGAATTTAAAAATTCTCTTCATGAGCAAATACAAATTTCAGACCAAGCTACTAATATAAGACTATTACAAGAATTCCAAAATGAATTGATTAAACCAGTTTTGAAAGCCATTGCACAATTATATGGAGTCAGTATACAGGTAATTCAGGAAGGTCTGAATGAGAACATTAAATATAGTGCTCTTGACCAAGTAATCATGCCACAAATAATTAAGCTTACAAGGTCAAAAAAATACTTATTTCATATCAGTTTATAACCATGACAAAGAGTATATANGCACAAATAATTAAGCTTACAAGGTCAAAAAAATACTTATTTCATATCAGTTTATAACCATGACAAAGAGTATATAAATATGGATAGTGATAAGGACATACTTTTATGCCAAATTACACAAACAATTCCAAATTCTCCATTCCAGGGAGAATATGAACGCAATGAGCACCTACATCAATACAGGCTTAAAAATAAAATTAGGCATTAACTCAACAAGTCCTGGAGCGGAATGTCAAGGCAAGTGCACGACTTCCACCATCTTCCTTTCCACTTAAGGACGACAGACGTAAACAATTTTATTATTAAATTTTGGGGAAAACCGAGGCGCTGTTCCTTACCTTCCAATCCACCTGCCATGACACAAAGCTCAGATAAGAACTAACTCAAGTATATTGCCCTACTAACAAAAGAAAGAAACAAAAAATTTTCTATCTAACAAAACACATCACGATTAAGCACAATACATTCTTGCCTTATTATGTGCAAATATTTGTATTTAGTTATAGTCCCTCAAGTAGATACTTGTATATATTAATTAATGGAATTTTCTGAAGTTTAACTGTGATTGTACGAACCACAAGGTAAAATCAAAACTTACTATGTCTTGTAAACAAGTCAAGAAATAATGTATATTTATTCAAAACAGATAATGTTCAACACACTATATTATGTAAATTTCGGTCTCTCTAGGTAATAATCTTTATGTTTTTATATCCCACTATGCAAATTTTCTATGTTTAATGGTAATGTAAAAACTGGGATCAAATCCTTAATAATGAATAGTGTCTCACCCAAAACTACCCCAGCCATCAAGTGTGTTTTAACTAAGGGGCAGTCAAAGACTTTTTACACCACTGCAGCGTAACTCCGCGGCAACTGCAAATGTATGGAGATATTAGATACAAGTAACTCGTAAACTGTAATGCAATTGCCATAAAATGGGATGTAATAGTAATTCAGAATGTAATAGTAATTCAGGATGTAATTGTAATTCTAAACCATTGTAAGCCGTGGTGATGCATAACATTTTTGGGAGGAGAAGCAACTGGTACAGAAAAGAAGTATATAATTTTGAAAATTTTGAAAGGAGCTACCATTAGTTACATATAGACATGTTTACTTAGTTTGTTTTGACATTATTCACCACTAAGCCAGTTATAATTATGTCATTTAACTTAAGGATTTACCAGCACTCAATAAAGTTCCAATGAATTTTAAAAAATCAAAATTTCTGTACAGTTTAAAATCATTAACTTGGAAAATTTAGCCAACAGCACAAAACCATTAACAGGCTAGCATGAAAAACATGCATACATATATTATCTGTGACACTAACCCCTGTAAGGCACACATGCCAATAATTATAGTTTACAAATAAGCAAAGTTCTAAAATAACTAAAATTGCCAAAAANCCCCTGTAAGGCACACATGCCAATAATTATAGTTTACAAATAAGCAAAGTTCTAAAATAACTAAAATTGCCAAAAATACTGTTCCCTAGTTAGCCATTAGACACTTATGTAAAGGCACAGACAACATAACATAAAATAAAATTATTTNAAAAATACTGTTCCCTAGTTAGCCATTAGACACTTATGTAAAGGCACAGACAACATAACATAAAATAAAATTATTTACTGAACGAGTTTATTAATGAACATTGTTGTCATTTTCCCAGTATTTACTTGTACTTCACACATACGCTATTTTTTTAAAAGCAAAATACTACAATTACACTATCATGAAATTTAACCTGTATTTGCAACTTACTAAGAAGTTGTTTTACGATACTGAGCATTAATAGAGAAGACAGCTGTTCGTCCCCTTGTGAGTTTTGCAAATAGGTTTCAAGTTAATGCATTTAAAAGTGGAAAGAAAAGGGATCATTCTACTGTTATACTTGTAACTGAAAAGATAAAAATAAGACTATAAAGTGTATATGCTTTTGCTGTTACCAATGAGTCAAAAGTATTAGATTAACAAACTATTCTCAATTTTTCAGAATTGTTCAACTCACCCATGTGGACACGTTATAAACTTGCACNGTATTAGATTAACAAACTATTCTCAATTTTTCAGAATTGTTCAACTCACCCATGTGGACACGTTATAAACTTGCACAATATTTAAAATAAGAGTATAATTAATTACATGTCAGTTAAAAAAATATACCTCGTGACATTCCGTGAATTTTTTTTTCTAATAAGATGTCATTGATTGCGTAATTACCAAAAAATTAATTACCTGGAAAAAATGTATGTTTTTCCTAATGCCCTTACAAAATTCCAAACAATCATTTTTTATTATGTCATGGTTTTGAGACTTTAAANCTGTATGTTTTTCCTAATGCCCTTACAAAATTCCAAACAATCATTTTTTATTATGTCATGGTTTTGAGACTTTAAAATTTTGTTTCTGTTCTAATGCAGAGTATCTAATACACATTAGAAGAAGTAATTACTCGAGACAGTTTAGTCACACAGACACACATCTAAAATTTCTGTAATAACGTACATACAAGCACACACTGCACTTACCTTAAGTATGTTCCAATTAAAATATAGCAAGGCATTTCTTAACTTCTTGGTGAATAACAAGTAGATGCACATTACTGTCACCCATTCCCATAAATATCCATTCACAAATTCCGTTGCATCATAGGATCTTTTCAATAAGTTAAAGGATAGTTCAAGAAACTACGTTGCAGGAAAGAAGTAATAATATTACAATACTATTATGGAAACAGTTCATTAGACATGTCTTAAGCACAAATCTTAAGGTAGAAAGTATTCCCATGTTCGTGCAAAAAACAATTTTGTTGTTTGTTTACAAACCAGACAAAAGGCTGTCAATATTTAGATTGCTTGCTGAAGTTTAGTCGTCACTCGGTTAACATCATGCTGTACGCAAGTCATTTGGTTGCTTCCATGGCTCGCTAAATACCCCGCCCCACGTCAACTGACACCCTGCACTCATCATCACACTAGCCTTGAAAAGTTGTGACACTAGAAGAACACACCATGATTGCTTCCAAGCAAAGAACAATATGAGACACGAACCGCCATTTACCGCACAGCCAGCAGAAATTACCTAGTGTTCTATGGTGAACCACTCCACTCCTGCTCAATGAAAAACTAAAGAAATTCGGCTGTGACAGACGGAAATTAAAGGGGAAACGATGCTTCCATTGCTTCCATGATGCTTCGCCACTGATTGCACGTGTTTAGAATATAGACAAATAGTAACAAAAAATTTTCATGGTAACAGTAGCAGATAAGTATTTTATTAAGGCAACGTGTTTAGAGTATTGAGTTATACTTGGCAGCATGATAAGGCAATCATGGATTTACCAATGCGAGGGTAAATGTAAGGTGCATAGCTCCAGTATCACCTAAGAAGTAAAATATAGTAACCGTACGGGCAACAGTGTAATATTTATAATAATAGAAAATAAGAATTCATTATATTTTACTTTAAGTACTAATGGAAACATTACTTGTCACTAATATAAAACCAAATTAATGGCAATCACATAGTGTGAGGTTGGCTGGTGGGCACAGAAGGGCAGTGATTGGCTGACTGGTTTAAGGACTAGGGATGGAGATACTGTGAAGTTTTAAGGATATGCACCTCAGGAAGGTAATCATGATCCAGGAAAGGAATATCTTGTTAACACTATAGGAATAAATAATGGGTCCACGAACTATGCTAGTGTCACCAGGAAAGACTGTATACAGACTTGATACAAAGTACTGTAAGGGTACACCCAGAGAGAGTTATTGTCAGCCCTGGAGAGGGGGGTTAATCATCCAATGACGTGACAAGGAAGTGTGCTTCCTAACTAGTGAGAAGTGGTAATCGTGGCCAGGTCCTGAGATGTTAAATATTTGGATGTTTACTGCAATCAGGCAGATCAATTTCCTTTCTCGCATGGTAATCACCGACCTCGCGTTACACTGGTCGGACGTGAAAATAGAAAAGGAAATATTGTTAATTTATTACAGGTCTTAATCTCTATCGGCTCCCACAAGTGGACATGTGTTAAAAGACATGCGTTAAAAATGTATCTGATGAAGCATGGAGCTTACAGTGTGGTTTCAACATAACTGTGCAACTCCTCATTTATCTCGTGACGTCTGAGAGCATTTGAACCACAGATTTGCTAAGCACTGGATTGGTCACAGTCGACCCATTGCATGGCCTGCTTGTTCTTCTGACCTCACCCCACTTGACTATTTTATGTGAGGGCACTTGAAGCAGCTGGTGAATGAGACTGCAATTGAATCAGAGGAAGAGATTGNCCACTTGACTATTTTATGTGAGGGCACTTGAAGCAGCTGGTGAATGAGACTGCAATTGAATCAGAGGAAGAGATTGTCACTCAGGTGCTTGCAACTGTTTACTCTCTACAGCACATGCCTAGAGTCTTTGATGTGTATGACAGGCAATGGCACGTCATTATAGAGCAGGTATTGATGCAGGATGCAGCACTTTTGTACAGTTTTTGTAAAGAATTACAATTACATTGAAATGTAGTGGTTTCATTCTCATTCTTAATTCTGTCAAATATATAATTTCTAACCTATGGTAAATTAATAAAAGCTATCTGTTTTGGTCTCTTCTAAAGTCCCTTGAAGTATGAGTACTGAATTCTGTTACACCTGGTATTTGAAAGATGCATCTATTTAACAGCTGTACACAAAAATTGCTCGATAAGTGTGATGTCGAGTATTAGCATGGACCACGGAACAGTAGCATTGTGTACTTTTTATAGACAAGTCCAGGTTCAGTCATTGCAATAATTCCTGAAGTGTTTAAATATATGGCAAGNGCATTGTGTACTTTTTATAGACAAGTCCAGGTTCAGTCATTGCAATAATTCCTGAAGTGTTTAAATATATGGCAAGATTAGAAGAATAGATACACTTGTTTAAGATTACCATTATGAAGGTGGTGGTATCACGGTCGGTGGTGGCATCTTATTGGACTCATGAACACCTCTCCACGTGACTGACTAGGGATCAAACAGGCCTGGTGTAATAGTGATGTTCTCCAAAGTAGATCAAGATTATAATAACAGGTGCACATTTCCTGTTTATGGATGACAAAGTCCATCTACATTGTGCTACACTGGGAGATGACNGCATTGTGTACTTTTTATAGACAAGTCCAGGTTCAGTCATTGCAATAATTCCTGAAGTGTTTAAATATATGGCAAGTTTAGAAGAATAGATACACTTGTTTAAGATGACCATTATGAAGGTGGTGGTATCACGGTCGGTGGTGGCATCTTATTGGACTCGTGAACACCTCTCCACGTGACTGACTAGGGATCAAACAGGCCTGGTGTAATAGTGATGTTCTCCAAAGTAGATCAACATTATAATAACAGGTGCACATTTCCTGTTTATGGATGACAAAGTCCATCTACATTGTGCTACACTGGGAGATGNAATGCCAGTGAGCATGCTTGGGAAGCACTTGGTTATCATATTATGGACATCCAGTACCTCCACAAACCATTCAGGATTAAGGTGGATTTGGTTCATGAATGGGGCTCGATACCCTAATAAATGCTCAATAATCTTGTTCTCAGATCATGGAAGCTGCTTGTACTGCATTTGTTACTATCTGGGGACACCACATATGGCCTCTATCACACTATCCCACATTGGCAATGTTGCAAGAGTTGTGTCAGGTGCAACATGGTCTATTACTACCAGACTGACTTTTGTGTGCACAAAGGGCAAAAATGTGCCATGGTGGTCATTGTCTTCTGGTGTGCTGCTAAACTAAGATCGTACAGTTTGCTGCTCATCATGTTACTGGAACTGCACTATCCTCTTTTATTCGTAATTATGTAGGTACATGAGTATGTATACTGTCTAGTAATGTGCTAGTCCTGTCACATAATTTCTGTTTTTTATATATGTGCAATAATAAAATTCTTCTTAAATATTGTGAAACACAATTTTAATTCATATTTAGAGTAGGCATATATTTTTCTAAGTACTAAGCAAACACTTGCAATGTTATAAATGTTTATAAAATCCAATGCAATGCAATAATGAACAATGACAACAGCATATGTCTCACATTAAAATAAACAAGGATATTTAAGAACCAACCCCAGATAATACAATACATATAATTTGTAATTAACCGTTTTTAATGTAAATTTAACAAACTGAAAAAAAATTATATCACAATTATTTGCAAAACATTTAACAGTCAATTTTGAAAGAAACAGGCTCATGCATGAAATCCCAATAACATCAATGTATAATTAATGACATTACATCATTTCTTAACAAACTAAGATTACGTAAAAGTGAAGATTTTCATAACAGAGGTGTAAACACAAATAAACACCACAATAGAATTGGCTAGCCGCCATGTAGTACATAAGCTTTTACAGTAAATTTTGGTAATTTTACAGAGATTATTTATACTTGCGTAGAGTACCTATTTAACCAATCCAATTGTCGGAACATAATTAGTACACAAGCATGTAAAGGATATTAAAAATCTAAAATATTTCTAAAGGGAACAATTTATAACTACAGATTGTACTGGTCCCAGAATATCTACTAATTATTTCTATTTACATAATACAAAAGTTATTTATCTACATGGTAGTAGACATCTCTTCACCTCTTGCCTAGAACAAAACTATCCTCTCGCAGCAGTATCCTCACACACTTCCCTCTCTCTTCATTAATGATTTTCTTTCTCCTTCTGCCCTCTCTTAACCCAATGTAAGTAATTATAAGCTCATGCACACCTGTCGTGGGAATAGAAAGATTTTATTGATGTTTTTCCCATTACTCTAATGCTGACTGTTCGAGAAAAACCCGAACAAATATTGTACAGTGCACACAGGGAGGAGGAAGGAAATTCTTTCGCCATCGTGCCTCACCCACACGTGTGTGGCACATGTGCACAAAAACAGCACTCTGCAAATATCGCAGACCACCTGTGAGACAATCTACCTGCTGAAAAAACGAAGGCAGATAGCGTGAATAGCAGTGCTGACTGCATTCACAAGAAAAGCCTTGTTTCTAAAGACAGTGGTCAGCTGTCTAACTAAAGAAAATATTCTCTGAAATGAAGGCTTCACCAACCAGGTCCATTTTAATTTGTGTGCCGGAAGGAAAAAAAAAAAATTTCTAACCCCAAAAAATCACTAACACTATCAATAACAATATCTGGTCATTCCTCCTGGGATGACAAGATACAATTTGTCTTTGAGAAAAGGTAATGGTGCTTGAGAGAAAGCTGTCTTAAGACTGGTAATGCCTGCTGTCTTAGAAGTGCACAACATGCTTCACAGTTAATTTCTCTATTTATCCATCTGCTTCCTTATACACACAATTACACTACAGAGTAACCTTTTTTTATGGTACGGTATTTCCCCTTCTGACATAAGGATAATTTTTGTCCATTTGCCATAATATTGAACAAGACAATACATCTGTGCTTTTCTGTTCTAGTTGTTCAAATATTATCAGAGCAAGCTACAGTACTAAAAGTAGCCAACATTGCAACATCAAAATATGCGGTGTGTCTAGGCCAAAGGGTAAATTTTAACTGCATATTATGCTGCAACCAGCTTTTATCTTGATCTTTTCATTTTCTCACACATTTATTCAGCAGTGTTATGAGCATTATTCAACTAATACATGTTGAAAATGGCTGTGCCAATCCAGAAACATGCTAAATGTGAGGACAAAAAATTTTTGCAAAGCAAAAGTTACTGCCCAGTGGAAATTCACATATAGGTTGTTGGTATTAATGGAAACACTATGAATCAACAAGACTTAATAAAGTGGAATTCTCTGGAAGCAGGACCAATGTTCATGACAAACATAGCAGTCAGTTCTTATGTGATTTTTGATTACCTATCCCACAAAATATCAATGAATAATACTGATAAATTAACACAGTGAATGTGTTTACATTTATAAAATTAATAAAATATAAATGAATAATACTAATAAATTAACCCAAATCAATTTTTTTAATTAATACATTTTTTCTGAAGACTGATATTTGCATCCCTCCGACTAATAATCGTAGCTGTGACCATGCTGTGTCTAATACTCAAAGCATGGCTCTTCAAAACAACACAAAAACCCATTGCTTGCCTTAAATTCACTAATAACAATAGTGATTCTTGTTGCAATTTTGTTGGCTTCAGACAAAAGCAGTTCTGTGGTCAGATAACTCATACTGCCTGATGGTGCTGAAACAGTTCTCCCTCTGAGTCAAGGTAGATTGTCTTTCTTAATTTTAAGACACAATTTGTCTTTGATATGTTTATCAAAGTAATTTGTCCACTGAACCACAAAAGCAAATTTTTCCAATCAGTGACATATTTTCAACTAGCTGATACTACTCTCGTGTGTGTGCTACACTGCAATTTAAATTTTACTTGATAAATAGTTTGTTCTTTTCCCATAATAATCAGAGTGACCAGTCTATGTGGAACATCTGAAGCTTGTGTTCCTGGGAAATCTATACATGCTATGAAGGTTAACAAATTGATTGATTGCAAATTATCCTGTCCTGATGAGCCAGGCATTCACAAACTCTGGGACAGTAACTCAGTGTTGGTAGTGTAAATCTCTCAGTTCAATCCAAGATATTTTCCTAATACAATTTTTCATACTTGACATCGCACTACTTTATATAAAAATCTGGCACTGACAAAGTGGGGCAATCTGCATCATTTTCACACATCACACCATTACAGCATGGTGTTAAATATGGTACTCTCATTGCTGATGGTGACTGTTATATCTATAACACCATACTGAAAAGTTTTTCATATGCGGATCACACTGTCAAGAAATCAGAGTGTTGCAACCATGTGTATACAACTATGGAAACAAACTTAAGGAAATTGCAACAAACAGTAAGTTGCAGAACATCAATTTGAAGAAACTTCTAGCAGCAAACATTGTGAGGATGCACATTGCTGTTATTTGCGCAGCATGACATTGGAAAGCATTGCCAAACATCAGTGAGCTTGAACAAATAGCTGGGTTCATGAGTGATGCCATAAATGCTCCAAAATACATCTTTGGTGACCATTCACAATACAGGAAATATTTTTGTCTAATGAGAATGAACGATACACGATACTTGCCTTAAAGGAGAGTGGCATTCTCTCTACAATTGATGATGTTCAAAACCACTGCATTCTGATAAATGCGAAAAGCTTGCTCAGACATCAATAGCAATTCTGTTGAGCAGTTCAACAAAGTGGTAGCAAAATTTGTAGCAGGTAAAAGGATTAATTTCTGAATGAACAGAAATTACACAGCGAGAAGTCATGCTGCTGAAGTAGCATTTAATACCAAGACACTAATGTACAAACTCCATAAATCTATTTACAAAACTAGTACAGGAAAATTCATTATAGTTGTTGAAATAAGAAGATTTCTTCGCAACAAGAAATGCAGAAATAAAAAAGGCAGCAAAATTACAAAGTCAATTGTAGAACAGACTGGGTGTGCCCTCACCAACAATAATTATCGTCCACATGCCTATAAACCTGATGTGACTACTGAATAATTTGAGATGGCACAAAGAACATTTCTTGCCTCTCTCCCATTTTCAGAGGATGAGCGTGCAGAACTACAAAAAGGGACACTGTTATAAAGGAACAGCAGTCGCTGGAAAGATGAACGAAGGAAACTTCTAACTACTTCAAATTTTGGTATTGTATGCAGATGCAAGCAACAACACCCCTTATGTCAAAAGCTTGTATCTTCTGTCTCATATGGAGATTTTGACATAGATGCCATGATTCAGGAAAGAAATAATGAAACACACACTATCAAACTCTAGAAAATATGTGCAATGTTGAAGTGCAAACATGTGGATTGTTTGTAGACAGTGAAATACCTTTCCTAAGGGCAACTCCTGATGGCCTTGTTAGTAATGATGGAATAGTCAAGGTAAAATGCCCTTAGTCTGGTTTGACTCCCACTATGCTTCCACTATGCTCACACCCTTTTTAAAAAAGAAATTTATTTTTTGGAAAATAGGTAAAGACAAGGGGACTATTGGTGATGTGAACACCAATCACCCATATTATTACCAGGTGCAAGGTCATTTACATGAGACAAGATGCAGTTACCGTCTGTTTGTCATTTGGACACCTTTACGTACGAAAGTTGCCAAGATTGAGAGAGACAAGAATATGAAAAACAGACTTATCCAGTTCTACATGACTTGCATGTTACCCAAAATAGTTGATCCACGGCGGCCTCGTCAATGCCAAGCAAGGATCCAGAACACATAATTAGTTTTATGAGTCTTCTCAAGTAACTGGCTAGTGAAAAAGAAAATGAAAAAGAGTGTGTGGAAATGTGCACCTTCTATCACAAAAAAATCTATAAGGAAATTTAATGTATAGAACTCAATAGCTTTTTGGCATTCATATTAATTGCATATGCCATTGTATGTATAACACAAATTATAATTTGAAATTGTTATATATAGATTGTTCACTTTAATCAGTAGTTTCCCAAAAATAAGCAAAAAGTATAACAACTATGGTGAAATGAAATGTTTCCACCTTACTTTGCTGTCTGACAACTTCTATTGAAAGTTAGTAATGTAAAAATTTTAATTCATTTAGTGTTTTTATTGAAATATTAGTCTACCTTTTATTTTTTCCTGTATTTTACTTCTTAAACATATCACAAAAAGAATACCGTAAAATAAAGGTTTGAATTTATGTAACATTTTGGGCAATTGTTTTTAATTGTATTACTTAAACATTACTCCTACAAATAAAACACGGTTAAATAATTGCTTAATATTCTACGTCAAAAAGTGTTTTGCACAAAATAACATGCAAATAATTATATTGATAGTAAATGACTGCCCAAAAACATTAATTACTGTTGTATGACTCGTAAACACATACCATAACAGTTAAGTCGTAAGGTGTTTTGGAAACACGTTTTGCAGTTGTAGTATGTGTCTCATTTTGCC
The DNA here is from genome assembly GCA_002778355.1 of Clitarchus hookeri. Classification (NCBI taxonomy): domain Eukaryota; kingdom Metazoa; phylum Arthropoda; class Insecta; order Phasmatodea; family Phasmatidae; genus Clitarchus; species Clitarchus hookeri. The sequence continues at coordinate 77,532 of NQII01001137.1, read as the reverse complement.
TTTGGAGGAAAATTTAGAAAATAAAATGGTGTAGGGTATTTTTTACTTTGTGCACATTTTGATTAAATTCCTAATTTTATAAATAGCATTACAAATTGAGAGTCTGTAAGGGAGGTATGTCTGCAATGTAGAGTATGTGTTTGCCACATGGTTGCTACAAATAAAACCAGGGTTACTTAAAAAAAAAATTTATATTCTCTGATTGCTGCATTACAACAGCTAGAATGGCACAAAAACAACTAATTTTTAACTCATCTTCAGTGGAATTCTACCAACATTTCAAACGCATGATCCCAACTGAGCCATCAATCATAGCACACATATGTCCTTAATCACATGATACCACTGCTGTCCCTCTCTGACTATTGCACACCAAGGTGAAGATTTCAAACTGAATTTTTTTTCATCAAATTTGGCCCATCTGCACTATAGAGTGACTCCTCATTTTGTTCACTGTTTTGACCTTGTTAATTCTTGCCAAAGAATGGTATAGCATTTACACTATTTACATTGAAAATTTTTCATCAATTAAAATTAAGTCTAAATTTTTGTCCAATTTTCACTAAGTTACAGAGATATCCATTTATTATTTTCGCTAGTTTATATCAAAGATCAGTCCATAAAGAATCATTTGAGTGGTCATTTTAGAACATGTGTAGCTGTTCTGGTTGCTGCACTACGACTGCAGAAAATGTAATTTTAACCTTGCGTTTGACTGCATTCAACTTTCACCTCAAGTACATGATCCCTAAAGTCACCAATTACAATACAACACACCACATTATACCACTTCCATTTATCTCCCATTTTTACACTCTGAGTTGCAAGCGCTTGAAATATCTCCCATATTTGTGACTCCCGATTTTCTTGAAATGGACACCATACCAGGTGCTGTAAAATACATATTCTACAACAAAAAGTAGAATAAAACTGTGATTGTTCTCACAGTTCAACAAAATTGTCTAACACTACTGTTGAGTCATTCCATACAATCACATGTTGAGTCATTTCATGCAATCGCATATTGAGTCATTGCATGCAATAACATATTTTGTTATTACATTANCAATCACATGTTGAGTCATTTCATGCAATCGCATATTGAGTCATTGCATGCAATAACATATTTTGTTATTACATTACATATTTTTTTAATATTTAAATTATGTATGGTATTGTAGATATTTTTACTCTTATTTTGATTATCCTTTAACTGCCTAAGAAGCTGTACATATGATATGCCAATGTAAGTATGAAGCACTCTTACTATACAGAAGAATGTTTCATTATCAAACTTACATAATTCTGTATTGTATATATTTTTATGTATTTGATATTGTATTGGGAGTAATGGTTGCAATGTGAAAGATATTTGTTAATAAAGATTTCACAGTGACAACCACATTTTAATTCTTAAGCAAATGAATGAACATATTTTCTAATTGGTAAGAAGATGTATTTCTGTGTAACTACATATAATGTCAACAATATGTTAATGGTTCATGACATTTTGTAAAATAATCCATATACCACTTTGGTTTGGTTTTGGGAAATGCTTATTTATTTATTCCTTACTACTTTATATAAATGCAATAACTAGTTTTTTTTTACCAGAAACTAATGTTTTTAATTTCATTTATAACTACCGCCTGTAAATGAAACCCACATGTATGTTTCATATTATTACAAGATGCCTGAGGGGCGTATCCGAGTTCGTGAGGGATGCAGATCTTAATAAAAATTACATAATTAAATTTAATTTTTAATTTATTCAAACAGCTATTATTTACAGCACCACTACTACTCTTTTTATTTCTCNTACATAATTAAATTTAATTTTTAATTTATTCAAACAGCTATTATTTACAGCACCACTACTACTCTTTTTATTTCTCAGTAAGCGCAATTTTTAAAGTCTATTTTAACAGTAATTAACGTCCTTAATGTGTGTGTTTGGTTAAAGTCAATAAACAGCTACTAATCATTAACACACTTTCTGTCTGTCTGTTGCCATATCGGTAATGTCTTTTGCTCATGCATCCAGTCCAATAGTCCAGCATGCCAGTCACACTATTTGCTGCGCCGAAGCTCGCAGTCACAGGTTTTCCTCCCGCTGGTCACTTATCTCGCTTCTCACTTGTCATCTGTCGCTGAAACTCCAGTCACTAATCAACTCACTGTTCGGGGGCCCGACACGCATTTACATCAGTCGCCCTGACCATCTTAAAGGTTCAATGCACCCTGAGGCACGCTGAGAGAAACAAGGTCAGTAATCCGGAGCATTATTCAGATAAATGCAGAAATTCAATACAATCAGAGTAGGCATACGTGGCGGGATGCTTTGTATAACATACGCAATTCTTGGTTTATTGCTCGCCTGCCATTTAAAACATTTAATTCACTTGCCGTCCATTATCTTCTATGTCCTCTTCTGCTCGCTCACGTGAGACGGGCCAAAATCAACGCAGACCAGCGACACATAACATTGCCCCCTCCTCAAGTCTGCAGACACTGCAACATTTGGACCTTCGTAGAGTGTCAGTTGGTCAATATGGGCAACCTTCAGCTCCGCCCAAGAGCCTGGATGATGAATCATTGATCTTCTTTAGAATCCTGTAGAGGCCTTCCCAACATTTCTGTAGATTCTAGTACCCTTTTGGTCTCTGTGGGTTGTATAGCCACACCAGTTGTCCTCCTTGAAATACCTTGCCTGACATTCTCCTCTCATGCTGGGTCTTCATTCTGTCACTATATGGTCGTTTGTGCATTACAGAAGAACTAATCCCTTCATTACTGGTTTGAAAAGATGAAGTAACTACAGAATATCCCCTTGCATCTTCCTTTAGAGTATGTCTACCAATCTTAAAAGTGCTGGTACTTGCAGTGGACGCTGCAGGTTGTGGCTGGTTCCTCGTCCGATGTACCCTGAAACGCTGGTAGCTCCTGTCAACTGCCTCACTCCCATTCTCGAGCTCACATAACTGGTTCTTTGATCCTTGAGGCACTTCCTCCAGGGGACACTGCTATCCTCAGAGCCACTACTGAAAGGGACCATCATATCATTCACTCCATGCCATGGGCTCCTTTTCTTGCTGTGTGTCACAGTGTGCGCAGGGCATCTGGACAGCATTCGCAAGTAATCATGAACATTTTCCAACTGCTTTGTGAGGTGTGCTGCTTGCAACATCAGCTCGTCAATGTGGTGGCTCAGTTATTGGATATATGCACAAAGTTCACAAATTCCTTCACGCAAGTGCTTGCATGCACTCATAGAAGCCATTTGTTCATCTCGCTGCTTCTTTTCCTGCTGCTGCTTCTGTTTCTGCTGCTGCTGCTGTTGTGGGCAATAGGCTCTCAAGTGTCCCTGCTATCCACATGACCAACACTCCCTTCATTTGTAGGGGGGGGCGGCGAAGCTCTGTAGCATGGATCCTGGAAACGATATCTCTCAAAGTCAACTGCAACTCCTTCAGTGTCTTCGTTATCCTGTTTTCGTTTTTGTTCAGCATCATTGCGTGTACTGGATGTTGGAGTATAGACTCCTGTCATGCTGACTCCACCTCCAGTACTCGGAACCAGGACATCCTGCATGTTGTGGGGTGCAGCCAGATTTACTGCTTGCCATACCTCTGTGNACCTCCAGTACTCGGGACCAGGACATCCTGCATGTTGTGGGGTGCAGCCAGATTTACTGCTTGCCATACCTCTGTGTCAGCGATGGCATTGATGAAGAAGCTGACTGTGATGATGTTGTGCGCCTCCTCGGAGCATTCTTCTAGAGATAGTTGANGCTAGCGATGGCATTGATGAAGAAGCTGACTGTGATGATGTTGTGCGCCTCCTCGGAGCATTCTTCTAGAGATAGTTGAAACAGCCGCACAATGTCTTTCCATAGCTCCTGCAGTGACNGAAACAGCCGCACAATGTCTTTCCATAGCTCCTGCAGTGACTCCCCTTGTTGCTGAGTGTGGCTTCGCAGCTGTCCATGGTGGGCATGTCGCGGGTACCGCGTAACTCCAAGCCGATACCAGTGTGGGGTACTCCAGTCAATGTCGCCCTGGCTGAAATTGTGGTATGCTGAGTGCAGGGCTTCTTAGTACAGCCACAAGGTAAAGTGCCCGCTGTTCGGCTGACCATTCAGGGTGGTGATTATTTCAAACTGGTGTTGGTACTCCCGCCAAGAAGTCTGGCCATCATAAGGGGTGGGCTTAAATGAGACTCCCTTCCTCAATCCTGGCTGCACAACACCAATACCACAAAGCTGCTTGCTATCCTCCAAGGTCATTGTGTTAGTGATGACTTGTACTGTTTTCCCACTTTTCTCGGCTGCCGGTGTGATGGTAGTGACACTCCGCCACTGAAGAGATTCATGCAATTCCTTCTCTAATGCACTGACATTCTGTTTCAATTCCTTCTCGTCACTGTCCATCCTGTCATTTACACTGTTCACTATTTTATTTACACAGTCCATCCTGTCGTTTACACTGTTAATTTTCTCGTCGACACAGTCAATTCTTGTATTTACTAACTCGCCAATGCCTTCTATTTTCTTGTCAACATTTTTATATAGAGAGTCTATTTTCCTGTCTACATTTTCACTTACAGTGTCCATTTTCCTATCTACATGATCTTATTTCTTGTTTACTTAATCGCTTACAGTAGTTACCTGGCTATTTATATTCTCATTTACACTTACAATTACTGAACTAATTTGGTTATTTACAATTTCTTTCACACTCTCTTTCACACTACTAATTTGGGTATGTAGAGCTTCGTTCACACTACTAATTTTGCTATCAACGCTATTATTACTTGTGCTCACTTGGCTAACTAATCCCTCCATTAATGGTGGCAGTGCTTCCAGTTCTGTAGCTAGACCTTTTTCTAGTTAACATTCCCTGTTGTGGTTACACAAAACAGTCTTAATAAATTAATTTTTTTAAATCACAAATTACTAGCCTATTGCCTAACTTAACAACTAAATGCCTCCATCCCACTTCTCACACCAGTGTTAAAGACTTCAATCCAGTCACTCATCCACTCATCAACTCTCGGCTCGAGGGCCCGACGCGCTTTTATATCAGTCGCCCTGACCATCTGGAGGTTCAACGCACCCAGAGTCACACTGAGAAACAAATTCAATAATTGAGAACATTCTTCAGATAAAAGCAGAAATCTCATGGTCAGAAATGTGCAGCGGGATGCTTTGTGCAACAGATATGCACTTCTTGGTTTATTGCCCGCCTGCCATTCAAAACATTCCATTGACTTGCCCCTTGTTATCTTATTATAACTTCTCTATCCTCCTCCTCTGCTCGCTCGTGCGGGATGGGCCAAATTCAACGCAGACCAGTGACACAAAACAATATATAGGTTCTTTTCGGGCATACAGATTCATGGGTTAATGAGCCAATGTGATAAGCAGAGTCTTGCTACAAATATAAAATTGAGGTTGGGGATAAGTGGTAAATCTAAAAGCATGTTGAAGCTGCAATGCAATGGCCGGCCATTCACGGTAAAGTGAGCATTATAACGCCCTGCTTGAGTTTTGTTTTCTTTTTCTATCAATTTTTATCTTTCTGCCACATCCAAACATAGGAATCAAATTTTAAAAGTTAAGAACCTGACAATATTTATATTTACATGTAACAGAAAGATACAAGATTTGTTTGTTAAAAAATAGAACTTAAACAAGCTGTCCAACTGCTCACTATACCATGAATGACCTTTAGTAAGATAAAAGGTAACCTCCCAACGATCTTGCTATAAATAAAATTATTACAGTTCTTTCTTTGTGGACTCATGATCACTATATTGGGAACTTTGTCTACACACTCTTTTGTTTGTAGTCTGAAAAAATGGATATATCTAAGTTTTTATTACATTTTGGTTCATTGTAACTCGGTTACCCAAGTGAACCTTTTCCAGGGCTATACTGCAATTTAAAATGGCATAAACTACCACGACAGTATGGAGTATAGCTCTCTGTTCCCATCAGTAATAGAAACGCTGTTATGAATACAGAAGAGAAATTGGTGAGCGAGTTACAACATAAGTGCAAAAAGGACGATGAGGCAGCTATAGTCTATTCGCGGTTTATTCACACTTTTTGAATATAACATTTGAAAAATCAACCTACGAATTACGTGTTTGGTTCTTTCCTAAATATCTCGTGTATCAAAAGCATTTTATACTATTCTTAACAATAAAGTATATTATTTATTGTTAAATTAATATTTAACTAATATTTTATTTATAAATTATATTAATTCATTTGTAAATAATATTAATAAAAAGAGTGAGAAAATAGGTGTGTTGGTAATGCCNTATTTATAAATTATATTAATTCATTTGTAAATAATATTAATAAAAAGAGTGAGAAAATAGGTGTGTTGGTAATGCCCGTTAAGAATAGTTCTTATGCAAAATATTAAACTGAGTGCGCATGAATGCAGTGAATTGTACCCCTCTGGTGTAATTTTCTAGACTCGTTTACGCTTATTTACACAAGGCAGAGGAATATCCTTGAAGTAGAACTTTAGCAGGGTTTCAGATAAATGTGAAGTAATCATGAATGGACTATATATCACATGGCCCACAATTTTGAAACTATCTCTGCATGTGGGTAATGAAATTGTTATGACTAAAGAGTGGAGAGGGAAGAAAGATAATGTCTCGCAAACAGTGTGAAGGATAAACTGATAAGCCAGGTCTTTTCTTTTCCCTTTTATTCCTACATCTGGCATGCTCACACAGATACACAAACAAGATGCTAGCTGGGTGCTGAGTTAGGACTGCTATGATGCATGCTCTTAAGGTATGTGTTGTTAATTGTTTATCATTACAGTAAACATTGAGGAAAATGAAAATGACCTTCAAGCAGCCTTTAATAATTTCTTGGCACAGGTTCAGGATTTGCGCCAAGAAAATTTAGCTTTGCAACAAAAGTTTAAATTTCAAAGAAACGTCAACACCCAGTAACAATGAATCTTTCTTGCAACCACCTATTAGTATACAAAACTTACAGTTGATTCCAAGCATCCAACTGTGTAATGGCAGTGATAATGCCTTCATGTTCATTGCTAAATTGGAGAAAGTTGCTGAAATCTGTAACTGGAGAGATCAGAAAACATTGGCAGTTGATAACGTAAATATTTTGGTGGAAGCTATGGAATTAATTTTATCAAATACTGCTTGCAAAAAAGGCTCAACTTTATCAAGCCCAAAAGAGTTGTTTGTTTGAGCATTTCAAGTACGGACAGCTCAGCAAAATTTGCATAAAAGATGAGGAAGGTGTTGGGGAATTTTTAGTATGTTTGAGTTTGGCACTGACGACAGTGTNGGCAAAATTTGCATAAAAGATGAGGAAGGTGTTGGGGAATTTTTAGTATGTTTGAGTTTGGCACTGACGACAGTGTGAATGCAACCGTAAAAGATGAGACTGAGACATTTCAATGTGGTTTGAATGCATTCCTTAATGGTATCTCAGGAGAGCTAAGCAAATTTACATGATTGGCCAGGCCTACATTTTGTACTTTTGTCATAAAATAGGTAATAAGGAGAGTCAGGGTTAGAAAGAAGCAAGGTGCATATTTCAGTTTTGGTAGCAAGCAGCAATTGGCAAAGGGCTGCCAGAAAAGTGGTAGTAGCAAAAATAACTTACAATCAAACAAGAATGGGTTTGGCAGCACCAAAAACAATAGTCCGCGATGAGTTGTGTCTGTTACATCAGCTAACCATCCTGATGGCCAGACTAAAAACTTAGTTCTCTCAGTTACTTTTAATGGTAAACAATGCTAATTGTTAGTGAATTTAAGTGATCACATCTTGTTTATGTGGCACAGGAGGTTTCAAGGCATGTAGAACTTGTTGTACCACGATTAACAGTCATATATCTGTATGGTAAATGTGAATAAAACTTGGGTAGAATGTAATGTTGACATTNCGTGTAGAACTTGTTGCACCACGATTAACAGTCATATGTCTGTATGGTAAATGTGAATAAAACTTGGGTAGAATGTAATGTTGACATTTTAATTAACCAATATGCATATAAACTTTGCATCCAAGTTATTGAATTGTCTTCTAATCAGTGTTATGGTATAATTGGCTTAGATTTTCTGAAATCCAACCATGTAACTATCAGTGTAGCAAACTAGAGGCTTTCCCTTCACAAAAATCATGTATGTTACGAGGGGCATCTGAAAGGGACCCCATAAGTATTGTTACAAGCAGTGCATTTTTGTCTTCATGGTCTGCACCATCCCTCCTCAGACGTGCACTGATATTATCGGTACCGGAGACAGCTAGGCAGAATTACAAAGAGCATAACCCAATTAAATGTGCACCACAATAAGCCTATTGGGTACTTGTTCCACTTCCATTTCCATCCTTGGAGTATTGAATGTCTTAGGTTATTGTAGCAAGAATAGTCTGATCATCGCCCTAACCCTCCCTGAGTGCGACTCGGGGTGCTGGAACCTTCTGTACCGGACCGGTTGATCTGTATCAGCCGCAGCATGCCTCCAAGTCGAGAGTCTGGAGCCTTGTACTGCTTTAAGTGCCAGGTGTGAAGAACCAGTGAAGATGAGTATCGGTACAGTGGAGAGAGAGACTGACCGGAGGAGGTGGGACTGAATGAGTGAGTGACAAACATTTGGAATGATGGCAAAAGAAAGTTTGATTGAATATGTGTAAAATGTGCAGATTAAGTGACTGTAGCCAGCATGAACACAGTGAAAAGGACTTGAAATAGAACTGAGTTTGGCATTAAATATTGTGCTCACTGAAAATAATGAATGTTGATAGTAAAGCTAGGTCAATTAATGCTGTAAATAATAGCATTGTGTATTTTTATAGCATTATAAATTAATTTTAAAAAAATTTCACTTGGTTCTTTTATTTTTTTATTAAGACCTCCATCCCTCACGAACTCAGATATGCCACTACCGACCTGTAACACTGGTGTCAGAAGTGGGACAGAGGCATTTATTTGTAAATGAAGTTAGTCAATACACTATTGATTAGAGATAATAAAAAATGAATATGTAATAGCTGTAGGCGGAAAAATTAACAGTTTTTTTTTGCAAGTATCACAGTAAATGTTATCTAGAAAAATGGCAGCCGAACTGAAAGTACTGCAAGCATTAATTGAGGGGCTATGTAACAAAATTAGTCGTGTAAATGAAACTGTAAATACCTAATTTATTACGGTAAAAGAAAGTTTAGTGAAACTGAAAATAGTGTTAGTGAGAACGTAAATAGCCAAATAAGTGATGTAAGTGATTTGGTAGAAATGAAAATGTAGATAATAAAATAGATGGGAAAACAGGCATAGTACATAAAAATGTTGATAGGAATATAGAAGGCATTAGCGAGTTAGTGAATACAAGATTGACTGAATGGACAAAAAACTGACAGTTTAAATCAAGTAGACAATGTAAAAAAAAGGATAGACAGAGTAAATGAAGTAGTGGACAATGTCAGAGGAAGGAATGGGCAGCGCTGAGAATGAAATGGGTGCACTGAAGAAGGAATAGCAGGAATTTCTTCAGCAGCTGAGTACTAAGCATGGTGGGGCAAGTGAGGTGCGTAGTTTCATTACCACCAAACCGACAGCAATGAAAATGGTGATAAAAGGTAAGTTATTGCAGCCAATACAGCAACCTCAGAGGGTGGCCAGCAGTTCTGCAACATTGGTGTTGCGCAGCTAGGAGTGGGGAAGGGGGTCACAATTAAGCCTGCTCCTTAAGATGGTCAGCCTTCTTGGCAGTAGTACCAGCATAAGTTTGAATTAATCGCCACCGTGAATGGCTGGTCAGACAAACAACAGGCTTGCTTACTTCCTTGTGGCAGTACTGAGAAGCCCCACACTGAGCATACTACAATCTCTGCCAGTGCAGCATCGACTGGAGTACCCCACATTGGTGTTAGCATTGGAGCTATGTTTCAATGACCGATAACTGTGACACGCCCACCATGCCCAATTGCAAAGCTGCACCCAGCAACCAAGAGAGCCACTGCAGGAGCTATGGCAAGATATTAAGCAGCTGTCCCACATATCTCTAGAAGGGTGCCCCGAGGAGGTGCGTGACATCATCAAAGTCAGTTTATTCACTGATGCTATCACCAATACCAAGGTACGGCAAGCGGTACACCTGGATGCACCCCACATAATGCAGCATGAACTGGCCCACGCACTGGGGGTGGAGCCAGCAAGACAGGTGCCAGCACCCTGACATCCGGAATGTGCAGTAATGCTGGTAATGCTGAGCGAAAAGGACAATAGCATCAAGAAGACACTGAAGGAGATGCAGACACCCATCAACGAGTTAGAGCACACCAAGCACCGACGCAGGAACCCACTACCAATAAAACGCAAAGCTTTAAAAATAGCATATAGTTCTGCAGAGGGGTCTCCATCAATGTAAAAATATGTGAAATTTGGAAATGCAAAACACACAAGCTCACAAAATAAGCATCGGTATGCAAAAGGTTGAGTATGGTGCTTCATATATTATACTAAGTCGAGTAGTACAGCAGACCTCCATGTCAACCATGGACGTTCATGCCGCACAGGTGACAAGTCGGGGGTAAATCATACAGCACCCAGAAATGCTGAAAGCGGATACACACAGGTCGAGTAGCTCGAGGCTTCATCCTGTACAGTTGGTCGTACTGCAAGTGCAGAAAAGCTGCGTGATGTAGATGTGAAGAGTCCAAGTGTACCCTCACGCCATATGACATGAGGAGCTGTTCACGCCTGTAGATAAGTAAAGGTTCTCCCCAGCAACTGCAGATATACTGATGAGTGGGCTCATCCGGAATGCCCCAGTTGCAATAAGCACACCAGAACGGTGAACATTCAACAACTATTTGAGAACAGAAGGATGTGCGAAGGAGTATACAACACAGCCATAGCCGAGCTAACTACAGATGAGAGCACGGCACAGTTGGAGGAGGGTAACGCGATCAGCCCTCTCCCCCTCTCTGGAGTTCAGACCACTCAGCATCTTCAGAAGCCCGAGATATCAAGCACACTGCGCTTTAAGGTGTTTGATGTGTAAGTGCAATGATTTGTCATCAAACAAGAGGTCTAAGAACTTAACACATTGAAACACAGGTAAAAGGGAACCATATAAATGCAAATTAGGAGGAGAAAATAAGACATGTTTTTGACAGAAGTGAGCAATCTGCATTTTGGCAGTCGAAAAATGGAAGCTGTAGTCAGTCACCCAACTGCTCAACCTCTGCACAGTGAGTTGGATTTCTCTCTACGTCATGGACAGAGAAGCAGCATGGCAGAATATGGCAAAATCTTCTGCATTAAGAGCACACTGCACAGGCACACAAACATTGGAGACTATGCTGTTGAAAGTAACAGCAAACAGGGTAACACTGAGAATGCTACCTTGCAGCACACCGTTCTCCTAATTACGTCTTGGGAGAAAGAACTCCCATCGCAAACACAAAAGGTGCGATAGGACATAAAATAAGCAATAAAACATGGGAGACGTCCATGATATCCCCAACCAAGGAACTGCATTTAGATGCCACAATGCCACATCATGTTGTAATGCTTTCTCCAGGTCAAAGAACACAGCAAGGAGGTGCTGCCGTCGTGCAAAGCCGCATCCAGGATAACAAGATGGTCCACAGCAGAACGGTTGCGGCGTAAACCACCCTAACAAGGAGCGAGGAGGTTCAAGTCTCCAGGCAGTATACGAGATGGGTATTATCCATTCGCTCTCACGCCTTGCAGACACAACTGGTAAGGGATATCGGGCAGTAGCTGGACACACTACCCTTGTCCTTCCCTGGTTTAAGATAGGGATAAGAAAAGACTGACACCAAAGGGAAGGGAAAACACCAGACATCCAGACATGGTTAAAACTGGAAACAGGTACATCCTCCCTTCAGAAGGTAGATGATGCAACACTGCATAATACACATTGTCAGGACATGCAAAAGATCATTTTGAGTGGGAGAGTGCATATTCAAGTTCAAGGAGGGAGACAGCTGATTATACTGCGCCTCCCCTGAGGCACCAAAGTCAATGCCACCATCACACTGGACCTTAAGGGCCTGAAAAGAGGGAGGGTAAGTTAGATTACTGAAAATTGAAGAAAAAAGTGACCTAACAAGTCAGATATTTCAGAGGCATCAAAACAATGTCACCATTGACACAGAGGAAGGAAATCTGTACACTGAGATTATGTCAGCACAACTTCCAAACATTGTCCCATATAACTTTGCTAGTAGTATATATCATCAGTGTTGATATAAAGACTCTCCAAGAGACTTATTGGCTCTCCCTAATAACATGCTGTGCTCGTGCCCTACACACGCAAAACAGCCCCAGATTCTCATCAGATGGTCAAAATTTAAATATGCTGAGCACACGACACCTCATACGGATCGCTTCCCAACACTGGTCATTCTACCAGGGGGCATGGAGGTGGCAAATGGTAGAAGTAGGGATGGCAGCCTCTCCAGCAGAAACTACAAGGGCAGTAAAGACCTCCCGTGGAAAGTGCAGTGAGGCCCTGTACCAGTCCCGATCAGCATTCTTAACTACCCACCATGAAGGAAAAAATGGTGCAACACACGACATACCCTCTAAAATTATGGGATAGTGGTCGCTACCACAAAGATCAGGGTAAACTAACCACTCGAAGCAGGTGACGAGCCGGACTGCAAAAGGCAAGATCAATGCATGATGAGGCACCAATGAGGGAGCTGAAATGTTTAGGAGTGCCTTTGTTTAAAAGAGCAAGGTTCACACCTGTTAAGAGCAACTCAATAACATGACACCAACCACCCCTGTGAGAGGAGCCCCATAGCTCATTGTGGGCATTCAGGTCACCAACAACAATGTTGGGAGTTGCGAGAGAAGATGTTTGAGGTCAACAAGATAGATACATTGAGTTGGACTAACATAGATACTACAAACTGTGAGAAACATGTCGAGGAACACCCTGACAGCCACAGCTTGCAGTGCGGTGGTAAGGATGACAGCTTCATGATGCACAGAATCCAGAGCAACAATACACACACCACCACATGCGCAATCCACCACCATGTTATATGTGCGATAGATTGAGTAACCTCACAACAAGGTCATATCAGTATAGCAAAAGTGGGTTTCCTGAAGGCACATGATGGTAAGAGTGAGGGAGACAAGAAACTGTTTCAATTCCTCGAGATAGTTAAAGTAACCTTGGCAGTTCAACTATAATAAGGACATTAAGTGGGGAATGGAAGTATGTTGCTATTATTTCTTTATCTTCCCTATATGCTTGTGAAGGACCGGTTTGAATAATCTAGAATGGTCATCAGAACCATCTACCAAAATTTCCGCCGCTAGCACCTCAATTGGAGCAATAGACCGACAAGGTGGCAACCAATGAACTTTCTGCTGGGTGCCAGAAGTCACATCCTTAGCAGAGAGAGGGGGTCATATCTTTGGTGTTCCAACAGGCCTGTGGGGGGGCTTTCAGTTGATGCTTCGATAGGACCAAAATTATACTATATGCACTAGCATTGGGGCCACATTGTCTACTGACAAATGCTGCATGGTTGTTGGAAATCGCTAAGACTTTGGCGCACATACTGATATGTCAGTCTGTGTTGCCACGTCGACCATCTAGGTATATTCATCCTGCACTGGAGGTCTGGTTTGGGCAAAAACACTGCAGGCATCAAGCCTTTGAGAGCTTAAAACCGCTTCTGTGCTTCACTAACGGATAGTTTGTGTGTTACCTGAATCTTCTGGATGCCTTGTTCTTTTTGATACACAGGACAATCTTTCGACGAGACAGGATGACCAATCTTGCAGTTAACATACGTCAGGGGCTTGGTGCACTGAGGTGTGTCAGGATGTGGAGGCTCAGCACACTTTGGCCATGCTGCAGAAGGCCTACAATTAGCAGAGAAATGGCCATACTGCTGGCAATTGTAGCAACATAGTGGAGCTGGAACAAATTACTAGATGTGAACATTCAGGTAGCCAACTTTTATAAATGGAGGGAGGTCACATACACCAAAGGCCAGAATGAAAGTTGCAGTGGGTGTCTTGAGGCCCTCACTCATCTTCGTCACACTGCTCACACCAATGATGTACTGCATTGTCAGTTCACACACATTGTTTTTGGTAATCCAATCAGGCTGGGGCACCAAATGACACCCTTGGTAGAACTGAGGGACACATGGGGCTTTACCTCAACAGGGAACTTTGTAGTTTGGAAAAGGATGTCATTGCAAGTAACCCATGCTACTGGGCAGCATTTGATGTCTCAATCGAGAGTTTACTTCTGTCCTTGATTTTCCAACAATCAGTCAATGGACCCCTAGCAGCTCCATAAATTACTTTCTTCAATTCAAAAGGAGATACCTTTTTGAAATGTGTGCCCTTCCAAACATCTCTAACAACTAGACACCGTGGCATAGGATATGTGACAGAACTGGACATAACACCATGTAAACCACTCTGAACCTTTTCTTGTGTTATCGCGTTGCTGTTTACCTTGCCTGTTCAGGGAGCCACCTTTTTCAGAGTGCTTATTGAAGCCATAGTGAATGTCCCCCCCCCCC
>NQII01001137.1:37936-62908 GCA_002778355.1 Clitarchus hookeri | reverse complement strand
AGCACTTGGGACTATGAAAAGAAGCCAGCAGTTAGAAATCCATCATGGATAGTGCAGATGGGAAGGCGATCAACATCCCACAGACCTAGACAGTACACTGGAGAAGCTACACTTAATCGCTATCCACTGCAAATTACAGCCCCATTATCACACCGAAGCATACACCAGGGAAAACCAGGGGCAAAATCTTACATCCTGGGTGAGGCCTGCTTCATTCCCCTACCTGGGAGAACATCCCAGTCTCCCCACTGTGGAGAACACCCTTCAGTGTAATTTCAGGGTACTTGTGGTTAATAACACAGGCCTCCTCCGTACAGCAGTCATTCTGGCGGGTCTGGATGTGTGGGCAAGTCGGCAGCAACATCATCCCCCCAACTCGGATGGAACCAGTCATGCTACATGGGTCCACTTTTACGTGGATATGTCCTCCTTACCTAGATCTACCTGTTGAGCTAGTGGGAAAAGTTTGCAGAACCTTCATGGACATAGGCACCACATATTGTCACACAATTTGGAGGCAGCACTGAGTGGTGAGGAAAGACGCTCATTAGGAAGAAGGACATCGCCCTGCCCTGAGATGATGCTGTAGAGAGAGAAGATGCGACGGGATCTGGTAATGTGGATAGAGAAAGATGACAAAAAAGAGAAGATGCAACGGGACCTGATGAGGTGGATAGAGAAAGATGACAAAAAAAGAGACAAAGAAAAAAGCACAATATGATGGGCCGAACAAATTTCATAGCTGACCATGCCCCGAATAGTTGCCTCTTACGACAAGCACGGAGTAGCTGTGGCAATATTCTAAAACTTGGCCACCATATGGGGGATAGCTTCGAGTTTCACGCTACAGAGCTTCGCCACCCCCACCCAAATGGTCTGAATGTTAATCAGTGGACAGTTAGGGCACCTGAAAGCCTACTGCCCACAACAGCAGCAGAAGTAGCAGCAGGAAAATAGGCATCAAGAGCAAGGTGCGAGCACAACACATTTGGAAAACTTGTGAACAGCAATCTTGCGGCTGTAGTGAAGTCCATTTCACACACCCACTCCTACCTTTATGGTAGACATTTTATTCTAAGGACACTCTCTTCTTCATTATGTTGGCTACCAAAATTACAAGAATTCCAAAGGTCAAATAGCCCTGTGGATACAGCATCTTCAAGAGTACGACTTTTAAATACAGCACAGATTTGGACATCTTCACAACAATGTAAATGCACTTCCTAGGAGACCATGTGAACCACTCTGTTATCATTGTGAATGCCAGGAAGGAAAGGGCATTGAATTGCTGAAAGTATGAAAGACGAAAATTCAAGGTTCTGTATCTTATGATGAGTCACCTTCATGAAGTGATGAAGGTATTACAAAATATCAGCTAAACGACCCCACTTTACATCCATTTCTAGAATGAAATGAAGCTGGCTGTCAGCCAAAATGGGAAGAGAGATCCAGTCTGGGCCCAACAGTGAAAGCATACCAGGCACAGTGGAATTCCCTTGTACTGAAGAATGGTGTGCTTTACAAGAGGTGGGAAAGTAATGATGAGAAACACACACGCTTACAGTTGGTCATTTCAGGATGCAGGATTCCCAAAATCTTACGGCAGCTAGTGGTCACTCAGTGTTAATAAAACCTTCAACAGAGTTTGACTGAGATTCTACTGGCTTTGTTGTTAGGATGTTTAGAAGTAGAGCTAAATTTGCAACACCTGTAATGCGAGCAAGGGACCAAGGACTAGGGGACAAGGTTAGCTCCATAAATACAATATTGAAGCCGAGCCCCATTCGAGAATATGGCAGTAGATATTCTGAGCCCCTTGCCTGGTATCTAATGGTGGCCCAAGATCACATTAGTAAGTGGCCTGAGGTCACTCCCCTCCCAAATAAAGATGCATCTACTGTAGCCGATGCATTCGTAGAGCATGTCTTCTCCAGGTTTTCGGTGCCACTAGAAATCTATTCTGATAAAGTATGAAATTTTGAAACTGCTGTCTCAAAGGATGCTACAAAAAATCTGGGGATGAAAAATACTAGGACTACAGCCTTATACCCTCAGTCAGCTGGAATGGTTGAGAAGTTTAACAATATTCTTCAGCAATACCTGTCTATTTTTAAGGCATACAACCAAAAGGACTGGGATTCAAAGGTGCCACTGTTTCTCTTTGCTTATCGCTAGGCAGTTCATGAGTCTACAAGGGTAACACCATCAACGATACTGTTTGGGAGAGAGTTATACATCCCTAGTTACATGATGTTTGGTCATCTAATAAAAAAAGTAAGCTGTTGCCCCAGAGTATGCCAGGAAATTACATCAAAAACTAGTTGGCATTCATGATTTTGTTCGACAACACCTCAGAATAAATATTGTCAGGATGACGTCATGGTATGTGTGCCAGTTGTGTTGGCACTTGTTCATGTCTACGTAATTCTGTTAATTCTTTTATTATTTCATTGGTGTTTTGCCAAATATATATTTTTACTATTGGAACGTGCTCTAGTTAAGCTAAATATTTTTGTTTATATACTTTGAAGTTGTAAAACAAACTTTGTCATCTGAAAAATTGATAATGTTTAAATATTTTTATGTGGTTATTTTATGTTTCTTGTTAAAAAATATTTTTCTTTATGTTTATTAATTATTTAAGTAGATAATATTGTGTAAATTCTTAATTTTCAATTAACAAAATGAAAAAAAACTTTATTTGTGATTCAAGTAATATCTTTCTCGACTTTCGATTTATGTATCAATTAGTCGCGTGAAACCATGAAGTACGGAGTATACCTTGGTATATATAGGCTTCCGCTCAGGTAACTTTCTTCTTCTTCGTTTTCTCACCATATAGCATATACTCAACTTACTTTAATAACTTTTGGAATCTTTCATCATCTTGAGATGAAATAGTTTTTATCCTCCGTTTTGGGTAAGTTTGTTTGCGGATATGTTATTTTGCAATGTGATCATATTATTTTGTGTTTGCAATCCTTTTTCAAGCATTTTTGTTATTTTGTCAAGCGGTTTCCCGGAATGGCTTAATCTTGTGGCCAACCTTTTTCATCCTTCTTGTGATGTGAGCCGCACACCAAATCGTGGCATGGTCGTTTTGACAATGATTCCACTTCTTTCGGCTGGCACCGCAGTAACGTCTGAATTTCAGTTTCTGCAATCAAGTAACCTCTAAATTATTTTTGCCTGAAGCATGTGCTTAGGAGTGCTGCAAACTTTCTGTCTTCTGATGCGACATCTGTTGTTCAATAATTACATAATATTATTTGGAACTGTTCAACTACAAATAATTTTTGTTTTCAACTTAATAAAATGTAAAAATAATGTATTAAAGGTAAATGTTCAGTAATGTGATATTTAAAATGAAGCGATCGCAGGTAGCCGACAATATAGACATGGCCAGAATATAATAATGCAACAAAAAGAAAGAGAGACAGTAGTTTGTCAAAAATAAAATTTTATCTAATACTCAAAAAACAAAGTTAAAAAAAAAATACTCACGTAATATATATATTTCTGTTATTGCAAGAAAAGGTTTAAGAGAACCGTTGTTCAAGAAAACAGGTATTTTATTTTGTAATTTACTTCCTCAATAATCGCCAATGGATAAAATATAAATTAATTATTACAATGTTGTAATTGGTAAAAATTTCATCTGCACCATGAGTGTACCACTACTTTTTTTATACCTTTTATGTAATAAGTAAAACAGGAGTACGCCCATATTTTTCTGCTTTCAGTAGTAAGCCCTAGTCTACTCACATTCCATTTATGTGCCATGCTTGTGTCATTATGAGAGTACCTATGGGTGCTCAGGTGCTCAACTTTGCGACACGAAGGTGCTACGTAACATATAACGAGAGAATGATTGATGAGGTATTCTGATAACGACAACTGATGTGGTTCTACAAACCACATAGGCGAAAAGAGTACTGCCCAAAGTGACAGAAATGTTAAGAAGGCTCCTACAGGACAGTGAAGCAGTTCAATGAGGTGGTCTTTCGGATTTGTCGTCAAGGCTCTCGGGCAAAGCCTAAGGTCGTCCACATAGACTGACTGGCACTCTACAAAGGTCTGGATATTGCCAAGTCTGTTTAGGTCTAATAGACTTGAGGAAGGGGCAGTATTACAAGAGGCGACTATGTCTTTGTGGCCTTTACCTTCCTCCTCGGACACGTGCTGATATGACTGGTAACCGGAGAACAGAGAGGCAGAATTAAAAAGGTTCACTATGCCACTCAAACATGTGCCGCAATGAGCCCATCGGGACTCGAGCAGCAATGAGCCCATCGGGACTCGAGCAGCGATGAGCCCATCGGGACTCGAGCAGCAATGAGTCAGAAGAGTGTTCCTGGAGCCACTCGGTAGCAACTCTCGCATGTGGGGTGTCGCATTGTCCTGCTGGAATTGTCCATGTCCGTCGGAATGCACAATGGACATGAATGGGTGCAGGTGATCGGACAGGATGCTTATGAATCTGTCACCTGTCAGAGTCATATCTAGACACATCAGAGGTCCCATTTTACGCCCCATACCATGACAGAGCCTCCACCAGCTNCATATCTAGACACATCAGAGGTCCCATTTTACGCCCCATACCATGACAGAGCCTCCACCAGCTTGAACAGTCCCCTGTTGACATGTACAATCCATGGATTCATGAGGATGTCTCCATACCCATACACGTCCATCCGCCCGATACAATTGGAAACAAGACTCGTCAGACCAGGCAATGTGTTTCCAGTCATCAATAGTCCAATGGCGGTGTTGGCGGGCCTAGGCGAGACGTAAATCTTTGTGTCGTGCAGTCAACAACGGTACATGAGTGGGCCTTCGGCTCCGAAAGCCCATATCAATGATGGTCTGTTNTTGTGTCGTGCAGTCAACAACGGTACATGAGTGGGCCTTCGGCTCCGAAAGCCCATATCAATGATGGTCTGTTGAACAGTTCGCATGCTGGCACTTGTGGATGCCCCAGCATTGAAATCTGCGCCAATTTGAGAAATGGTTGCACGTCTGTCACGTTTAATGATTCTCGTCAGTCGTCGTTTGCCCCGTTCGTTTCTTTTTCTGGCCGCAACGACGTCGAAGATTTGATGTTTTACCGGATTCTCTATATTCACGGTACACTCGTGGAATGGTCGTACGCAAAAATACAAATTTTATCGCTACCTCGGAGGTGCTATGTCCCATCTCTCGTGCGCCGACTATAACACCATGATCAAACTCACTTAAATCTCGATAACTTGCCATTGAAGCAGCAGTAACTGATCTAGCAACTTTGCAAGAAGCTTGTTGTCTTATATAGGCACTGTCGACCGCATCACGTTACTCTGATTGGTTCTATACCTCTGTTATTTGCATACGCACACCTATACCAGTTTTTTTGGCTGTCCAGTGTACAAGAGTAGTGCCAATGGACATTGTCAATATGAGTTAAGCAGCAGTAAAAATTTCTTCAGGTACTATGTTAGCAACACTGCAAGTGTTGAAGCCTGAAAGTATCCTCCCTTGTGGTAAGGTTAATCCTGTAACAGCTACAGAGTTTTTAAATAACCCTGAGAAAGTAAGTGTATATACTGGTACTGCTAGAAATGATTCAGTGTGGCTAGTGGTTTCCCTATAACAAATTCCCTAACATTTCCCTGACTTTCCCAGGTATCGTTTCTTTTTCCTATAAAACATACATGGCAAAGATTAGAAATATTTTAATGTCAGTTCTCTAAAATTTATGCACTTCTTTTACGGGTAGAATTTGCATAGCCTTCCTATACAGATGTTTCCTTAGGCAGACACAAATATTTATTAAAAATACTATGAATATTAGCCCCTCGCATCATCAATTAATAGATGTTGAGATTATGCAAGATTAACTGCCTACTCATCTACTTTTCAAAACCTTTTGAACATATTTATTATAAGTATTCAGTTTTGATACCATGTAGCACTTTGCAGAGTGGAAAACAAACAAAATTGTTTGTTATTAATGTAACTAATTATGAAGTTATTTTACCTATAAGTATAAAATAGGATATTCTCTGTTTCATATAACTTCAGTAAATTTTGACAGACATGATCAACCTGCACAGCATGCAAACAGTAAACCGTTTACAAAATACTGCGTTAGTTGATGGTTGTTGCAGGATGCGTGTTATGTTGACAATCTTTACGATATTTATAGAAGAAAATAATACTTGGCATTAAAAATTATAATTTAGAAATTTAATGTTAGTTACAATATTTATGGTTTAAATTATGCTCTTAGNAATACTTGGCATTAAAAATTATAATTTAGAAATTTAATGTTAGTTACAATATTTATGGTTTAAATTATGCTCTTAGCATAATGTACAATTTTCTGAGTTAAAAGCAAGGGTTTTAAAAACATTTAGAAATATTATGGAAGAGCATGCAAACATTACGGTTATGTAAAATGTCTCCACCCGCCCGGTGAATGCCATTGTCTTTGAGTTGAGCTTTCTTCCATCATAATTTATCTATTTCCGAGAATTCCTTGCTTGTGTTATCGGAATGTTATATCTGCAGTTAATTATTTTTGTATTTGCGTATTGCATTAAATGTAGTTCGTCATAGGTACCTTTTTATAACAGTCTCTCAGTAAAATGAAATATCAACACGTGTCTGCTNAATACTTGGCATTAAAAATTATAATTTAGAAATTTAATGTTAGTTACAATATTTATGGTTTAAATTATGCTCTTAGAATAATGTACAATTTTCTGAGTTAAAAGCAAGGGTTTTAAAAACATTTAGAAATATTATGGAAGAGCATGCAAACATTACGGTTATGTAATATGTCTCCACCCGCCCGGTGAATGCCATTGTCTTTGAGTTGAGCTTTCTTCCATCATAATTTATCTATTTCCGAGAATTCCTTGCTTGTGTTATCGGAATGTTATATCTGCAGTTAATTATTTTTGTATTTGCGTATTACATTAAATGTAGTTCGTCATAGGTACCTTTTTATAACAGTCTCTCAGTAAAATGAAATATCAACACGTGTCTGCTNGCATTAAATGTAGTTCGTCATAGGTACCTTTTTATAACAGTCTCTCAGTAAAATGAAATATCAACACGTGTCTGCTGTTTTGTAAAAGGGTTTTTTGTGTGCTTCGGTCTGCCATTTTCCTTGACCATGAAGTGCGATCGACAAAGTATTTATGTTGTGAAGCTTACATTTGTTGGTATCAAGAAACAACTCAAGTGTTTTGTTAATTGAATAAGTCAGCAAATAAATTGTTTCGTATCAGTGGCAGACAAAAGTGATTTTAGTGAAGCAATCATCCAAGGCTCACACGTGTTTAGGAATTACGAAGTGAACCGTAATTTTGGGTGTTTTGTAAATAATGTTCTTCAAAATTATTGTTACAATATTTTTAATATTTGTGGCTTTAAAAAAAAATTAAAAAATAGCCTTTATTTTACTGTAATTTATTTTATTGAAAATGTAACAATTTTTAAGTGTGAAAAATTTGCTGAAAATGTTTACATTGTGCATTTCGCACGTTGATATTAACAGTGACATATTTATCTCGTTTTGTTCTTATTTAAAGTTTTGAAACGTAAATTACCTAAATAAATGCCCTTTTAGTGTATTGCGTTATATAAAAAAATCCATTAATTTTTATGTGCTAATTTAATTTCACTAAGAATGTTCAGTATTTCTCGCATCGGTACACACAACACATTTATCAAATTTAGTTCTTTTGATGAAGATACAACTTACGAGTTACAGTTATTTGAATCTTATTTCCATACTAACATAATTTTTCATTGCATCATCAAAATAATGCAAGTTCAAATTGCCAAACACTTATAACAAGAACCGCAAAAAAAAAATCACATCTCACAAGAGACGATAAACTTGAGTTTCTCACCCGACCAATAAAATAAACAGAACCACAACTAGTGTATTATATGGTCATAACAAAAATAAAACAGGTGGGAATAGCAACCAGCTATAGTAGACAAGTACTGGACTGAAGTTGTCAATCTTTCAATGTCTGCCATTGGGTGTTGTGACATTGCAACTGTAAATTAGGTTGAGACTTTATTCCAAGCACACCTTCCATGGTGCAGTTGGTTGGTGCGCCACCATTCTGGGATGCAGGAGGCTCTGGGTTCGATTCCCAGGTAAGGCATAAGTGTTAGTTTAAGTTTGGTCATAAGTTAGTTTATAAGCAGTCCCCTGATAAAGCCTTTAAGTATAACACCGGGGTATGTTAATAAGGCCTTTCCAATCCAATATTTAATCCAAAATGAAAAAGAGTGGCAAACAATTAGGATGAAATGAATCAACAGGTTTTGATAAGTCATACTTCTTTGGATAACCTTTCTAACCAGGCCACAAGAGAATACTGTAATTGCTGGTCTTTCTAGTAAGGTACAGTCTTAATTTCACAACATTTCCATGTTTTTACACACTTTCAGAGAATCTGAGAAGATAGTCATTCAGGTCTAATATAGAAATTATCACAGATTCATCAAACACAATTTCTAACAGCTGCCCTTATAGCAAAGCAAAGCAAACACACACACACACTGTTTAAGACATAAATTTAAGATCCATGTAAATCACACAAACTCCCTGCAGTTTTAGTTACTCCTGAAAATTTTAAGTTACAATTGGAGCATTTGGCACAAGTAATTGATAAAGATGGTTACAGGTTAGCAATCCCAGCCACAGGAGTACAAGATTACTACCATTTTGAAAATTTGTACCTGTCAAATCTTTGAGGAAAACCTTTTTGTTAAAGTGAAAATACCTATTGTTCAGAAAGATGCTGACTTGAAGTTGAATGATTTTGTTGCTGTACCATTTAAATGGAAGCATTCAATTTGTGTCTTGCATCACGAAAATACTTATTTTGGCAGTTAATAATGGAAAGGAAGTTAGGACAATTAGAGGCAGGGCATTACAAGATTGCAGGCCATTTCAGGATCACCATTGTTTTGTCCCAAGTATTTCTGGCGATTCAGTAACAGGGGCAGAATAAAATGCAACAGCAAAACGAATAGGGGAATTGTACTCATTTTAATNATTTCTGGCGATTCAGTAACAGGGGCAGAATAAAATGCAACAGCAAAACGAATAGGGGAATTGTACTCATTTTAATTAAAAAAACTACATTTGAAATTATTTNTATTTCTGGCGATTCAGTAACAGGGGCAGAATAAAATGCAACAGCAAAACGAATAGGGGAATTGTACTCATTTTAATAAAAAAAAACTACATTTGAAATTATTCACGTGATTCCAGCCACTTGGTCAAAATTGAAGAACACAATTTCCCTTCACATTCTACTTCTACTCAAACCATTTTCCCCTCCTTACAGGATTGTTTTGAAAAAGATTGGCCTTCTGTGATTCCACATTTAAATATAACTTTTTACATTTATAAAAACAGAAATTCTAAAAATTTTTTGGATATGAAAACTTTTGGTTTAGAAATTTGCTGAGTATTGCCTCATTTGATACTAATATTCGAAAACTCATTTCTCTTACGGTTAGAAACTGTTGCTGTGGAGGTTTATGACCCTGCAGAAATGGTGTTTTCCATCACTAAGAAATGCTGTCTAAGTGGCAACAAGGTCATAAGCACCAACTGATTGCAGGGCTAACACTTATGAGAGCATGGGTCAGGGCGGAGTCCTACTTGCCTGCCTGGTAGCTGTGAGCACCGGCGACCGCGGTCTGACCACGTGGTGGCTAGACCCTGGGTTACGGTTAAAACTACACTGTATATCCTCTTATCACATGGGCAAAAATGGGGCAGGACAAACTTCTCTCAAAAGCAGTTTCAATTAGCATGAGTTTTACTGCCCGACAATAATTACATGTTAACACTGGAACATAAGGTACAATAAAAAGAAAGAAAGAAAAAAAATCTCTCAAAATGTATATAAACGGGTAAATCGGAAGTGTGCGCTAAGAAAATACTAATACGATGCCCGGGCAAGATCCTTGCTGGCCGGGATAATAAACAATTCGTAACTTCACCGGAGTTGGCCGGTTCCATAAGTGTAACGATCCCTGCACCCGCACACATGATGCAGGACTTAAAAATAAAATATCAAATTAAACAAGTCAGCCACAGTGCGAGACACATAGGGGCTAAGACGAGAAAAGGTTTAGGTAACTTACGGACTCGGACAGCACTGCTATTTCCGATGGTGGATGAGGGCCAGTGGGGTTGCAGAAATTCTCTTGACCGTGGTTTTGGTTATTTTCCAGAGCCTCCTTACTCTGCTTGCAACCCACGTTCTTGAGCTATTGTTGCGTGTTCCATTCTGTAGTGGCCTCGGCCACCTGCCTCAAGTACTCCTCTATTGTCCCCCAATTTAGTCAGCGCAGAAAGGGTTGCAACTCATCGCCTAACAATTCAGTAATTGTGGGTAGGGCGGCCTCTGGGGATTCTGTGGGGTGGATGCAGAATAGCTGGACCTTCTTCGCCAATAAAACCTTCCACAGCTTCATGTTCACTCTGCATCACTCCGTAAAAGTGAGTGCAGCAGCATGTGTGTGCACGCTTGTCTACAAATGTGTGTTCTAATTGTGTTGTGAACTCTCCCCAGGGTGTGTCGAAATGTCACCACATGCACCACCACTCACGCACTTCCCTCTTTAACCGTTTGCTTACCCTGTCCGTGCACTCATCTTGCGACATGCTGCCTCGCCATAACCTCACTTTGCACTGTTCTATAAATACTGTTGGGTTTAGGTGTGCCTGTTCTGTAAACTCGGGTAAGGTTAACGTGAAGTTTACCCCTCTACTCAACATTGCTCCGTGTCCGTGCGCTAAGTGGTTGGAATTTAAGCCCTGTATGGCTGTGCACCCAGCTGGTGGCATGGCCTTCGTTCACTTCCATTTCATACTGTTCAGTTTCCACTCCCCCAAAATACAAAATTCCTCTGCAACTGGGTTTATATACCTGTCTTTGTGTCCTACCTGTTCCGTGTTCCCTTTGGAGGCATGCTTGGTCCGAGCTGATGGTGCACACATGCACATGGTTCCCCCACACCTTGTCTCTTGTCAAGCAAGCAGATTGGGATCCTTGGGTTGTTGACACTGTCGCACACATGCATTTGGGTTCACGTCTTGTTTGGTTCCACTTTACTTACTGTTTGCGGGGTTGGTTTGGCGACATGCGCACGTTGCCAGGGTCTTACAATTGGCTGGCTGGTCATGTTTCACACTTCGCACTGTCCGCAAAGTCCATACACAGTCAGTTACCATGTGTCAGTTCGTTACCCATTCATCTTCGCCACGCGTTATTTGCACACGCTGTACACTCTCAGTTATTTGCCAAAGCCTTGAGACTTGCCTGCCTGGTGGTGGTGAGCACCGGCGACAGTGGTCTGACAACGTGGTGACTAGGCCTACTCACTGCTGAGTTACCGTTGGAATTACACTGGATGTCCTTTTTATCACTTGGGTGCAAAAATGGGGTAGGATAAACTTCTCTCGAACACAGTTTCAATTGGCATGGGTTTTATTGCCAGACAATTGAAAGTTACACTGGAATGGTGGCACAATGGAGAACACGAAAAATTAAATATTCAATTTAATTAGTCGGCCAAGGTGCAGGGACATGGGGGGCTAAGACAAGAAAAGGTTTAGGTAATTTACAGACTCAGACAGCCACTCACAGACCAGCCAGACAGACCAGCCAATCACAAAACTTGAAGGTCCCTACGTGACACTCATGCCTTCCCTCGACCATGGTTTCTTCCAGACTATCCGTCATGGCCAGCAATACAGATTTCCAGCAGCGTTTATTCTGTCGGCTGCATATTAACATACAAACCCTAATTAAAAACAATTAAACATGTGTTGGCAAAATTACAAATAATTATTCCCTTAATTATTACATTGGGCTTTTGGTTCTGTAACATCCCCTTTTATTTTTAATGCTCTGCCGGTCTTAGCCCTGAGTAGTTTGAAAGTATGGGCGGCGTGACGTAATGGCCAGCGCCTGCTGGGTTTACCGTTATGCTGTCGCCGTTGCCTCAGTTGGTGAGCTGGCCAGCCTGTCCTGCTAAACTCCCATCCCTATCTCCTCCGGTGTCTTGTACTTATACACCTGCCACATTTGTTACATTAAGGGTTACGCTGNGGGGGGGGGGGCTGCTCCTGCCACTGCCGTTGGGACCGGGCTAAAGACCGGGGTGCGAAGGGCTCCAATGAAAGAATACCTCGAGCTGAAGCAATTAGCTGCGAATCAGTTCTAGAATGGAAATTGGGACCTCAGTCATAATAATGTTAACTGTTAGGTTTGTATTTTATCTTACCTGGAGATTTTGCAGTAGTACAAGGAGCCCGCAGGGGCTTTCTTCTGCCGAAATGGTTGCAACTACTTCAGCCGAACCAGGTGGCTCATATGTGGAGTCCATTGTAGAACAAATCCATATAAAAGGGAAAATGAAAGCTACTATAAGTGTTGCAGATGGAAGCAAAATAACATTTTGATTGTAACTTGATGTGAAGAATTAATTATAGACAGTACCTTGGAGAAAAAAAATGTTATGATGTAACATTTCTTTTTTGTTTTTGGTGTGTTGGTTTTAAAAAATAGAAGACACACTTGTAAATTACATTAGTCACCTTAGTTCCAAAAAGGGTTTTTTAAAAGCGTATTTTCATTTATTTGATCTCCGAGTATCTAATTCAGATAATGTTTTGTGACAGATAAATTTCTTTGAGTAACTATAGTGTTGATGGACGCTCAGTATTCTCATTTTGGTTGTGTAAACCTATAATGGCCAAATAGGGTATTGTTACAGCTGCATTTTCATACGTGTTAGTAAGATTCAAACAAAACAAAATTAATAAATAGGGGTATAGGAAAAGAAAAGATGTTTAAAAATGGGCTAATGATGGACTTTTTTATTTTATTTTGATAAAAAAAACCACGATTTTATGAAAGGTTAATAGAAAAGTTAACCAAAGCAGAACATATCTGAGGGAAAATTCGGAGTGCCCTTACAGTATGGTAATGGAGGTTGTAGTGTCGAGTGGCCAGGACACACCTGGGTTGGGAAAGTGTAAGGTGAGGGACCAAGTGGAATTATCCGAATTGGAGGCCAATCATCGGTGGTACGCAGGAAAGTGATGATATTGGTGCTGCTTTCCAAGGTTGTATGGCAGACCACCTGGACGTATTGCTATTCCCTCAATGAATTAAAGTGACTGAAGGCCATGGAAATAAAGGGGCATTTTGGCTCTCCTCACAACTTAGCTAACATAGTTGATTGTTGCAGGCTTATTTAAGGCTATCTGAACGCCTGATAATGACTTTGAACTGCTGAATAAAGACGCAATACCTGGATGCGGGTTGATGGGGTCCCACGACTCTAAATGCCAATAGGCAATGCTTGAAATAATACACAGAGTGCTTGAAATACTGTATATTTTCTTTGCATAATTACAAACTTTACTCCAA
The DNA here is from genome assembly GCA_002778355.1 of Clitarchus hookeri. Taxonomy (NCBI): domain Eukaryota; kingdom Metazoa; phylum Arthropoda; class Insecta; order Phasmatodea; family Phasmatidae; genus Clitarchus; species Clitarchus hookeri. The sequence goes on along the minus strand of NQII01001137.1, from coordinate 49,442 downwards.
GAAGCGCAAGTAGAAACACATTTGACACTGGCCTTCTGCCTAAGCATGCCAGGGTGGGCTGTACTGTGGAAAACCCAAGTATGCGTACATGAAATTAAGGACAAATTATGTTTCCCCAGGCAACGTTACTCCTAGGGAAAGTGATGTGGCTTCTCCAGGTACAGAAAATTTAAAAAGGTTCTGGTAACGTTAGTATATTGCAGATTGGTAACAAATGGCGAAGGTACCTGGAGCACGCTGATGGATGCCAACTTCCACAAGCCAAAAAGTCAGACTGGCTGGCTCTTGGCGTGTGGCTGGGTCGGACATACCAGCTACGGGCGAAAACTACTGCTGCTCAAACAACATATCAAATCCTTGCAAAAACATATTTATAAATATTTAAAAATTCACAAAACACTTTGGCATTGGAAAAAAACAACAATGGGAAACAAATTAACACAAGGTGATGTCAAAAAAAGAAATTCAAAATAGACATATGGAATTTAAATTAACTTTAAAAACAACAATGGTTTATCGAGGGGCATTTTGTGCAAAAAGCACGTCCTTTTGTCTATTAATTTATTATTTATTAAATTTTGCACCGCACCCTGCACAAGTGTTGACAAGAAATTTTCATATGTTTCTGGTTGTGTGCATGTGAACTTTCATACCATCTCGCCCAACGCATCTAACTCGCCAGGAGGGGTGTAAGGCAGACTTATCATAGCATGACCACTTGCAGCACACTCCACTACCAAATTCGTGCATTCATTACATGACACTGCACTGTACTAGTGTAGTCGAGGCAGTGATGGGTGCACAGCATGACAGACAGTCTCCCCTCCGTGGAGATTGGTCTGTGGGCCATGCCCCGTTTACGTATAGCAGGTGCAGGTGGCAGGCCTATGATGCAGTGGTCGGTGGTACCGCGTCTTGGCATCTGTGCTGATAAGTTGGGGTTGGCAGCAGCTCCTGCATAGAAGTCTCACTGCCGTATGGGAAGATGTAACATCACCAAAGGCCGGGCATGCCAGCGTGGTCCATGGGCACAACCATTGTGAATGGTGGGGAGGTGGTGATCTGGCTGCATTGCTGCTCTCATTGTTGCCGTCGCTCGAACAGTGGGATGTTTACTGCACCTGCATCCACTGATAGTGACCTAGGCTGGTTGTGCAGAAAGGGGGGTTAGCACCTTGCAGTCACTCATGCTGCAGTGCCTTCTCAGTGCGCCACATCCTCACTTGCTGTGAACGTGCAAAGGGTGGCCTGATGCTGCTGACAGTGCACCAGGTGCCTTGCTGACGTTACCTGTGGCTGGTGAAGTGCAAGGGGAAGTGAGCACAGAGTGTTGTAATGCACTGTTGTTGCTACTGTTGTTCCCAGGTGAGGTGGGTGTCGTAACATGGACGGGCTGTCCTAAGTCTTCATCTTGCAGATGCAGTGCTGTGATTGTGGTGGCGACTGTGTCTGGTGGCACCTCGCCATGTGTGGTGGTGTTCCTGTCACAGTGAGCCTTGGGGGGCATCGGGACACTAGGTGTCACTGGACTTAAAAACCAGAACAGTGAGTCACTGGTGGGTAACTTCACTGCAGTGTCATCCACAGTGTTGCTTTGTTGGCTGAACTGTTGTTGACGTCACCATCAGGATGTGTGTCAGCGCCAAGGTTGGCATCATCAGCTGTGACAAGTTGGTGGTTGTCCTGGTGGATCCAAAATTACCTATGTTGGTTGAGATGGACCAAATACGTTGTAGGCCCTAGTGCTTGAAAGATCTCGTGCTGCCCACCCCACTTAGTTACAAAATGTGTGCAGAAGTACTTGCAGGCTGCAGATTGCGGGTGCATATGGACATAAACGTGTTGGCTTGGCCGGAGACGAGGTGGCAGCCACTGCGCAATTTAGGGGCATTGGTGCAAGTGTGCTCTCTTGCTCTTGCTCTCTTTCTTTCTTTCTTTCTTTCTTTCTTTCTCTCTCTCTCTCTCTCTCTCTCCCACCCACTCGCACTGCATATCGCTGTCCACTTGGTCACTGCTACCAACAGTATTCAGGCAGTCAAACTCGCCTGGCAGAGCGAGGTTATGTCCATCCACATCAGACGGTGGCCTGCCGGTGGCAACACTGACACGCTGGCAGAGGGTGAAGAGAGCAGCAGGCAGGTGTTTGGCCTAGTTGTTGTGCTGCTCAACCACACGGAGACGTAGCTCCGTCTTGATATCTTGATTGCAACGCTCCGTAGGGTTTGCATGATCGTGGTGCACTGCTGTTTTAATGTCCCTCACTCCATAAGTATTCTAATTTTGGTTAAAAGAAACTTTTACTTGTTTATCATCTATAAATAAAAATGACTGTTTCGTAATTGATATGAAATAAACACGGTGAGAACAATGTTGCGTTGGCAATAACTAGTAAGAAATAGTTTACATGTAAAATGTTATTAAATTTAAATATTAAATTGAGCTCTGATACGCTATATTTAAAGTCAACATCTGTTATTTACATTTTTATGTAACAATGGTGGAAACATATTTCATTGCTGCGTATTAAAAATATTTATCTTCTTGCTATCTGATTGGTGAAAAATATGGTGCGTAGGCCCTAGTCTCTTATTGTATGTTTTTTTAAGAAGAAAAGACTTCAAGCAAAGCATGGAGTTACTTTTTTTTCTTAACTTGCTTTTTTTCTCCATGTTTAAGTTGCTCAGTGCTTGCAGCAGGTTCAATTTTTATCAGATTCTACATTTTTGTTAAAAATAAGTCTGAATTTGTGATCCATAATTGAAACCTGATTTTAGTGTTGTAATACTTATTAAATTATGAATTCGTAGTTGGCAAAATTGACTACTAGTGAATTTATTTTCTTCCTGCTAAAAATACTTATGGTTATCAAATAAAGTTTGTACACGTACTTTCAACCTACCCAGTTACGTTACAAAGTCGTGATAAAGGTGTTTCTTTACTTCAGGTGTAAATATATTTCAATGTTTGTCTGTTTTGTTGGCCGGTGAAGTGAAGTTCTCAGCCGTTCTGGAATTGTTAAGGCAACTTTTGGACATACAAAAATTGTTTCCGGCCATGAACTATGTTTATGCCGGGTAATTATTTAAAGATCACATCTGTTTATACATCACAAATTTGTAACTTTCCTCTGCATGTCTAAAATACATTGCTTACATATTTCAGTGAGTTGAATATTTACCAAAGTCTAAATAAATTTTTCAAAAGTGCTAACACCTGTCATGAAGAAAAGATGATGATAATAACAACATATGCTGAAAAATGTGAAGGAAATAACAGTCACACTATTAGTGTGCATGCATGAGTGCCACGAGATTGTTGACATTGTTAGCTATCATCTTATGTGTTGCCCTTAAAGTTATATAATAAAATAAGCAACACTAGTTGTGCATTCCAATTTCCTCTTTTTTTGTTGTACAGGATGCTCGTTTGTTCTTATATTTATTCTGATTAAGGCAGTTCTTTCATCAAAGTAATCTAACAACGTCTATGGTTCCCTTTCACCTACAGAGTTAAACAGTACCATTATAATACAGACATTGTTAAAAGTCATAAAGCCAACTTAATAACTATAAAAAATTGGGAACATTAATTGTGTCACACTGTTTGAAATATGCCAGCATTGTTGGGACAGTTGAATAATGTAAACAAAGTATTCAGAAGTTGAAATATTTGACGTCACATTGTATTGTATTTGTTTACATGTAGTGGAAGGATACGTTATCGGTGCCTGGAAGAATAACTTAATCAGGGTATCAGAAAAGTGTGAAGTGACCGTGAATGGACCATAGCACAACGTTCACAGTGATTTTGAATGGGTGCGCATTCCTGCTGCATATGCAGCACCTACTCGAACAACTCATGCAAGGTAGGTACACTGTTAGTGGCTCTGATTTGCTGCACGCTTACCTCGCTTAGCACGAGTTGAAAAATTTACTTTTAAAAGGACGTGGTAGATATATTTTTGTGACGCAGCAGCGAAAAAGGTGACCCTGCTGCCATCTGTTGGCCAGTGCACACGGCTTGCGTTGAAAACCACACCCCTATGAAATGACACTTTTTCATGTGTAAAATACAAATATATAAACAAATTTTCAGAGTTTTACATTTTCCGCGAGCTTTATAAATATTTTAACATTACATATTTCCGTGCAAAGTGACTCTGCTTGCTAATAATTTGGATTCTGCCTGCAATCGCCAAGTCTTTCTGAGGCCGGCTCGCCATTTGTTTTTTAGTCCCCACGCCCCTATAATTCAGCAATAAAGCTAAATTAAACATTATTTATTTATTTATTATAACCATGTGTCATTTTGCGATGTAATCATTTTTGTGGCAAATTATATTTATGTTAATATGTTTTGTCATCCAGTCACACTCTGTACCACAGTTAATTTATAAATAGCCTCTGCGTGTACAAATTACTGTAATCTATCTGATCTCGCCTTTTTGATGAGCAGACGCCAGTTTTAATTGTGAAATACTTTATTCTTATGAATGAAAATGTGCTGTTTGACAATCTCCTATTCTCTGTTAAAAACATGTGTAAATATAGTACCCGAACACTTTTAATATTAAAAAAACCAGTACCGCATCACTGGACTGCTGCCTGGAAATTAACAGTGCATGCATGGGTTTATATAGCAGTGGTGCACGACCGACGGCAGTTGATCAATATTTGACTTTGAACAGGTGGCTCCACGGTTCAGCCGCAACCCGATTATGCAGCCCCCTATAAAACAGGAGTTGACTGTATTTAAGCTGAGAATTTTTTTTTAGTAGTATGAAAGACGTGCATGCACTGCTGTAGCTGTCACTTGCTTTAAGTAGAGTTGTCAAGTACGCCCAGTTTGTAGTAGTTGGTGCCACCTTGACGTTACTCGCCACCTGCGGTATACAGGATGGTTCATAGGGTATGAGTTACCTTTACCAGGCACAGACTAAGGGTGCCTTGGCTGTTGAATATGGGTAAACAATAATTTAGTCACTCAGTGTTTCAGTTTACGAGGTTCATGTTTGTCTTGAAAGAACAATACAAACATAGACACCTCCGAGACGATTCCTTGCAAGTTGTGAGCCTGAGGGGCAGCTTTAAAGTACTCGTGCTAACTGCTACCGGCGTCGTGGGGGGAACGCTAGGCGTCGGGGAATGTTCCTTGAGCGACGATACTAGTACTTAGCTGTTTTTGCAGTTATGGTTGTTCCGGCGGTAGGTTGAGATCCGGTAAGTTGGGCAGCCCTTCACAGGTCCTCTGCTTCGTGTCGTTGGCTTGATGGATAGAGCGGCCTCGATGACGGCTCTCCAAGACTACCTGTCCCGGGTTCTTATCTCTGCGACTTTCACGATACGACTAACTCCGGCGACCTCACAATCCGACTGACCCCCTCCTTTTCCTGCAAATTGACTTTTAACCTCTCTCAATGCCCCCCCCCCCCCAGATCCTCACATGTGTCTCACACATTGGGGGAGGAAGGGGTGTGTTCTACGGCCATACTGCCAAACACTGTCAGCCCTTCTTACTCGTCCAACTAGAGGTGTGTCGGCGAAACTCTAGCTTATCTCTGCATTATTTCGGCATGTGTCCATGTTCTCACGTATTTTCCATTGGGAGGGGGGGGGGACCTGTGGCAATTCTGCCAAACACTGTCAGCCCTTTTCTAGTGTATCTCACCTCGGCACGTGTCCATGTTCTCACATGTTTTACTCAGTGAGTCTGCGATTTGCTAGTTTAACTCTGCATTACCTCGGCACGTGTATTTTTAGAAATAGGTATTTTCTTACCTATTTGATAACCCTTTATATTTATTTTTCTTCAAGAGATTTCAATTGGATACTTTTTATCTTCACAGTTATTATATCTATATAGCTGTGATATNGTGGCACATTCTCGCGGCACCTGTCTACTGGGGGGCCCTACACTGGTTTCAGATGGCAGGGGGGTGTGACAGCGGTGCTTCAGAATACTAACAATATGCGACACGCGTCAACCTTAAAGTTTTCTTTTTCTTTTCCTTCACATTCCATGCCATGTACCTCCTTTGCAATATGCTTATTAATTGAGTATAAAAGATTTTATTACAGTTTGTGTTGTGTAGCAAGAGCTTTTTAAAGTGTCTATAGTTTTGTCGGTGCCGGATTTCATAGGGCCATTAAATAAATTTATTTTAGGGCTGCCTAATAACAAATTTACATTTCATATATCTTTTAATGTGTTTGTTTTTAATCATCTGATTTGGTAGAGATTTTTATTTAATTTTTCCAGGAAATCTGCTAAACGTCAACCTTTGATGTAATATTTAATGGGCCAGTTTTGTGCGATATTCTGTATTGTACCTGAACTTGTTTTGTTTATAAAATTAATGAAAATACAACTGCTGTTTCATGAAATTTTTCTTGTGTTCTGTATGTAATAATTTTTGACCCACCACAAATGTTAGAAAATTTATAGATAAATTACCTAAACATTCAGTGGGATTTATATTTAATACTGATGATAGAAAAATGGTTGATAACACATATAAAATTTATGGAATGTTAAAGATTTAATGATAATTAATAAAAAAATTAATTAAATCAAAGTTTTATTTTTATTGGTTAATTACTTTTGAAGATAACTTTAGGATATTTGTTTTATTATTGTGTTTGTATTTTTAGAAATAGGTATTTTCTTACCTATTTGATAACCCTTTTTATTTATTTTTCTTCAAGAGATTTCAATTGGATACTTTTTATCTTCACAGTTATTATATCTATATAGCTGTGATANTTATTTATTTTTCTTCAAGAGATTTCAATTGGATACTTTTTATCTTCACAGTTATTATATCTATATAGCTGTGATATGCCAGTGTTTACACTTCACGCACGGAAATGAAATGTTTTAAGTTAATAAAATAATAATATTTTAATATGTAGATATTTTTTCTTCAAAACTGTGTATATATGTTTAGCAGATGCAAAAAATATTTAATAAGAAAAACCAATGCTTTTACAATCTTGAATAAAACGTCACATCGGTAGCAAATTACGTTTTTATATAATAATATTATTGCACAAAAATAAAAGCTGAGTGTATTAAAAGTAAAGTTATTTTAATTGCTAAACGTGTTGTGAATAAAATGTGATACACTCCAACTGGCTTAGAACAATATTCCAGTGTAAAAAAGGGGCTTTAATGGACATATAATAAGACTACTAACACCACAATACAGTTCAAACCTTACAACATGTTAACAATAAATCGAACACAAGATATTACAACTTACCATTATATATTTTTTNAATACAGTTCAAACCTTACAACATGTTAACAATAAATCGAACACAAGATATTACAACTTACCATTATATATTTTTTTCTTTGTCCTTACAATTTGGCATTGATAAAGTTAGGCGATAACATAAGTTTTATTGCCACGAGAAAATATNTTTTTTTCTTTGTCCTTACAATTTGGCATTGATAAAGTTAGGCGATAACATAAGTTTTATTGCCACGAGAAAATATGACACATAAATCGAAATCCAAAAAAAAAAGTGTCCAAAAAGTAGCGTAGGTCAAAAACTGTAGCAAAATAAATCCAAAAAGCAGACTTATTACAACAATAGACAGTCAAAAACATAAATAACATCAAGCGAACTTCTCAACGGGACCAAGATGGTTGAACAGGTGAGCCAAGGTAAAAAAAAAGGAGGGTAAATGGTGGAGGTGCTGCTGCCATGGGGCGGGGCGTGGAATGTACCGCTCTGCACATGGGTAACTCAGCAGACAAGTACAGCATGGAAAAGAAAACTGCACCAGAGGATGTGGCGCTGTAGAACAGCAGTTAGGTCTACGATCTTGCTTGCACGCTGCGTGCTACTGATGGTAAATTTTAATGCATTTCTGACTTTTTATTTTCACTATGCAATGCATCATGCAATGGTAGAGCCCATTCAACCCATGTTATTTTTTTATGTTGTAGACTCAAATGTGGTTTAATAAATTTTTGCAGCAATTTTTTTACAAAATATTTTTTTTCACACTTTTTTTTTTATCTGTCGGTACGAACAAGGTGTCTGTACGAAACAGGTGCTGAACCAACAAAGTTTGAGTGTATATAATAAATTGTTTAATGAATAGTGAAACATAGCACTTTTCAGAATGGGAGACATAGTCTAAAGGAAGATGCAAGAGCAAATTCTGTAGTTGTATCATCATTTCAAATCTATAATGAAGGAAATAGTCCTTCAGTAAGGCACAAAAATAGCAGCGGTGGAACCTACTGCGAGTTTTCAAGCTACTTCTGTGGCTGTTCATATACAGCAAGAGCCTTTAAGATATAGTGACAGGATGAAGATCAGTATGACAGGAGAATGTCTAACGAGGCATTTCAAGCAGGACAACTGGTGTGGCTGTTCAACCCACAGAGTTGAAAAGGTTAGTGCTCGAAGCTGCAGAAATGTTGCGAAGGTCCCTACAATATTCTGAAGAAGGTAAATGATGTAATTTTTTGGATTTGTCATCTAGGATCTCGGCAAAGCCCAAGGCTGCCCACGTTGACTGACTGGCACTGTATGAAGTTCCAGATGTTTCAGAGTCTGTTCACGATGAACAGAATTTAGGAGGGGGCTGTGTTACATGTTGCTGCTCTTTGTCACTTCCCTTGCTCCATCCTGCTCACGAGAACGAAGGAATGACACACAAGCGTAATCTGAGAAGCGAGCCCCCGCAATAAGCCTACCGCAACTTTCGCGCGCCCAACCTTCAGCAGATTAAATTTCTACAGTTATCTAAAAGAATGTTCTGATTCATTGCCCCTGCCTCTCTTAGCGAAACTGTGTGTGCAGGGAACCTTCCAGATCGTGCCACCAAGGATATTTAAGCTGCAACAGGCTCCGAGCATACAGGTTTGTGTTTTTTGAGGATTGCGCGACATTGAGTAATAGGTGTGTGAAAATAGTGAAGCAACGCGCCAGCCGAGTAATAATAAGTGTGAATAAATAAAAAATTAAAATTATTTCTTCTATTTTTATCAAGACCTCCATCTCTCCCATACATCACAAACTCGGATACGCCCCTCTGGTGTCGTGTAACAGTACAACATTTTATGATTTGGTACCATAATATGCATACGGCTACTCACTTATACTTTCATGTTTTATTGTACAAAAGAATTCAAAATGTTGCCGCATGTCAACACCATTATTCTACGTTGACTCAAGTGGATAGATGAGATGGCATTGTGAGTCACCAGTAAGGATCAGTTGTTTGCAGCATATATGTAAATAATATACTGACCATGACTCAGTATCTTTTTTATATGACAAATTGGTAAACAAAACTGGATTTGGGTTGGAAAGGGTTAAAAAATCAATACCTTTCTGTAAAAACTTCATACAAACCATGGCAAAAGTTCCAGTAGCCAATGAAAATTGGCAATTTTAAATCAATGCACACCACATGAGCACTGTAGACTTTGAGGAAGAAAATTTTAGCTTTACCTAAAAAATTTTACACTCCCATTGCAATTCTTTGGGCCATTGAGAATACTTTTGTTCAGTAACATTTGTCTCCTCTATATAGGTATAATGACATGGCAGAAATATGTAAGAGTACTTAGCTTGTAGAGTTAGATCACTCATACTGTCTCAAAACTAAACTCCATAAGGAATGCACAATTCATTGTTGAAAATACAACAGCACAACGTGACATGCAAAAGTAAAATCACACAATAATATGTGGTGGTGAGAAAAAATAGTAATACCCAAACATGATACAAACAGAGGGGGTCTACTACAAAAAGCAAAATTGTGATGGCTTTTCAAACAGCCACCATACAGAGAACCAATCTTGCGCGGTTACGAAACAAACCCAGAACGTTAGCACAATTCTGAAAATGAATGGTTGTGGCTTAATGTCTCATTGATAGCAAGGACACTTGATCAAACCAATATTTCTGACAATCGGGAATGGGGAAGGAAGCATGTATGGCCTGTAGCATAAGCCATTCACGGTTACTTCACACTTTTCTGAAGCCCTACTAAAGTTCTATTTTTGGTTACAGATTACTTATCCTACCACAATATGTAAACATAAACACTGCCATGTGACATCTACATTTTGACTGTCAAATAGTTTGTTTATTGTTTTCTGCTGTTCAAAAAATTCTGTCGTATTTCAAATACCATTTCGTACGAATGTTCACAATTTAGGCTTATAACCATATTTAGGTCAGTTTTACTTTTTAACAATGTCTGTATTGATGATCTTACGGTTATTATTTTACATTGTAAACATATTTGTTATACGTGGCATAGCACACTATACGCTATTCACTGTAAAGTAAGCACTTTTTGAAAAACCTCTCATTTGGAATAAAAGTCAATAATTATTTTATTTTAGCCTTAGACGTTAACTTTCGGGTGTGGTAGAATATAATTTACAGTGTTTATTACTTACATGGCAATATTTATCTTAAATGGTGGTTAAAGGATTAAAAAATTGCTGAAAGGAAACAGTAACTAGGGCCTCAAAAGTGCTCATTTTACCGTGACTGTGTTTAATCCTGTTACAACTGTGGGGGAAAGAACTGTAGTATTTAACATCTTGTTATTGATATGTGTTGGGTTGTTTCTTTAAAAGGATGGCATCAGTTTGAATAACTATTAAAACGAAGGAACAACATGTCCAACGAAAAGACACAGTAAATTCAAGCATGCAACTCGTGTTGCTTATATTTTGTATGTAGCAGCAAAAAACTTAAAAGATACGAGGTGAACATGTGCACAAATAGGCCTACCATAAATTTTATTCCACTCATATTTCTATCCATTGGTACTTACTGTTTTCTAGGTTTATTTCATTATTTATTTAAATTTATCTTGCTGGGCTTAGTATTTTGTTTGGATTGTGGCAAACATTCAAATCACAGAAATGTAAGCACGTTACACAATTGTGTTTCAAACACCTAGGGCAAAGTTACATTGTGATTAATAAACAGACGAGACTTTAAAAAAATTAATCTCGTAATAAAAACAGATTACGGTTAAAACGTATAAATTTTGCACGTCCAATATTTGCCATCACACACACACTGGTCCAGTGTTATGTAAAGACAACAATACTCTTTCGCACACAGCGGTCATGACGCATATTACAGTATATTTATTCCTGCGATGGAAAAACAGATTTATCACATCATCGTAGCATACCTAGGTAGTTTTTAAAAAAAAAGTGTACGCTCTTGATATGATACTTTTAAGCATTTTTCACAAGAGAAATCAAAGCTTTGTTCAGCATTACGCCATGTCATGTCACCAGTGGCCCCTTCTGCCAACTTCGGATTTGTAGCCATTACGCCATCACATCTAAATATATTATAATAAGTAATTAAACAATAAAATCTAGTTTCAGTTGTAAATTACAAATTCAAAAATTATTATTTTTGCTAAGTATGGAATATACTCAAAATAAAAACATGTATAATTTTCCTGTTTCTACTAGCGCTGCAAAACTTCCAGAGGGAGATTA
>NQII01001137.1:23253-37885 GCA_002778355.1 Clitarchus hookeri | reverse complement strand
GAGAGAGGGGGAGAGAGGGAGAGAAGGAGGGAGAGAAAGAGAGAAAGAGAAAAAAGAGAGAGAGCGACAAGTTTCGCTCCATCTATTCAAGTTTCTTCCTCGGACTAAAAAAAAAAAACACCATGTCACTAGGGCTTACGCACCGTAATTTCTGCTGATATTTTTAACTGTAACAATGAAATATTTTTCCATCAGTGCTACCTAAAAACTTAAATATTTCAATAGGCAACGTTTAATTTACAAATAGTATACCAAAAAACTAGGTTTAAACAATATTTTAACTGTGAACTATTTCTTACTAGCTGTTGCCAACACATCGCTGCTCTCACTGTTTTTAATTTGTATGTAATACAAAATAAATATTACAAGTTATAGAAGCTAATAAGTTAACGTTTCATTTATTCAAGAATACAATATGTTAAAGTTAATAACAGTGTTATATATTTGTATTATTCAAATTATTTGAAACACAGGTTGGCATGTTACTCCTAGGGTGATTTTTCAAAGGTTCATTTCAAAACATCCAAAGAAACCGTGAATGGACTATAACAAGCCATCACAGCATTTACCAGGAGCAATTTTGGAAAACACTAAAACTGAAATCAGGTTTGCCAGAGTGGGAACTGAACCTGCATCCTTTTCAATGCAAGTCCATTGTCTTACCAGTATGCCACTTTGCTCAGTGCACATTTCAGAAAAGGAAGAATATTACCAAAATTAAAATATTGGGGAAAAAAATCCAACATCCAATAAACAGACTGTTAAAAAAGAAAACAACAAACCAATAATTAATTATAGTATGGAAAATAACAAGGAACAATGGCTAATTTGGCAATAAGCAAAATGATACAGACAACCTACCTTGTAGCTTGTCGTTTACTACTGGCATCATCCATGTCTGGGCTACTGGGAAGATGAAGAGGTCCAGGAGGTGTCCGGGGTTTACCCGGGGCAGCTGGGTCCCCCTCCAGATCGGCTAGTACTAAAAACCAGCAAACCTATACATCAAAAGATTTTACAGCAACCTCTAGCAAAATTTATGTCTGTAAGGACATGTAGCACTTTCTACGTCTAACATAATATCTTTTTCAACACATCATTTCAAATTAACAGTTCTATCTTAAAATATTTCCATGCAATGAGGAAAAATTGATAAAGAAATAATACATAACAAGGAATTAATACTTGATAGATATACCAGAAGTACACACCGAACCACAAATGGAAGAATATAAATAACTTAAACCTTAATGTCTAGTTGTTTTTCACAAAATTCTGTTTATGAACTGTCGCTACAGAGTATCAACAAAATCCTTAATTTCACATTTTTATTAGTTATTTCAAATTAAAAAGAACAAAAAAATTTATTTCACAAAAACCACTTACAATGATTGCACTCATTATCTGTATCATTTTAAAATGATTAATTCATTATGTAATAAACCATATTAAATTATTATTTAATAATCAATTTTAATTTTTTTAATTTTACTGTTTTTATTAAAATACAAAATATTTGCTTTTCTAGATGTGGTGACTTGAGACACAAAAATTTGCCAACTAATGAAATACTTAATATCTAAATAAATTAATATTTTATTTAACAATAGTATAGATAGAAATTGAGAGATATGTGAGTTATTGTGCTAGTTAAAGTATGTTATTATGTAAATAACCTTAACACTATTTTACTCAATATTTCTGATAGCATACAGAACTATGAAAAACATAAAAGACACACCTCAGAAAAGTGCCAGACTTATGAAAAGAATACAGCATGTTTTAACACATGTTAGGATACAAGTTTTTACATGCCTATCTGATGCTGCTTTTATGGACACCCATTTCTTTGAACCTTGCTTCTCTTTTGGACAGTGTCCACACAAACGAGATTTAATTAGCATGAATGTGAGTAGTGTGCAACAGCCAGTTCTGGCACAATATATTTTAAATGGACAAAGTGACTTGCAGCTTGTTAGCTTCAGGCTGACTGACTTGGCAGTGCTTGAGCATTTTGGAAGCAAACTCAGTTGTGTATTCATGTTCAGTTAAGTTCATTATCTGCCAGGAAGGGCAGTCTGGTAGTTCAGATTGAATGCATAAAGGTCTTATCCTCATGGTTTTGCTTCATGGCACCAAACTAACAATTCCCTGTCTTTTCTTTATTTTTCAATGCACTTTTACTTGGCATTTACCTACTATTTGCTATATTTATATACATATTGCCTAGAATATCTTTTTTGTTTCTAGGTTTTAATATTATGTTCAGAGGAATGCCCAGTTCAAACCGTCTCTCGCACCCAAAAAGTAATAATATCATAAAATATATATGAAATTTTCTAATCATCATATTATATAAATATAAATAAAACAGTATATTCTAAATAAAGAAAAATAATAATAAATTGATTTTAATCTAAAGTACCGTTAGTATTAAAATAGCATTACTAACAAACAAATTCTTTAACATAATTTTTGTATTATTAAAACATACTATATCTATAGGGATAGTCATCTCGCAAACAATTTCAATAATAACGGGAATAATAATACATGCTGTTTATATACACAGTCTTATACCTAATACAATATTCTCTTGGACTATCAAAAGAATAAAATAATTATTTTAACACTAATAACCATTACAATTTTCTTAGAAAAAAATTTATATTATAAATAATACATAACATCCTCCTTCGTGAATAACTTAACTGCATCAGAAAATGGTAGTAAAAAAACCACGAAACTAATATCTATGGTCATCAATAGTCAACAACAATTATTTTAATAAATAATATACATAAATTCAAAGTATATTGCATTTAATTCTGCCAAATTAGCACTCTTATAACATCCTTTCACATAACATTTATAAAAATAACTCATTTAAATTGAGTGGAACAAAAATGCTGAATTTTAAGTTCTGAGTAATTATTTATTTACTTTTGTTAATTTGTTTCAATATTTCAATTAGTATTATGATTGGAATAAATATTTTTTTACCAAAACCAAATAACATGAATGCCCACATGCTTATCAAAATTTTCAATTATCTTTAATTTACCTGCTACCAATAACCTTAACCTAATATGGTACATAATGAATTGAGTAGTGTACGAACATAAGTTACTTGGAATTTACATAAAATCAGATGCAAAAAAAATATTCTTAAAGATGTTTAGTAAACATATGTCACAATATACTACTGCAGCGATTTGTACTTTATATGGATAGTCCAACAGTTAGTGTGCACACAATGAATTGTTTTAATTTTTAAGTAAGGGCACCTTCACAGAATAAGATAATATCTTTAAAATACTGGATACCAGTTAAATGCAAACTGCAGTAAAATCACTATCTAAGTTATATAGTTTTAAGATGAACTATGACAACCATTATATTTTTAAGTGTACACTACAGAACAATTAGAAAATAATTTTTTAGGAAACTGATGCATTGATTTAAGTGTAAAATAAACTGTACCGAAAAAAATCCATGCAATTTTTAATAATGCTTGAACAAGAAAAACAAAGTTCTTTTACAATGAATATCCAGCATGCAAGATTAATAAGTCTAATGAAATTTAATCAATTTTGAAATAAGAATATGAGTTTTGTTAAAAATACACAGAAAAAGTGTGCTTTATTGCATCAAAATAAGTTGTTATACGTTATCTTCAAATGAAAACAGTATTTTACACACCTGTTACCACTTGAGCACAAAACCCTTTCTCACTGGTGTGACAATGTGACACCCGTCCTAGCTTAAACTTGATGTCTAGACATAATTTTCAGAAAGAAATTGCAGATGATTTTGTGAAAATTCTGTATGATAATATAACATGGATTGATTGATCCACACATACTGCTGGCCACTAAAACTGCAACACCAAGAAGGACGTGAAAAATCACTATCAGATTTATTGGATAGAATGCCCATCATGCACAGATGACATTACTCTTGCAGTTCGGTAAAACAATCAGAACATGGGAAAATCAGTATTGTGCCCCCCGCGGGTGGCTATAACTGCTGCTACAAGACACTTGGGATGTCCATGCTGCTTCAACGCATGCCCTAAGTTCTTCCATTGTGGCAGCGGCTGTCCTATACCAGTTCAGTAATCATCATCACCTGACCACAGATAGCACATTTTCAATGGGCAAGAGATCTGGTTAAGGCGCAGGCTAAGGAAACAGTGTGGCATGGTGGTTATCCAGCAACCATCGGAAGATGTGTGTCACATGTCGTTGTGCATTGTTCTGTTAATACAAGGGCCCAGACTGGCCCTGAAGATAGGGGACAACAGGCTCCAACACTATGATGTAACTGTTGCTGGTCAACATACCAGCGATGCGGACTAGACACAGGCGGGACTGGAATCCGATAGAACTGCATATCATAACTCTAGGTGCTGGTCCGATAGGACTGTGCATAATGCAGGAATCGTACAGGCACGTGCCTCGGTGCCGCCAGACACAGATGCGACAATCATGGTGCTAGAAACAGAAGCTGGATTCGTTGGATGATGGCATGCCATTCGTGCCTCCAGGCCCGATATGCCATGCACCATTGTAGCCACAGGCACCTGTGATGAGCAGTCAATGGCAGCTGCAGTAATGGGTGCCTGAACAGACGGTGTTGCACTGTATGTGCAGACAGATTTATTTGCCACATGCTTGAACTCCTGAGTGAGGCATTTGATGTGGCTAAATGGTCCGTAATCACCACGCACACCAGATGTCTATGCACGTGCTCACTGGTAGGACCAGAACATTAGTTTCCTGCACCTCACTCAGCTAGTCCCTCCTTAACCCATACATCTCCTGGAAGGTGATAAACGTTTTCTATGCCAAGTGTTTAATTTAAATGTTGTTTTTTCAGGATTCATCTAGTTTTTTGTTAAAATGTAAGTTTTCGAAGAGTCAGACCCGGATCTGAACCTACCCCTAGAAATATTATGGTTGGGATGAGAGTAGACCAAAGTGATAGGGCAAGTGCAGACTAGTGTGCACTTACCCCACGGGGCAAGTGCAGACCATTATGCACTTACCCCTTATCTCGAGTTTGTGGTCTGCACTTGCCGCCTTTAGTAGTGCTATTGTTTAATTTATTTTACTTACATTTTCTCATAAGTAATTATCACATTAGTAGGGTAGTTTCACATCACTAACGTTTTGTATCAACTAGGTTTTCAACTTAAATGTAATTACTTATTTTTCTTGATCACATCTATAACTGTAATGTATTTTGTTTACAAAATATTCTTAACTTGTGAGAAAAAAAAGTTATAAGTAAACAATAAAAATATTGTTGCATTTGTGTTTCAGTTTCTCTGCTCTGATTATGAACATGGTTCAGAATTACATCAAGAAGACAAACAGGGGAAAGCAATATTCCCTAGAAATCTTGGCCAGGGCTGTGCTTGAAGTACAATCTGGGCGAATTACAGCATACAGGGCTTCTAAGTCTTTCAACATTCCTCTCAACATGCGTATAGACCATGCGAAAGGAAGGAGAGCGAGTAAGTCAATTTCACATGGTCGACCTACAGCTCTTCTGCTGGACATGGAGAAGAAAATTGCAGCCTGTTTCATCACCATGGAACAACACGGATTTAGACTATCAAGGTAGGGCAGCCTGTCATTGGTGGGAGAGTATGTTGTAAGTAATAATCTGAAAACTTCTTTTACTGATTCGAAACCTCAGAGTGACTGGTTAATCACATTTATGGGGTACCATAATCTGACTGTGAAAAAACCCCAGAGTGTGAAAATTGCAAGGAGGAATTGTACTGACGCTTTCATAATGTACTATTATTATAAGCTGGAGCAAACTATTTCAAATCTTGGATTGGAAGAAAGACCACACCTGATATTTAACCTAGATTAAACAGGTTTTGACAGGGATCCATCCCAAACCAATGTCGTTGGNGGGGGGGGGGGGTGTCTTCCTTCCACTAAAACCATTAGCGCTCCTGGAAAAGAGAACATTTCAGTTCTCCTTGCTGTGGCTGCCAATGGGGAGAAGTTACCTCCTCTAGTAATTTTAAAAGGCAGAAATTTGTGGGATGATTGGCAGCCAAGCAAAGAGGAAGTTTTCCCGGGCACTTCTTATGTTGCTACTGAGAATGGATGGATGGAGACTGAGGTCTTCATTAACTTATTTACAACCACATTATTGCCACACATTGGCACAGAGAGGCCAGTGCTTGTGATATGTGAGACCCACATCCCCTTGAGGCTGATAGAAATTGCTCGAGAAGAGAATGGAACAATACTTATTTTGCCCCCTCCCTCCTCGCACATCCTCCAGCCACTCTGTGATGAAATCATTAAAAACACATTATGATGCTGAACTAGTGAACAGGCAGAAAAACCACATTGGGCAAAAAAAAAAAAACTGTTAAGCTGTTAAACACATTGTGGCAAGAACTTGATCCAAATTAGGGATGGGACTGTTCCACTTTTTACCGGTCCCGATTCTCAGTTCCAGTTCCTGAATTTTGGTTCTCGATCCTCGGTTTTCTGTTTCAGTTAATAGTTTTATGCTACAGTAATGTGCTTGTTAATTTCAGAAATAGTGATAAAAGTTTATTGTAACTTACACTTACTAATAATGAAGCAAATTATATTATCTTAACCAATCTCTTAAATTTACATGGTAACCAAAGACATAAATAACAACAGATGTTTTTTGAAAGTGCTGGGTATCATAGCTGTTCTGTGCTTGCGCAATTAATTTATAAATTAATGACTAATGCATTAGCCACAAAAGCAACTAAGAAAATGAACTAACACATGTACAATGAAATCCAAAAAGTTTTCTGTTACCAACAAAAACTTCAAACTAGACTATATTAAACTGCAAAGAAAATTCAAAAAAGTTTATTTCATAAAATTGTGAAATATCAACTTACATTATTAATTACTCACTGAACATTGGTTTAAAACTTAGTAATTTATTGACCAATATAGAAAGATTATTGATATAATACAGTACGGTTTACAATTGTGAATTCCAAAGAAAGTTAAAGAAACCACCCCGAAAAAAGATTTCTTTCACAAATTTTTATTTAAAAATACTAACACGTTGTGGATCAAGGCTACTGCGTTTTCTGTCTACAATATGGCCGCCAGCAGTGCTGAACAGCATTTCAGAAAATACTGTTGTTGCAGGGATGCAAATATATTTCTTTGCAAGCTTCTGGAGCCTCGAGAAATTGCTATGTGTGTTCCAGTATTCAGAAATGCTAAGTTCAGGAGATAGTAGAGGTTCAGACAAATATAGACTACTTCATCTTCTGCACTGTTTGAATCAGAAGCATTTCCTCCTTGACCCTTCATTATATTTTTGTATCTTAACCATAAAGATGAATGAGATGGTGGCATTGGTGCTGACAGGGACATCTGCGAAGAAGTGGAACTAGTTCCTGGGTACAAACTTGTCTGAATTTCTGTGTCAACAGACCTTGCTTCTGCAACAAAATTTTCTTCTGCAACATTTAACTTTGCTTCGTTCCTAAATTGACTAAGTTTTAGTCGTGGGTGTAAAAATGTTGCCAAAGTGTAAATTCTTTCATCTTCTACATTGGCATTTCTTTATTAATTAATGCTAAAAAGTAATTTCTGAGGCCTTGAAGGCCAGAGGCAGGTGGTGCAATACCCTCCAAGTCATGACGAGTTAGGTGAACAACTGCAATTATCTCAGATGCTCGTAACTGATGCAGTACTCACCAGTGAGGTAGCTGCATCAAACATCTGAAGAATGGGTATGGCATTTTCTATCATTGTATATTGGGCCTGGGTAAGCTTAGCTGGTAGTTTAAGCTCTCCTCCGACTAACACAATTGCTGACCTGTATTCGTGGAGATGTTTCAACATGTGCAAAGTTGAATTCCACCTAGTGGGTCCATCTTGGACGAGGCAGTGGTTTGGCACTTTCACTACATTTTGACATTTCTTCAATATTTTGGTAGCATGAGTCGAATGTCAAAAATGTCTCACTAATTTTCTGCAATTTTCAGACAAGACATAATCTTATTGTTCATGAAGCCATCTTTCAAAATCAAATGGAAAATGTGGACCAGACATGAAATGTGGGAAAATGACGATAGTTCCAACCCTGCAGTTATGTTTCGCCCATTATCTCTAACAACTACTGCCACTTTATCATCAATGCCCCACTGTTTCAGCGATGCTGAAATAAACTCATCGAGGTTTACGGCAGTGTGACTTACCTCAGGGAATGGAACTGCTCCAATGCAAAAATGTCACAAAATAAACTGCTCATCCAAGAAATGCAAAGTGAAACTCATATAGTCATTATTGGATGTGAATGTCCACATATCCATTGTGACACCTACAAATTTGTACTTCTGAATCATTGCTTTCACTTTACTTCTCACTTCTACATACATTTCAGGGATCACCTTGTTAGCCAAGTACTTTCGTGAGGACATGGTGTATCGGGGCTCAAGGTGTGTAATCAATTTTGTGAAACCTTTGCCTTCTACTATACTAAAAGGCTGCTGGTCCTGACATACAAGCTCAGCAATGAGACATTTTATTTGTAGACGAGGATCTTTCGGCTTGAATTTACACTTCATATTCAAATAACCTGACAGTGTTGGTTGTTGAAGTACTTGTCCTACACAATTAATGTGACTTTGTGGTGATGCAGCTGTTTGAGGTTAGGCAAGTGAACTGCTACTTGAATTTTGAAAAGATACCAACTTTGATTCTGATGAACCCGACTCAAAAAGTTTTCATTTTTTGAGTCACTTGTGACGTCTTCCGAGGCGATGAACAATCCAGATATTCCTGGGGAGGAGCACAGTTTTTTTTTCAGCGATGTGTTTCCGTGTGAACTCAAGTGTTTAACATTAGTAGTGCTTTTGGATACACTACAGGAAATTCATGAAGCACAATAATTGCAACGTGCATACTTGTCATCGCATGTATCAATCCTGTAATGATTCCAGATGACACATTTGCATAACAATTAATTACAATTATTTCATCCTTGAGTATAATGTTCAGTGCTTGAAATACTACACATTTTGTTGTGGCACAGACCTTCACACAATAAGTAGCATCTCGTGTCAAAAAATGACAATAAAATAAAATTATGAGACACCTGCAAACTCGTACTGTTTTTTTAACACACAAGGTACCTACTATACGTATATTTATTAGATACCGCAGCATTCGCAACATGTTATGTTTTTTGTGAAGAATCAATATAAATAACAATGATGATTCTGTCAAACGGCTATACATTGCATCACTGATGCTGTGTGCCCCCACCATCTTGTATAATGTTTACTCTGCATATTGTTAAGAAAAATACACATCAAGCCACTGCTGTATATTGTGAATTTGTGAATCCTGCTTTTTCTTGTACTTGCAGCCGGTAGTGGATAAATGATAATCAATAAAATAAATGTTAATTGCTTATGGTCAGCCGAGTAATGACATTGCACGATGTTATGAGTCGTGATCAGGCCTTAGTTGAGAGGTCTGCCTGATCACACCTTCACATATTTATCGAGGACACGGGCCGTAATTGCTGAAATTAATTATGAAATCGCAAACCATCAAAATTTACCGGCACGCATTGTATACAAGCCACCTAATATGGGTCACGCAGATCACATTGAGGTCATACTTACACCTCATATTGCATATAATGATCATGTTCTTATGGTCAACTTAAACACAGATCTATTTAAGTTTAATAATAAATCTCTTTCCCTACGGGACATGTTTAAAGGGCTGAACTTACATATTTTACCACTCAATACAACTCATCATACCCATACAACCAGTACTTGGCGCAACCTTGTTATTGTATAAAATAAAGACAAAGTTGTAAACTACGGTAAGTTAGAAGCCCCGGGATTATCTCATCATGATCTATTTATCATGTTCTTTGCATTCGTCAAAGGTTCTCACCTAAATTAAGTAACTACAGAGATATACAAAAATATAAAAACAGAGAAGTTATTATCAGATGCAGATGATTGGCCATGGCAATCTACAGCAGCTGTAGTTAAAGTTCTTGAAAAAGTTGATATTTTAAACAAATTGGTGCTGAACTTGTATGATGAGTTTTCCCCTGTAGTTACTAAATGTGTTACACGCGTTCCAGCTCCTTGGCTGACCCAAGAAATTCGGGAGTTCATGGCATAGCGTGATTCTGCGTTTAGGGAGTATAAAAAAGCAAAAATTTCTAAATCTTATCTGATTGATACATTGCATCAGAAATATAAATCAGTTAGAAATAAATACACGCAGCAAATTAGGAATTCCAAAAATAAATACTATAGTAAATTGGATAGGAAACAATCACCAGGTGCCAAGTAGAACAACTTGCGTTCCATGGATGCTATGCCCTCTAAGCATACTGAGTTGAAAGCTATTTTTACTCCTGATGAACTGAACCGTCATTTTTCCCAGCAGCAATGCAAACCTGATAACGCAATGAAAACAGAATTAATTAAATTAATTCTAATACTCGTGAAAGTACCGATATTGAAAACCAATTATTTTTAAAACAGACATTGGTTCTTGAAGCATATAGAATCCAGAGCTACGGGTAACGATGAAATCACTATTAAACTTATTTGTTTGATCTTACCAGTTATTTTACCTACACTCAATGACATATTTGATGCCTAAATAACTTTGTGTACCTTCCCAGCTGCTGGAAAATGCTGAGTCAAAATGGTAAGTATTCTACCTTGTTTGTCTGAGGCACTTGACTACATTATTCATGAGCAAATTTTTTCACATATAAACCAATACAACTTACTTGATCACTTTCAGTCTGGTTTCTGCAGATAGCACAGTACTTGTAATGCATTGAATCTGAATACGTAAGACATGCAAGGGACTCTAGGCAGCTTACCCTCCTGACATTGACTTCCGACGCTTCTACTACGTCATCGGGTCATGATTGCACCGCCAAGACGATCAGCGCTACCTTTATAGTTTTTCCTCAACACCTGACGTCATAAACTTGGCAGGGGGGGGGGACTGGCTGGACTACATATATCCTGGCCTGAAGACTGCTTGAGAGAGAACATGGGATGGGCTTCATAGAGGGAACACTTTAAAAGATAAATATTTTAACTGGAATTTAATATATTTGGGCATTTACCCTGTAATTTTAATCTGTTTACTAAAGTATTTTTAATAATCTTTCATGTTTCTGTATTAAAATTTTTGGAGCATTTTACAAAAGAAAAAATATATATTAGCTCGTAATTATATGGTTAAAAACGAAATTAGCGTAAATTGTTTATTTCTCGCAACTGGGGATAATTCATAATGTCATTTGTTCCTATGGGATACGATTCTTTGCTTGAGTTTTCCAACATTTTATTATATCTGCACAAAGTTTTAAAAAGAGTTTATTAGTCCATACATTGATATGGATTTTGTGGATGGAGAAGGATGCCTTGGTCACTGTCATGAGGTGGTTGGGTTTCCTCCGGGTGCTCCCGCCCCGTGAAAGGTTATTTCTGCACCACTCTGCTGTACATTCCATTCAGGTCAATTGGCAGTGAAATTTGAAAAATATTGCTGTTGTGAGAAGTGAATAACGGCAGAAAGTGAGGATTTTTCTATTATTGTGTATTTGTGTACTAACCAATGACAACTTCAGCTACTGCGCATACAAGTTGGATTTATCACTTATCCAAGGAAACGTTGCCAAGCACCTTGACTGAAGCTAGGGTGAAGTTTGCCAGGAGTGACAGCATTGACGTGTTACGGGGAGTATTGTGTGGGGTGGTCACAAAAGAGGGCAGGGCGCAGCTGAAACCGAAGACAAGTTTAGTGAGTCCATTCCAGTATTTAAAATCAATTCCAAGTGTGAAATCTGGTAGTCTAATGGAAATAGCAGATTTTTTGGTAGAATTGTATATAACCTAGAGTTAAAATTGTGTGTGCCCACTGTCATCTATAGTGCGGCATTGCTTAAAGTTCCCGAGAGTTTACAGCCAGGCCATTGCAGGTAGATGGGAGTTTGCTTTACTGTTTCAGAATTTATTACAACAGGTTGGATCTACTGTAGCTATTACGCAGTTGCATTTAAAGATCTTAGAGCGATATAAAAGTCTTACTCAAACAATAAAGCTTTTGTGCAGGAAATAATTCAACTAGTACAAGAGTTAGGTAGCTAATGTTATGAGGCATATTTAACAGAAGTTATATTGTTGAATCTTTTACCCAGCAATCAAGAGATTTTTTTCCTTTGCCACAAAGCCTCAAACTTTACAAGCATTGTTAGAGTTGGTATCCCAGGTCGAGTTAACTATAGGAGATAGCCATCAAAAGCACAACGTGGTTACCAAAAGTAAGCTGTATTGTAAATACTGTTTTCATACAAATCACGTTAGTGAAAAGTGTTTTTTTAAACGTGTCCCAGTAAAGGTAAAGTCACGAGTTGCATGCAACAAGGGCATAAAGGTCGCCACTCCGGTGAACGGTCAAATGAGGACCAATATACACGCAATGTCTGTATGCAAACAGAAACTGATAAGTCACAAAGTAAATCTAATGATGAAGTCAAACAACGTCCTGTTGTTTGTTATTTTTGTGGTAATGAAGGCTGTTAGCAGTTTTTTCTCCACTTGAGAAATACCAACATGTGGTGGTGGATTAAATTATTTTGCATATAATAAAAATAAACCAGGTTTATTGTTTGTTCTCTTGCAAATTGGAGTTTCTACCATGAATGCGTTAGTAGATTCAGGTGCTTCGGTATCATTGACGAGTCACAAAATGTGCAACCAGATAATGCGTGATAATTTAGTTGGCATTATTACAGTATCACAATGCCGTACTGCTGTATTTTCCCTTGCTGATGGAGGTCTAGTTAATTCACAGGCAGTAGCTACCATGAAGGTAAAAATTGAAAATTTTTAATGGAAAATACAGTTTCAGTTATTTAAGGAGTTGTCATATTCTGTTATTACGAGCATTGATTTTCTTGGAAAAACTCAATGTTGTGTGGACGTAAAGAATAAATGTTTACGTTTTGTGTTTTCTCAGGAATCAGTGGTACCCTTGGAAAATAAGCAGTCGTATTGTTGACAAATTCGAATGGTTCAGTTAGACGAACAGTTACACGTGGAAATTAGTAATTCAATGTCGAATTTTCTGACGTCATAACCTCTAAATTGGGTCATTATACAAAAAATCCTATTGTGTTAGAGTTGAAAAACCATGAACCAATATTTTCCGTCCCATATTGTGTGCCACCGCCCAAAGTTCCTATTTTTAAGCACATAATAGCTGACTTAAAAGAGGAAGCTAACACTATAGAGGAACACCTTGAACATATTTGTCTGGTATTACAGGCTTTGTGAGAAGCAAGTTTGATGGTTAATCCCGATAAAATAAGTTGGGCAGAACACCACGTCCGATATTTTGGTTTTATTACAACTGATAGTAAATTACGTACGGATCTTGAAAAAATTTAAGCCATTGTTAAATTTTCCAGTGCCAAAAAATATTAGGGGCGTTTGTCATTTTTTGGACATGGTTACATTTTATGGTAAGTTTATACCAAATTTTTCCTATATCAAAGAACCTTTAAATATTGAATTTTTGAGGGGACCTGAGAAGCAAAAAGTTTTTCAAATGTTGAAAAATAAGTTGACTCAGCAGCCAGTTTTGCAATTATCAAACTTTAAGGAAAAATTTTATTTGCATTATGATGCCAGTTCAATTGCGTTAGGAGCTGTACTTAGTCAGAAAAAGGGTGGAGAATTTGTTCCCATTGCTTATGCCAGTAAATTGTTAACAGCTGCAGAAAGAAAATATACCATGTATGAAAAAGAATGTTTAGCTTGTATTTGGGGAATGGAATATTTCTCAGATTACCTAGACCACACACCGTTTGAGTTATTTACTGATAATCAAGTACTAAGTTGGCTTTTGAAATCAAATAAACCTGTTTGTCACTTAGCACGATGGTTAGTTAGAATAGGCAGGTTTAAATTTGAGGTTCACCATATAAAAGGAAATTAAAACTCTGTTGCCAACACTCTTTTGCACATGCTTTGTAGTGATGAATTTGAAGTGGATAATGTAATTTCAAGTTGTTAAAATAAAATCAACATAATTCGTGAAGTCCCAGTTGAAAATTAACATGCATTAAATAATTTGCAAAATTTTCCTGGCATTTTTGTTGACATTAAGGAACATCAGAAAACAGACATAGAATGCAAGTAAATAATGTCAACTTTAGGAACATCAGGTATGCTGTTCATAAAAGTTTTGTCAGGGAATGGACAAAAAAAAGAAAAATTTACACCTATGGTTTAAAGATAGTATCATGAGTCATTTTTCGGAAGTCATGTGGGTAGAGATAAAACTGTTTCCCGTGTAATGGAAATTTTTTACCTGGCCTGGTATAATAAACGACATTGAAAAATGGGTAAAAGAATGTGAGGCATGTCAAAGAGGTAAACAAAGGAATCAAAAACAAGAAGGGAAATATTTTGGTTATATGGGAACGAGTGTATTTAGATGTCATGGGCTCTTCACCACGTAGCAAAGTCTGGTTATGTTTAAGTTTTAGTTGCTGTAGATAGTTTCAGTAAGTCCCTCCCCCGCCCCCC
>NQII01001137.1:883-23230 GCA_002778355.1 Clitarchus hookeri | reverse complement strand
ACCCCATTTCAGACTATCAAAGCAGTTGAAATTTGTAAAGTAATTTTACATAGTTCTTTTTATATTTTTGGGTCACCGGTTTTTGTTGTCACCGATTATGCAACATATTTTTTGTCACGGGAATTCTGTGATTTAATGTTCACGTGGGGAGTAAAAATGGTAAATACTTTACCTTATTATCCACAAGCTAACTTAGTTGAAAGAGTGAATCACAATATCAAAGTTGTTTTGCGTTGTTTACAGTTGGGGACACAAAGAAATTGGGATGTGATTTTGTATAATTTTGTTCTTTGTTTTAATAATGTTATGCACAGTGCTCATAAATACACGCCTGCCAATAATTTCTTTAGTAGAAAGTTATGACATCCCGTACTTAATGCTTGGGCATTGCACCCTTTTTGTGTGTAAAACGTAGCTCATAAAGAATTGGTAAAGATTTAAGAAGAAGTTTCATGTAATTTAATTATACACCATAAAAAATGGAAGAGAAGGTTGGTTAATGCTCAACGTAATGATTCCACATTACATAGTGGTGATTTGGTTATGGTTCACTTGCACTTTTTGAGTTCAAAGTTGGACTATTTTAGCTCCAAGTTAGCGCCGCAGTGGAATGGACCATTTACGATACTGCGTTATTTAATACCTGTTACGCAGCTGTAATTTCCTCACAAAGAATTTAAAGTACATAGAAGTCATGTAAAAAAGGTTTACCTTTATGGAGTTCCCTCAACGCCTGACGTCACGAACTCGGGGAAAGAGGGGGGGAGCTGGCTAGACTACATACACCCTGGCCTGAAGACTACTCAAGAGAGAACATGGGATGGGCTTCATAGAAGGAACTTTAAAAGATTAGTATTTTAATGGACTTTAAATTTATTTGGGCATTTTCTCTGTAATTTCATTTAAGCCCAATATTATTCAATTGTGCAATTATTAATCTGTTTAAAAGTGTTTTTAATAATATTTTATAATTTTGTATTGAAATTTTTGGGGCATTTTGCAAAAGAAAAAAATTTATTAGCCCACAACTACATGGTTAAAAACAAAATTAGCAACAGTTGTTCATTTCTCACAACTGGGGATAATTCATCATGTCATTTGTTCTTATAGGATGGGATCCTTTACATGAGTTTTCCAACACATTTATGATACTACGCAAAGTTTAAAAGAGTTTATTAGTCCATACATTGATATGGATTTTGTGGGTGGAGAACGATGCATTGGTCACTGTCATGAGGTGGTTGAATTTCCTCCAGGTGCTTCCACCCTGTGACTATTTATAAATTATCTTCCAAAATGCTTTTCACATGTAAACTATCATTATTATACAGATGATCTCCAGATGCACATATCTTCAACTCAAAATCAAATTGTAACCATTTTTCACAAAATGAATACGGATCTGGATGCTGCTAGGAAATGGTCTGAAGCTAATGGTATAAAAATTAATCCTGTAAAAACCCAGTGTTTAATAATCTGCTCTCCATCTCTCGTTACTGCTGCTAAGAAACTTCCTTTGCCTAATATTTTAATTAATGGGACTGTTGTTAATATCTCTAGCAGTGTTAAAAATCTGGGTATTGTAATGGAAGAAAAACTATACTGGGCTACTCATACAACATATATTTGTAAAAAGGTCTATAAAATACTGCATTCCATTAAGTGCTTTAAAAATATTCTATCAGAGAGACTTAAGATACTGCTTGTACATACATTTGTTCTTCCCATATTTGGGTATTTTGATGAAAGTGTACAATAACATTGCAGATCACCTTAAAATGCAGTTGCAAGTTTTGCAGAACACACGTGTACATTTTGTATTTAACCTAAAATTCAGAGACCATCTCAGTGTGTGGTTTGATAAATTGCACACATTAAACTTGCATGACAGAAGAAAATAGTAATTTATTGCTCCTAAATAAAATCCTGAGTGTTGATACTCCTGTGCACTTACAAAATCTTTTTAGCTTCCACTCCTGTGCTCATGACACTTCTACTCACTCAAAATCGGACAGTAACTTTTAATCCTGTTCCAGCAAAAAAAAATTATTTTTCAAATTCTGTTAGCATTTCAGCAGCTCGAAATTGGAAATAAAATTTAATTGAACCACTGATTGGAAAGTTGCTTTTAATAAACTAAGGGAAACTAATATCTCCCACAGTCCTGGGCTTCCTGAGTAGTGAGGACGAGTTCATTCTGGATACTGATGCTAGTGATGTAGGCATTGGGGCTGCGCTATCTCAGATTCAAGATGGAAAGGAGAGGCCACTGGAATACTGGCCATGGTGAAGGCAATTTCACACATTCACCCCTACCTTTATGACACTTTATCCTAAGAACTGTAGTTGAGTATCACCATTATACATTTGTTCAACAACAATGCACAAAGACAGGAAACAAATGCACAATTTTGGTCTTCCGGTTCAAATTTTACCTATTTCACATGAAGGTTGTATGCTAGGAGTGTGTGAAATTTCAGTGTACCATGTGAAATTGACAGTGTGAAGGCTTGTGATTTAAGAGTGCTATTAAGCATGTCTCTTTCAGATTATTTCCAAGTGACGTGTCAAAACAAATTATTGTGTGAAAATACTAGTGTTTCTTTGCAATTATGTCCATGTGAAGTGTTAAAAAAAATTATTGTGCGGAAATACTAGTGTTTGCGGAGTTTACACAAATTGAATAGACGTTAACGTGTCCTATACGCGAGTTATCAGCAATAAATCACCAAGGAGCTACATTTGCAGCTTACGTGGGTGAGTAAAATAAATTTATACTCTAGATTTGCGTGGAAAGTAAGTGTAGTTAATTGTACTGTGTAGTATTGCATGTTACTGTGGGAATTGAAGGGCATGGTGCACTGCATTTAATGTGGTTAAAGAATACAGATGACATGTACTTTACATAAATGTTATGTGTTTTACCCCACAATTTCCCTGATCTTCATAGCCCTCCCAACTATCATATTTGGTAGTATGTACTGCAAATATTGTGATGCCCCTAGTAATGTTGTGTTCAGTGTCATTAGTAATGACAATATTTTCCTAGATAATTACCAAGATATCCAGTCTGGGACTGACAGCCAAGGCTTACTGGGCACTGTGGAATCCCCTTGTATTAAAGAATGGTGTGCTTTACAAGAACTGGGAAAGCAATGATGGAAAACACAGACACGATTAGTCCTAGAGTGCAGAATACCAGAAGTGCTAAAATAATAAAAACCACAAGTTTATGCAGCATTTATTAATAATTTTTAACAGAAAATGTATATTACAATGCTTAAGGACACTAACCAGCCTGTTCGTGTTAAAAACAAATAATAAATACTTTAACTTTCAAACATTTTTACAAAAATTTTAACATGCCCCACTCTTCCCTACTTTAACACCACCGTACACCGGTTCTTATTTGTTCACAACACAGGGAATCATTGACATCCTCTATGTAAACCAGTAACAGTTCCGATGGTAATTTGATGAAACTGAAAAACTTCTTAAAAGATATACCATGCCAATTTTAAATTAAGTACATGTGGAAAAGCAGTAACTTCTGTGGAACCTAAATCACCACTGTAGTTATCTTTTCCAATTTTTTTGGAAAAGTTTTTCAGGTGCACAATAACAAACCTTATATTTCATAATTAAAAAAAAAAATCAGAGGTACATGAAAAACCTACTATGAACATAATCAAGGTGGATATCAAGATGTATCAAAAGAGAAACTTTATGCCTAATTTATAGCGCTAAATTGACATAATCTAAACAAAACAAAATTTAAGCAATGCAAAAATTAATGAGAATAATTAAGACTATAAAAAATTAATGATTAATTTGTATGAATTATTAATAATTGGAATTATCTGCATATCACCTCAATATAAATATATTTGGCAACATTGTGTTTGAAAGTAATTAGTGTTGCTGAGTTTCTTTCTTTTACAGGTAAATTATTCCACACTTTGACTAGAGAGAGACAGTGGAAGAATTTGCATAAACCTGAGTTTTGGGTGGGAATAGTTAAGATGTTTTAATACAAGTATTTACATTATGACCATACCTCATGATTTTCAGCCAGGTGCATATGTATTTTTGAGTTCTAAAACATGATTTTATTTTGTATGCAAATACTAGGCTCAAGAGCAGACTTCGCTCATACTGATTTAATAAATTGGGACAGTCTACAGTAAAGGGCATGTAATTAGGGCCTGGGCCCTTTTTACAGACAAAATTTTTTTGGAATCTCCATGCTGTTTAGTATAACCAACAAAAATTTCATAAAGATATTGCAGAAACTTAAGTTGGTACATCTATTTTTACAACAGCTGTTCCTGCACTTTTAGTCGGTTGTCATGTACAATTAAGCTATAATGTGATTAATGCAGTGTATTATTTGCACTGTTTTGTAATATGAATTGAAAAATGAGTTGAAGTAATATTAAAGAAGATAGTGGCCATACTGCCAAAAAATGAATTTAAACAAAACAAAAAAATGGAAAATGTGAATAATAATAATATATTTATTTGAGGCTTAATGTACCACCCAACAGTATAAACCATTAACAGGATGGCATATACATACAAAACAGAACAATAATTGACAAATATAACAAATACACAAAAACAATCAAAAATAAGGACAAATACATAAAAAAAACAATGTCAAATATTACAAATACACATAAAGGAATCAACACAAATAAGGACAAATACACAAACATTCAACACAATTACGCTATAATAACAAAAAAATTACATAAAGAAATTAATAATAATAATTAATAGTTTAAAAACCCAAAACAGGTAATAACACAAAGTTAATTTCAGATTAATGGAGCTTTATTTGTTATAATGCTTAAATAGCTCACGATATGTAATTTTTTTCCCATAAAAGGATAAAAAATTAAAAGACTATTTGTTACAATTTAAAACACACCTTTTGACTAAATCATTTCTATTATTTTAAGTACAAAAAGTATTAAAAATTATATAATTATAATTTGGAATTTTTAAACAAACCAGTTTATTAACTATAGGACAAAAAAATACCAAAGGAAAGCATTTATTAAAAATACTGCTTCTGCAATATCTCGTCTAACTATCAGCGTCTGGATGCTATATTTGTTGAGCTCCATATTACAATTTAAATCTAAATTATTTAGAGAAAATCTAGAAAAAAATTGATTTAAAAATATTTTTTGTACATTTTCCAGTTTGCTTGAATCAGTGGTGGTAATGTAATTCCAAATGACTGAACAGTATTCCAATTTAGATTGTACTAAAAATAATATAAACACAAAATGACTCAGGCGTAGAAGCAGAGTAAGTAATAAATTTAATTAATCCTAAAGTACGACTAGAATTACTAATAAGACTATCTACATGGCACTGGAAATATAATTTAGAATCTAGTATCATACCAAGATCATGAAGATAATCAACTCTGTTAATAACATGATTATGAACCAAAATTGATATACAATTGGATTAGCTTCCCTTGTAAATGAGATAAACACAATTTTCTCTAAATTAAGAGGCATAACATTGCAGGTACACCAATTATAGACAGCAGGGATGTCTTCTTGCAACTGAACAGAGTCAGTCAAATCTTTGATAGTTTTATAAATTTTCAAATCATCAGCATATAGAAGTGCTTGAGAATTATTTACGACACTGATTATATCATTCATAAATATATTAAATAACAGTGGTGATAAGTGTTTCAACTTGTGAGACACATGAAGATAGATTAAAATGAGACGAAAGAGAGGTTTCAATTCTCACTGCAAACTTTCTATCAGAAAAATAACTAGAAAACCAAATGACATAGGATAGGTATTATCTAAACCTATTGGTTGTAATTTTTTTCAAAATGACAAGAATGTTAACCAGTATCAAAAACTTTACGTAAATCAAAATATATTGAATCAATCTGATTTCTAGATGTAACATCTCCATATAAATCATAAACAACTTTGAATAAATTAGCAGAAGTTGTTTTACCAATTTGAAATCCATGCTACCTGATATTAAATTTGTTGAATAAAAGTTTACATGCCTGTGAATTACCTTCTCAAAAACCTTTCAGAAACATGATAGCAATATAGGTCTATAATTATTAACATAATATTTATTACCTTTCTTAAAAATAGGAACAATTGCTTTTTTCCACAAGCTTGAATAGACACCTCATCTTACTAACATTATAAATGCAAAAGTCTGTGTGTGTGTGTATAATTGTTACCACTCAGCTCCATAACGGTTGAACGGATTTTGATGAAATTTGGTATGTAGGTACTTTAGGTCCTGGAATAGGACATAGGATACTTTTTATCCCAGTAAATTGTATGGTTCCTTTGGAATAACCACCAAACATAATTCTGCAACGGCTGGGAACGTGAATGAAATATTTTTTTCCTCTGGTGTTAGAGTTTAACAGGCTGCCCAAGGACCTCTGAAATGGCTTAACGACTGCTATCAATTGATAATAACCGGTACCGAATATTTCACGTGCCCTCCAAAGCCAAGAAGCGCTCAGACGTTATGCCACTAAACGGTCACCAATCAAAATGTGTGCCGCTGGGAACATTGCTTAACTTTGGTGATCAATTAAGATCCCTCAGCCAAACACAAAAAGTAGTACCTAGGTACACTTATTTCTAAAGCTATACAACTTGATGAAACTCACATTTTGATTTACATACATCAACGCTGGAAAGCGGAAATGTGGTAAAACTACGCAATAGTTGCACAGATACACTCCAAAAACAATACCCTACTTCTTGGCTATCGGATAAAAAAGATTTCCTTCCTTTTGGGTTGCCGTTATCAGTTAAAAACATAGGCCAACACAGCACAATTTTATAATTCTGTTTTCACATAAATGAATTGTCTTTTCCCAATTTATTTATTAGTGTATCACTGTAAAACTCAAATGTACCCGGGCCGGTTCGTAGTAATAGACTAAAATTAAAAATATGAGTTAAAAGTGGAATGAATGTATTAGCACAGCCCTTGGGTTATCATCAGAGTTGGTAGATGCAAATTATTACTAGGGGAATGTTTGGTAGTATCAGACACCTCAAGATTTTTTGTAAAAAATCACATGTTAGTTATTGAAAAAATTAATGACAATACATTTGTATGTAACTCTTAACATTTGTTAAGATATACGGAATACATATTTGAAGCACTAACATAAAGAGTGGCAAAATAAAATTGAAATTAGCAATACATTTTCATCATTTTTAAAAGTGGAGGGTGGTATCGGACAGTCCTTAAAAGTGGAGGATGTTATCGGACAGTCCCTCTTCTGAACCAAAAATAATGGTCATGATTTCAGTGTTGCTGCTTATATTACCATACAAACATCACTTTCAAGATCAACACCATTTATTTAAAGAAAATAATGATGGCATAATCTTTTTATGCGACTTTAAACAGTTATTTTAACTACTAGACAAGCAATATATTTTGAAATACTAACAAAAAGGAGAAGCTGAATGAAATACAAATTAACAATTAATTTTAGTAATTCTTATAGGAGAAAGGTGGTATTGGACAGCCACTCTTCTGAACAAATATGGACATCAGTTTACCACTGTTGCTGCTTATTTTGCCACACAAACATCACATTCATAAAACAGAGGACCACTTTCAAGATTGGCACAGTTTTCGTGAGCCCACCCTTTGCAAACATTGCATTGTATTGAGTCATCATCGAAGTGCTCTCTGCAAATGATGCAGTTAACGTTAACTTTTTGCTAAATTTCAGTGCTTTTTTTTATCATCTTGGCTGACTTTCCTATAGCTTGCCCTTCTTTTTCCCCCTTTGTTTGTTCTTATTACCTGATTCCAGATCTGCTCTCTTTTCCTCCAGTTGGGCATGTGTAAGTCAAAATTTCAATCTTTGCTCATCTCTTTCGAGCGGCAAAGTTTCCATTGCTACTGTTTGGTAGTGATGAGAGTTCCTCTAGTAAAACTTGGGATTTAGAAGGCATGTAGGTGAACACTTCGACTTGGACTGGAGAGGATGGATTCTCTTCTGTTGATTCTGATATCTTTGAAGATGATATATGGTTTAAATTTGAGATGCTGGGTGAAGTGCAAGTTGGGGTGAAAGGTGAAGGTGTTTCAACAGAAAGATGCGAATTTCCTGAGAAAGAGGCTTGAAAATCCAAATCAGAAAAAATATTTTGATTCACTGGATATATTCCTGTATAGGTGAAAGCAGACTGGGAAAGTTCCATTCGAGACACACTAGTAAATGCTGAATTTACCAAGCCAGATATGTCTTTCGAACCTATTTTCAATTTTGGATATTTCCTCATTCATAAAGGGCATGCCTCATTGCAAGCATTCTTTAAGGGTTTTATCACAACCCTGTCAAGGGGCTGTAATTTGTGTATCGTATGGAGCGGCAAGCTAAGCATGTGCATCCAAGTCTTTATGACTGGCATGTCCATCCACTACCAGTAGTACAAGATTTTTTTCATAAGGATTTACTATTTACACGAAACTTTTCATCCATTTCAAAAATTCTTCTTTTGTTATCCACCCACTTGATTGTGCATAAAAAAATGCTTCCTACTTGCGCATCCTTTGTTAAATCGTTGTCCACTTGTTCGTAGACAGACCAAAAGTGGTGGGATGAACTGATCCCCTGAAGCATTAATTGAGAGAAGAACTGTCGCATTTTCGCCTTGCTCTCCAGTTTCCCCACCTATTTCTTTCCCGTTCACTGAGAGAACTTTTAGCTCATTTGTGTGGACAAGAGATGCCAGTCTCATCAGCGTTAAAAATTTGTGATGGACTAAAAGATAAAAGAATATTTTTCCATCAAATCACTTAAATTATTAAAAAATATGCCCACTTGCTCCCTAACACCTGCTGCCCGCTGTAAACTGGTGGATTCCGCTGTCATTAAACTCAAATCTTGGTGTCTCTTCATAAAGTCATAATAAAAGTCTTTGCCAT
This sequence comes from Clitarchus hookeri, assembly GCA_002778355.1. Classification (NCBI taxonomy): domain Eukaryota; kingdom Metazoa; phylum Arthropoda; class Insecta; order Phasmatodea; family Phasmatidae; genus Clitarchus; species Clitarchus hookeri. Next base: position 14,257 of record NQII01001137.1, on the reverse strand, counting down.
CATAGTTGTCTTGTTTAAAAGGTGATTAATTTTCAGCTTCTCTGCAAATTGGTATGCAAGCTTCAAAAACTCAGTTTTGTTAAGGGGCATCAGCTGGCTGTAGAGGGTCTTTATGTGGTTGTACAAGTCGACTTCTTGAATGGCTGTGAATGTTCTTTGAAATGTTCCACTGTTGGCTATACACGACTTCAATACAGTCTCCCTATATTCTTCAAGAGCTTTTATTCTATCTCCTAAAGTACTTTTGAGGACAGCAAAGCAATCACTTGCTTCTCATATTGACATTTCTTTATGCTTTACTTTAATAACAGCTAACACAATGTCTTCCCCTTTCCATTTTCTACGTATCTTCCCCATTTTCACCTGAAATAAAGGAAATATCTATCAGTACCCGCAGCGAAGTATTTAAGAATCTAGGTAGACCTAAGGCTTCCACGGAGTGGGTATGGAAAGAAGGTAAGAGGAGGGAGGTGGAAAGTCCATACAAATGGCCTGAAAGCTTAAAATGGCTGAATGGTGCCCAGTACGGACAAAAAATAACTGAACATTATGGGTTGTAAACAAAAACTGCTATTTCCTTCCTCCCCTTGGGACAGTCTCTCTCACTATTAACGAAAACAAGAGAATATAGAATTTTATCTTAGCCAGAAGAAAAACAAAAGATCCAACTTAAGGGGTCAAACATTTACATCCACTTTTTATACATTTTTGATACCTTTATAAATTTTATTTTGTTACTATCAACACCTACATGACATGTACAAAATATAAAGAAATACATGTAATCTAGAGGCTAAGATGCACATTACAATTAGAAATACAATAATACCAGTAGTTATTGCCTATTTATTCTCAATTTTAAGGTGCACTGATATAGTTTGCCCTCCCCGCTTTCCAAATTCTGGGAATGTACACCTTGCCTTCCCCCTTCCCAGTTGTTGAGCCACTGATATTAGCTAATAGGTCAATGAGGTAACGACTGGAGATGTCCGATACCAGCCGCCAGTTTGTTGTCCAATATCACCCGAATGTTGAGCAAAATATAAACAATCTCTAAAATAAATATCTTTGGAACACACCTAATTTTGAAACTGTAGGTTATATACAAAATAATAATGTTTCTGTTAGTGTACATGAAAGTTAATTACACTTACTCTTGTTGCCACAGTTTTCTGGTAAAGTTATCTACTTGTCGACACAAACGAAGCATATACGACAACAAAACACCAACTCACTCTGAAACAGCGCTATCTCTGATCTCAATACCGCGAGTATGTTACTGCTCCGTGTGTCGATAGCTGTAAACTATGTTTTTCCAATACCAGCCGCCGTCTGGTACCACCCGACCTTCCCCTATAACTGCTACATTGATAATTAACATTGTGAGTTGACTGAACATAAACCTCAGCGAAATGTTGAGCAAAAATATTGACAAGGGCTTCAGTGTCTTGAACCATTGTACTGTTAGATAATAATGTTATTTTCTCTCAGTAGCCATTTTTCTAAATTTTAACATATTTCTAAATATTTGATAGATTACTTTTCAATTTACCAATATTGGCTTGCCATTTTTTCTTACCTATTTTAATTTTTCTTTCACAGATCTCCTGTACTCAGAAAAAGAGAATAATTATAATCAGTTTCATTTCTTTTATATAACCTAAATAAATGTTCTTTCATTTTTAAAAGTCTAATTAGATCTTTTGAAAACCATATTGGGTATTTACTTTTTGAAATTTTAACCTTAGGGATAAACTAGTTAATTAACATTTGAGAGTTGCTAGTAAGGTAATCCACCATTTGGTTGACATCTTGCATATTATATATAGGACTCCAATTAAAAGGCTTTAGAGCTAAAAATAATGATAAGTAGTCTTTTTTTTTTATAATCCCTATTATAGTATGAATTGTTACTTTCTTTATAACTTTCAGAATCAACCTTTTAAGAACAGACTAAAGCAGAATAACTAAAGCAGGATGGTACTCATCTTCATCTATAGTATGATCCTAAGACTTTTCAACATGATCTAAATAAAAATTATAAAATACTAAGTCGAGTAATTCGGAATGTGGCTCAGTAAAATTAAACTGCTCAAAATTGAGAAACTTAATTTTTTCAATAAGGAACTGCCCTTTTTCTTTATTATAATAACAAACAATATTTTGTGTATGAAGATTCCTCCAATCAATACCAGGAACATTAAAATCACAGACTAAAATGATTTGATCAATATAACTAAACAATTTAGCATCTACAAAAGTAAAATAATAATCAAAATAACTGACAGATAATTGAGGAGGAAGATAAATATTTCCAATTAAAATTCTTTTTGCATTATTACTAGTAATTTCAACCCAAATAGACTCAATGTTATCTTTCAGAATATCAAATTCTTGTGAAGTATGATGAAATTTAAATGAATCAGCTGCTGTAAGAACATTACCTCCTCTAGCAAGGTTAGAGATGGTAGGATCACGATCCTTACAAAATATGTAGTAATTTTTTGGAAAATAATGAGAAACTACACAATTACTATTAAACCAGGTTTCAGTTAAACAAATAACAGAGTAATCAACATGAGAAAATAAAACATTTAGTTCAATGAACCCTAACATTTTTATAAGAGAGATAAAACTCATCTTTTCCTGGATACATATATTATTAATAACACCACCTCCTTAACAGACATTACAATTTTTAAAAAAATCCAGATAGTCAATTACAACTCCTCCAGCCATTTCACTATTATTACTGATGACAACATGCTGTGCACCATCTACCCAAGCAGATGCCTGGACAAAACCCAGAAGAACATACTTTGTGGTGTTCCCAAGTGAACACTCAAGGGCAAGGTGCTGCTTCACGTACGTGGATCTGGTTTTGGTTAACCAAGGTTGTGAAAGAACACAATATTAACACAAGGCCGAGCAGTCTACCCACAAACCCTTCATGCATGCAACATAATAATTGTTAGTTCACAATTTTTAAAATGTATACACACACATATATACACACAGAATGTCCCGGGAAGAAGTATCAAGATGAAGCAAGGAGGTAGAGGACCTCAAGACCTATCCGAAACACCCCTATGTATATTAAGCGATTGTTGATAGTTTAGTGGCTATGAATTTTCTTTTCTATATTTTGTGCCTTACTCGCACTTTCACGAGAAATATTGATATGGTGACATGAATAGATGCTTCAATATTTGTTTCGGAATGGCCAATCCGGTGCAACAACACTTATGTTCATCTAACATGGCACCGAGAGAAAAATATTGAAAAACAGAAAAGATCAGAAAGTGTAGTTTGTCCATAATATTTGGTGACTTTAAAAAAAAAGTTCACATCAAACGTGTTTCTTACCTACTTCAAAAACTTCCTTTTTTATCAGCTACGTACCCTGCAAATTTCATCGTGCTACTTCCACAGCTTCAACCTAAGAATGTGATTTGAAATTCAGTATGTGCAAAATTCTAATTGGTGAGAGTAAATACGTGAAAATATGATTTTAAAAATTAAAACGTTAGTAAATGGATGTATTACGAATTACAAAATTTCTCTTGCAAGCATCTAAACCCCATTTGATTGTTTGTGATGATTGAATTGGAATTTGCAAGTGCATAAGACACAGACAGGTACTGGTGTTTACCCCAGTCCTTGTTTTGCAGTCAGTCGCTTGCTTACCATCTGCTATTACAGTTACAGCACTATTTCATCATTCTTTCACAGATGCTGAAGTGCGCAACAAAGTGAATTTGTGTTAATACGAGGACTGGAAATGTGGCACAATGCACTGAACTGAGAATTGCATAACAAATTGGAATAGTATAATTACTAGCACCAAGTTTATACCAGCATTTAATTTTCATGTGAGGGACCATGGCATTTTTATCGCGTGACTACGGAGAAATGCATTACTTTTACGGTTATGCGAAGGGGAACACTCTACATGCAGCAAGACTGTACGGGGAACATGTAGAATGTAGAGCTGGGCCTCAGACCGAGTTGTTCCCTGACCACCGTATGATTCTTAAAGTTCATAATGCCTACATGGAAGGTCGCGTACCAGGGACTAGATCTGGTCGTAGTCACTATGAGGGATCCGGATGTGGTAGATTCGGTTGTCTAAGAAACGGAGAGACCCCCATCAATGAGTGTCAGAATGGTGAGTCGTCGTACCGGCATCTCAAAATTAGAGGTACATCGCACACTCCAAGCAGTTGGATATCATCCGTACCATGTCAGACATATCCAACAATTGCGACAAGAGGATTACAACAGAATAGTGCAGTTTTGTGAAGATATGTTACGAAGACAAGAGGACAAGAAGATGTTATTCTAACAAATTAAGTGGAGGGATGAGTCCCACTTCAAGTACAATGGGGTGTTTAATGTCCATAACTACCATTCATGGAGTATTGAAAACCCACACTTGACATGAGGATCCAATTTTTAAGAACAGGTTAGTGTTAATCTGTGGTGTGGCATATAAACGGCCAGCTAATTAGCCCATTTAACTACCAGATCGCTTTAACTGCGAATCCTATTTGCAATTTTTAACTAAAGATCTGCCTGAACTGCTAGAGGATGTTGATTTGGAGACATGCAGAAACATGAAATTTAAAAAGGATGGTGAACCGCGTCACTACGCCTTGTGCGTAAGGAATTTTCTAAGGATAATGGTTCCCAGGAAAATGGATTGATCATGGCAGACCCATAGACTGTCCTCCAAGGTCCCCGGCCTGAACCCAATTGATTTCTTTGTGTGGGGATATTACAAAGAGCTTCTTTATTCCACAGAATGCCACAATTTGGAGTAACTGACTAGAAAACTGCAAAATGCCGAAGTAAACATAGAAAAAAATTGAACGGCATTTCGACACTTGCAAGAGAATTTTTCCGGCGATGCCGCATTTGTATTGAACAAGAGTCTCATCATTTTGAAAATTGTTTGTCATTTGTTCAAATAAACACATTTTTAATCTGCTGTAATTTGCTTTATCACATTTTTAATTACTCTCACAAATTAGGATTTTGCACATACTGCATTTCGAATAACATTCTTAGGATGAAGCCAAGGAAGTAGGTAAAGAATACGTTTGTTGTGAACTTTTTTTTTAAACGCCACCAAATATTATGGATAAACTACGCTTTCCAATATTTTATGTTTTTCTGTATTTTTCTCAGCGCCATGCTAAGTCAGATGAACATAAATGTTGTTGCATCGGATTGGTCATTCATTCAGCTAATCCAAAACAAATATTCAAGCATCTATCACATTTATTCATGTCACCATACCAATATTTCTCATGGAACTGCAAGTAAGGCACAAAACATAGAAAAAAATTCATAGCCACTAAAACTATCAACAATTGCTTAATATACATAGGGGTGTTTCCGATAGGTCTTTAGGTCCTCTACCTCCTTACTTCGGCTTGACAGTTCTTCCTGGGGCATCCTGCGTGTGTGTGTGCATATATATATGCACACACATGTGTATATATGTGTATGTATATATATATAATTAATAACGGTATTGACAATACATACTGGCCAGAGCCATAGTATTAAATATTGAACATACAAAGAAAAAAGGGTGCACCCTAGACAAAATGGTCAAACTAGGTTAAGTAATTTAGGAAAATAAGTTAATAGTGGTTTAGTACAAAAAATTTAACAAGGAAGGTTGATGTAGTTTTTCTATGCTGTTTTAATCTACCGTATATTATTGATTGTAATCCAACACCGAATGCAAGCTAACCCCTAAATTTGAAACCATTAGGGGGGGGGGGAACAACATGATACTGAATGCAAGCTGAATTCTGAACATCCTGTGCACACACTATCAGCTGAGTGCAGGCGGTGAGGTCATTATTCGTGGCAGAGATTCACATCCAGAGAACAGTTTTGCTGGAGGACGGGGGAAAGAAAGGGGCAGAAGTGGCGAAAAGATGTGACAGCTAGTGCTACTCTGGACTCCGCATGAAGGTAGGGAGAGTAGGACAAAGAAAAAATTTCGCTGCTTGTTGTGAAGGATGCGCCACAGAGGATGGGGGGGTTTTACGAGCAAGAGGGTAAAATACTGATGAAGAGAGTACTGGTGTCGAAGGGAGATTGGAGTGGTATGGGCATGGCTGGAGGGGCAGAAGGAGGAAGGGAGTGGTATGGGCATGGCTGGAGGGGCAGAAGGAGGAAGGGAGTGGTATGGGCATGGCTGGAGGGGCAGAAGGAGGAAGGGAGTGGTATGGGCATGGCTGGAGGGGCAGAAGGAGGAAGGGAGTGGTATGGGCATGGCTGGAGGGGCAGAAGGAGGAAGGGAGTGGTATGGGCATGGCTGGAGGGGCAGAAGGAGGAAGGGAGTGGTATGGGCATGGCTGGAGGGGCAGAAGGAGGAAGGGAGTGGTATGGGCATGGCTGGAGGAAGGGAGTGGAGCGGTGTGGGGATGGCATGGGGAAGGGGAGACTGGCAGGCATGGGAAGGGAGCAAGGAAGAAGTATGAGGAAGTAGAAGAGGGTGGCCAGCGGCGGGGAAATAATGAGGGTTGAGGGTGGAAGGAAGAGCACAGCAGGGGAAGAAAGGAATGCAGTTGTTGCTGTTTAAACCATGAAATAGCTAACGTACTGGTATTAGAAACCATCTTGACCATTACAACTGAGTCACTTAAAAATTTAGTTATTTGTGTTTTTACTTTAAAGCAGATGCTGTACACTGGGGTAGTTTTTTATATTTTAAAAACGGGACTGGTGGATTGTAGATACGGCACAGTGCGAACAAGACACCTATAATCAACGACTACCACCATGACCTTGTTTGAGGTCGGACCCAGCCAAGCGATAAGGGGATGCACTTGACACAAAAATTTCATGTTTTTATGAACTGGGGCTACTTTATTAAATTAGTATTAAAGCTGCAACAGTACTGGTAAATATACACTGTCCATTTTATCAGCTTGTTTTATATATACTTGGTCGGAACTGTATGTAATATTCCTTGTTCCAATTCTAAGGTGAGGCGTGATTTTGAATATTCAAATTGATAAAAAAAGGTTGCCCTACAATGCGGTAAATACGGTAATGCTTTAAGTTTGTAGTTTTCTTTTGTTCAAAAAAACTCCATTGACATCTTTGGTGGATAGAAGATCCCAGGCAAAACATTAAGTATCAATATGACAAACGATAGGTGGTAGATATTTCATTTTGTAAGCAGTCAAATTAATGTTTACAATATGATGAAATAACATATTCACTAAACAAAAATGAAAATACAAAGCTTGAAAATATGACCCACTAGAAAATATAAACATTACATAACAAATTCTGTTAAATGCATACACAAGATAAAGTGCCAATGACGCTATCAAAACAATAACAGGCATTAATTTATTTAACAAAGGTAACAAAATTTTATAGGAAAAACAATAATAATAACAAAAAGGAATGAAGGAGTTCGGGAAAACCAAGCTTTGCCATAAAATTTCCGAAAGGGACATTAAGGGCAAAACACAAAGAGTGCCATTAAAAAGAAAAAATGGCACATACTCCCTCCTTCAAAATGCACCACAGGGCGAAAATGGCAGCCTGCACATGAATGCCCAAACATCAACATAGTACATACAAAAAAAAACACACAACAAAACTAACCAGAAGATTCAGGAGGGGAAGAGGGTAGGGTGACAATAATGGTCCTTTCGGGAAAGTGAGTGGGTGGTGAATTAGAAGGAGTGACAGATTTGAAATGGAAAAACAAATAAAGAGAAAATACCAAGAGTATTAAAAAAACAACACAAGATATGGCAATGGAAATAGTCCAGGAATGGGTGTTAGATTGCAGATGAGAAGATAAGAGGGAGTCAATTTCCTTAACCAGAGAGTGGTTGAGAGAAAGGTCAGGAAGGTTGTGCAAACCGAAGGATGTGAGCTTGGAAAGTGGTCCAGGGATGTGGAGGGTAGGTAGGGAAAAATTTAGATGGAGGTTGGAGAAGACTGAGCCAAAATATTTAAAGAATGGACTCACAATGTCGCATTGAGATGCATTGCTTATATAGCCATTGCCAGATAAAGAGAAAGTAAAAGGTGGCAGAGCACTAACAGTAGACCTACATAGAAAAGTAACATCCACAGGTAATTTAGTTGCAAAAAGCCAAAAAGAATCAGTTCTCTCTCGAAAAAAAAAAAAAAGGAAATCCAATGTTACAAGAGATTTTTCACACATATTAAGGTTAGGTTTTCCAACAAACAAATGAAATCCACAATTACGAACATAAGCAAAGAAAAAGGGGAACCGAGAATAACATATGGTAATGCCATGTTTTTTTACAATCAAACAGCAACTTACCGTTAACAGTAGTAAAATGGTTCCAATCAAGGCTAACAATCAAGAACTCAGAAACTTTCAATACCAGAAATTTGTTTATCTTTGGAAAAAGAACCAGGGATGGAAATATTCGGTAGCTTTGGAAAAGACTATCCTCATTTGCCAAAGGTACATTTACAACAACATTTAACAAAGTATCAAAAACTACAGCCTGTACAGTACTAAAACCATAGTACATGTAAAGATTTTCCGAACTCACAGGTGCAATCGTATACAAAGGCAAAGTTATAAAATGTTGGATTTTGTTCAAGATTTCAATGAAAGAATCAGGACGTAATAAGGTGGAAATTAATTTACCATGAACACTTGTTTCAATAGCATGTTTCAAATCAAATAACTTCAATCTAGCACTAGACAAGGCTTCACTAACATGCAACAACATGGTATCGTGGATATGTCATCTTTCATGTTAGACCCAGAATTCAATCTCTCGCCTAACCCTTGTATATCATTGTATATAATGTTCCAGTTTTTAGTATTTTACCACCAAAATTGAAAAGTGCCCATTTTTCTCGTACAGATTGAGGTAACAAAGTAGTACAGTAAAACCTCTTTAATTCTGCCCTCGTTGATCCGGATCTCCGGATAATCCGGATGTTTTTAATTTAATGTTAACATAGATAATATGTAATATGAAGTGGATTGACTCACCAGCTATAAATAGCTTTGACTTGACCTTGAATCCCTACCCATCATTTCCCATCCCTCAATCTCCTCAGTTTTCCTACTGTTTTCAAACGGCACTTATAATTTTTGTTTTTTATCAAAGTGTTTGGGAGTGTATTATAGTGTACGTACAAGTTTAAAATGGCATCGAAGCAAAAGAAGGTCGTGGTTTCAATGGATAAAAAGTTAAAGACGCTATTAATCGAATTGATAAAGGAGAAGTATTGAAAAAAATAGCTGCTGAATTGGGAGTTGGAACTTCAACAGTGTCCAACTGTAAGAAGCAAAGAAAAGAAATTGAAGATTTTTATTGTAAAATGATATGTAAAAGCCGTTTGGAAGGCAGAGGAACTGCAAAAAAATTAAGCATTAGACGACGCACTATTCATGTGGTACAGTGCTCAGCGAGAACGTGGTTTGCCTATATCTGGACCAATCTTGGCCCAAAAAGCTTTGAGCTTAAACAACAAGTTACCGAATCCTGACCTAGAATTCACTGCTAGCCAGGGGTGGCTAGAGGGTTTTAAAAACACACACTTATTCACCAACGTAATCTGACTGGAGAGAGCTTGTCTAGTGATGTTGCTGCTGCTGAAAATTTAAAAAGGGCTTCGAACAATTTGTATTATCTGAAGAATTGACATCCGATCAAGTTTATAATGCTGACGAAACTGGGTTTTTTACCGGATGCTTCCACGCAAAATGTTAGCATCAAAGCTTGAAGATTCGGCTATGGGCTACAAGAAAAGCAAATATAGGTTAACTGCTATGGTTTGTAGCAATGCATCAGGGAAACATGAGTTTCCTCTTGTCATTGTAGGGAAATCCAAGAATCCCAGAGCGCTAAAAAATGTGAACCACAATATGTTGCCAGTGGTTTACCGACAACAAAAAAAGTGCGTGGATGGACAGTTTTTTGTTTAAGTGGTTTTTTGATAACTTTGTTCCTGAAGTTCGAAAATTCCTGAAAGAAAATAGTTTACCAGAAAAAGCTATTTTACTGATCGACAAAGCTCCGTCTCATCCAGGAGAACAAGAACTCGTGAATGGAGGAATTAAAGTGAAATTTCTCCCACCAAACGTATTCCCACTGCTGCAGCCTAAGGACCAGAGAGTCCTCGAAAACATCAAAAGAGTTTACCGAAAAGAACTGCTTAGTAAATTAATTGAAGAGGAAGGGGAAAAAAGTGTGATTGATTTGTTGAAATCAATCAATATCAAAGACGTTATTTACATGGTTGCTGACGCTTGGGATTGCATCACAAAAAGCTCTTTGAAAAAGTGATGGAAAAAACTGTGGCCAGCTATTTGTGCTACAAACAAAATGGCAAGCCATGATTTGGTGCAAGTGGCTGCAGACGACCTTCTGCGAATGTTAGGAACAATAAGTGGGTGCTCAGATGTTGATATGGAAGACTACAGTGAGCGGCTGAAAGACAACAATGACGGTGGCTACGGCACTATGATGGAAGAAGAAATTGTAGCGGCATGCACATCTACAGCAGACAGTGAGGAAGAAGATGATGTGGACGTGGTGGGAGCTATCACACTGCAACAGCGGACGACACATGCAGATGCTGCGGACCAGCTGACAAACATCATGACGTACTTGGAGCGTCAGCCCGACACCACTCCAGCTGAACTATTAATGATAAAGCGTTTGCGTGACCGTACTTCATTCAAACGCCACACAGGTTTGAAACAGAAGACAGTGGACCAATTCTTTAATAAAAAATTATGTGAAGAGTTATTTTTATATTTTTTTATGTCTTTTAAACAATTCTATGTAATTTTGTTACAAAACATAGTTTTTTATCGTAATAAACGGTAAGTCTGCTTATTTAAGGATTTGTTTAGCTTATAACCCGGATTATCAGGATTTTTTATTTTCCAGATTGCCTTTGGTCCCAGTTAGTCCGGATAAACGAGGTTTTACTGTAAGTGTTAATGTGTCTGTCTTGAAAGCTGCCAGATTTTCCTTAAGATGAGTGAGAGTAAATTCAAAATTATGATCAACAGAAGTATTTTCATTATTTGTTTTGAAACGGTTATTGTGTACAGCGCTGACAGTTTTCAACACTACATCCAATTGATAAAATTCTTGTTGCAAAGACGAGATCAAAACACAGTACAATTGAATAATAACTGTCTGAGAATATAATATCTTCATCTTTTTCGAACAGGAGACCAGAATTAAGATTAGTTACCATGACCGAAGACACGAGAGTCCATATGGCAACAGCCTGGAAACTGAGCAAAACAGCAAACATGATGAGAGTCCAGAAAGGTCACAAAGCGAAATCCATGCAAGCGATTAGGGGTCTAAAACAGACAAACAGAGGAACCTAAAAAAAAAAAAGTAATCAATGAAATGATTTCGGACGTACAAATACCATAAGAGTTAACAAGAAATCACAACACCACATAAAACAAGAGTTAATTATACATTACTTTGTCTCTAACATACAATATTCAACCCAAAAAAAAGTTCCCAATAGATAAGGGGACATCTTTCCCACAAAACAACCCAAAACAAGTTATCACATTGAACTAACAACCGGGTTACTATGAACCACATACCAAAATAACCAAATGCAAAACAAACGTTTATCAATTAAACTTAACCTAATACTGCAGATTTTTGAAATAGCAATGGATCCTGACGGCAACAATCGGTGGGTGATCAGACCACCGGGGAGACCAAATAGCACCAGAGCCAAAGGGTTGGTTGGTCAATACTAATGCAAGGTTCTGCAGGACCATAACTTGTCACGAGATTTCTGGTAAAATTTCTTTAAATGCAAAACACGGACTCTAGTGAGATAAGCTGTTTTCAGGTCTTCTGCTGCAACAGGTGTAGGAAAACTCTGTACCTGGTAAGGACCAGTCCAACGGAATGAAAGTTTAGCCATCTTGTCAACAGCTTAGATGATGGGGTGCAACTTGCACACAAAAAGGTCACTAACTTTGAAAGTATTGTCCATCCTCTTTTTATTATACTTAGCATGCATTCTTTCATGCAACCTTTTGAGGTTTTTGAGGGCAGCTGCCTAAATATCAGGGGCATTTTTAGTGTCATCTGGTAGAAGATCGTTTTGACACCATAAATTTGAGAGTGGATTATATGGTTCAAAAGTGAACATGAGCTTAAAAGGCGAGGTATTATGAGACTCGTGGCAAGCATAATTAAAAACCATCTGTAATCAGGGTAAGTTGGCATCCCACTTGGATTGATCCTTCTCATGGAATGCTATTAAAGCAGAACAGAGGTTCCGATTGAATCTCTCCGCATGTCTACTACTAGCGAACCGGCCCGGCTTCGCCCGGTAACAATTTAGTTTTTACAGCGATACTTTGATACTCTGAAAGACAAAAATTGTTATTGTGAATCATCCTTAAAAGATAAACATATACTTAAGCTGATTTTCTGTAGACTGTTTTGAGAGCTACAATTCTGTAGTACATTAATTTGATGTATCTCTTAAGGTTTAGTCAGCGCAAGCCATGTAAGCACCCTAAAATCGGTTTTTTACGACTTGATTACAAACGGTTCAGCATTTCTCTACTATCCTTACATTAAATATAAATGTTATACACCAAAACCTTCCTCAAGAAATTCTCTAAATGATGTTGAAAATCGCATCAAAATTCATCATGTAGTTTAGAAGTACTAAGAGAATACACAGACAGATGCGGATAAGCGACTTTGTTTTATACTATTTAGAGATTTACATCTCACCAAACCTTGATTATGGTACTGTGGTATTGTTTAATACGCACCACAACAAGTTTAGTAATTTGTATGTGATGTAGATGTGAGCAAAAAAAATTTGTTAACGTATTTCATAATAGTAAAGGCATATAAATATGTTTACAAAAAATTTAGCCATACAATGCAAATTTTACATTTTGTAAGTTTAAACATTCCAAGTTAGGCGTAACATACAAAATTTGGTACAGATATTTTTTACTAATTTAATATTACTTCTAACATTCATTTCAAGAGCACAGCTATCATATTAAGGCTATATTCATAATAGTAGTATATATATATTCCTTCTGGGACACCTCCCCAATAAGGTTCAAGTCAACCATAACTCTCAGTTGTATTTTATGGTCAAAACTAACCATAACGAAAAATCAAAAGTATATATATTCCTTCTGGGACACCTCCCCAATAAGGTTCAAGTCAACCATAACTCTTAGATGTATTTTATGGTTAAAATGAACCATATAGTAAAATCAACTAAACTTTTCTTCTAATGGTCAAACCTATCCATAACTCTCAGTTGTATTTTATGGTCAAAACTAACCATAACGAAAAATCAAAA
>NQII01001136.1:465003-553323 GCA_002778355.1 Clitarchus hookeri | reverse complement strand
TCAGTTGTGTGGCGGCCGCGCCGCGAGGCGACAGTCATGTGAGGAGAGAACCCCGGAACAGTCCGTCGTAGAGAGCCGTCATCGAGGACGAGGGGACAATGTGAAGCAGGAAGCCAGCCGAGTACACCACGCCAACTAGATTGAGCCGAGGGTCCCTGAAGGGCCACCCACCAACTTACCAGACCTCAACCTACCGCCGAAACACACAGAACTATCAATACAGCTAAGTACTAGCGTCGTCGCTCAGGGACATTCCCCACGGGGTCGGAAACGTTAGCACGAATACTGTAATCTGCCCTTAAGGCCCCCAACTCGCAAGGTACCATCTCGGAGTTAAATGTAAAAGTGTGTTCTTTTAAACCAAATATATCGTGAACGGAAACACTGAGTGACTACCTTATTGTTTACCCTCAACATTCAAGGCACCCATAGTCTTTGCCTGGTAAAGGCACTCGTACCCTATAATCTACACTGTATACCACAGGTGGCGACTAGCATCAAATATATTTTCAACTCTCAAAGGCGTTAATGGTTTTGCTGGAAAATGTGTAGCGATGTATATACAAATAAATATATACACACAGTATAAATAGTAAATACAGCAGCGCTAATTGAGAAAAAAAAGTGCTAGGTATTTACGTTAGTAGTTTTTTTTTTTTTACGGAGGTCACTGGTCACTAAAGTTAAAATTCAGAATGAACTCCGAGACTCTTAGTAAGATATATATGGTGTATATTATATGTGTAAATTCAATGAAGGTTAAAAATTTGCCATTTGGAAAATTCAATGTTACTTAATTGTCATCTTATTTAGCATGAAAATAGATATTGCAGTTGGACGCAAATTTATTTCCTGTGGTGGTGGTGCTCTTGGTAATTACTAATCATTCAATAGCAGTAAATGTCTGATGGAAATGGGTACGGTGAGTTTTTATTCCAGCCATATTATTTTTACAGAATACTAAAGTATCTGTATAAAAACAAAAAACCACTTGGCCTGCACCAACCTACAGGTCATTAAAAATATAATATTTTACTTTGAATTTTGTTTTTAAATATTACGAAAACATTGAATGTAACGATGTAAAGATTCCTTATAATAACTCATGGTCTCTTTTTTCAATTTGCTTTACCTATTTCATTTCGGTGAGTTAGTTTTAAGTTATTTGTGCTTCCCAAAAAGAATAAAATTATGATTTCGACATACCATTATGCATAACTACTTAGTCTAAATATTTTTATGAGATAGAATAGTACTTAAAAGTAGCGTCTAGAGATCGGACAGTTATTCGTACACATATAAAATAATAGATTTTTGTGACTAACACACTTATCGAAAAATAATCATTTTGTTTGGGAATGGATGATTACAGTGTTAATAGTTAGAGGACAAAAAGTGAGCGCTACAAGCCCTGCCTTGCTCTGCACATGTGCAAGTCCCGTTCAAGTGGCGTGATAGTTTTGGCAGCGATCCCACATGTTCGTCGCTTATCCCAAGGGTCTGTTGAATGCAGAGAGGTGCGTTGCAAACATCCCAAGGTCCCATGTTCTACACATTAAGCCGATGAGTCGCATTGGAATGTTCCCACACAAGCTCGGACGAAGGCTTCTGCGAGACATGATACTCGTGCCAGCTTGCAAGCAGTTAAGGAATTTTCCCTGGATTAATCTGTCACACTATATTTGTTGCCGCACATTTAACAGCGAGTGTAATGTTACATGCGTGGCCTCTCGCATCACATGAATGTGCCCAAGGTTGAAGGAGGAGCGGGTGAGGGGGGGTTGACACACCTCGAACCCATCTCTCTCCCCAGACTGTCTGCTCCGGGCGGCCGGCATTATTGACAGTTGACCTGGCTCGCGTCACATCCCTTCCTCCCTGCTGGAGAAGCCGATGACTTGCGCAGGAATATTCTGGGAACTAGGGCCCTTGGCGCAATGTGGCGTTTAGAGAAATTTCTGGGAAATGACACACAACCCTATAAATGTCGCAGCGGCCCGAGGATCGGATGTTTATTGGTACAAGTCTTTTGCTGAGAGAGGTAACTGAATGGAGTCTTGTGCCGCGAGGGACATCGGTGAAGAGGACGGACGACGATGGTAGATTGCAAGACGACGGCGAACGAGGGGTTTGTGGTTTGAATGGACGAGAGCAAGTGAAACCCGATGAGTGAATACTGTGCATAAGAGCGCTAGGAGATCTCAAGAACAGTGAGGACTGGTGGGATTTGGGCTAAACAGAAGTGGGACTGTATTAACATATGATACAGACTTTATTGTAAATATTGGAACTGTCAGATATCGACATATAATTTTAAAGTAATTCATTAGGTTTTGAAACACTGTCCATTATGACTGATTTTAATTATTTTATTACATTAATTTATTTTATTTAATGCTGAAGTGTACTGATTGAATTTCTTTATTGTAAATAACAAAATATATCCATTTATTGTAAGACATTGAGTGACGAGTTTATTCTTTGTAATTATTCTAAATAAATTAGAAAGTTATTGTCAACTCTTTTATTAAATTAAGACCACCATCTTTAAAGAACCTGGCTAATCTCATTGACTTTGAGAAAATTTCAACAGTACCTTTTAACTGTGTTTCAGGAACGGACTTCACTTATGACTTCTGCAGTATCCGTTTATGTGCTTATGTGTTTATGTGTGTATGTTTGCTTATGGTTACTGGAACTTTTTTTGTGTTAAAATAAACATGAATGTTTGCCATAATTTTCACATCATGCTGTTATACCATCAATAAATAATTTCTCGGTTTATTCTTCTTTAATGGTCTTATCGCTGTTTCAAAAAACAAATTAAAAAATTATAACTGTACTAATTTACCGGTTACTTTATACTTTTCTGAAGCCCAGCTCAGGTTCTACTTTCAGGATTTTTCTCCACCTCACGTAAAAAAAACTTAACTAACTCTAGAAAATTACACCTAACGAATACCGCACTGCATTCGTGCACTTAAATGTTAATAATATTTTACATAAGAACTATTTCTTACTAGGCATTACCAACACGCCTATTTTCTCCCTGTTTTTGTTCGTGTTAAACGTAAAAGAGGTATTATGATTTATTTGTAAAATATGAGAAAATATTAAATTTCACCAAAAATAAGACAGGCTACGTTTACAGAAGTTTGAAACGATCATGGTACATGGCATATTTAGGAAGTAACCAAATACCTCATACATGGTCTAAATTTTCAAATGTTTGATTCTTAAAGTATGAAGAAACCATGAATATACTATATCGACAATACCACACTCCACCACCATCTCTATGATTGACTGAAATTCCAACCTTGTAGGAAACCTTACATCAAACAAATCACACGACCAACTACGAAAATGCCCATTGAAACCGCCAGCTGTGGAGTAAATATTCCATGCAACCATCCATAACAGCGGTCATGCAAGCTTGCATGGAATCTTCTCCTTCTTCTGCGCTTTANATTCCATGCAACCATCCATAACAGCGGTCATGCAAGCTTGCATGGAATCTTCTCCTTCTTCTGCGCTTTAGGTGTGCCGAGTATTGTGCTGATGCAGGGTTGTTGTGATGTCGGGTAGAGAAATTATTATAATCAATATTGTTGAATCCAGAAAATATTCGTGCTAGTGTAAAAAAATTAGATCTTGAAATTTATTTTATGTACATCCATTTCAGTTATGAAAATGTTAATTCCATGGCTCAAAAGAATATGCATAAAATCAATCATTATAAATAATTGTGAACATCACTGCTATTTATTTGTTTGATATAACTGGAGAAATTATTATGATCGTCTAGCTTGAGAAGGGTTTCCTTGCGAAAGGTTTTTTTGAATCATCCAAAGCAGAAATGCGCTTCCACTTTGATTTAAAATATTTTTTTGTTAATTGATTTTTTAAAACATTTAAATATGTAAGTCCTGCACAAATATTTTTACATATTACAAAATATGAGCTTTTTTTATAAAAAGTATTTTTCTAATAATGTTGGTAGTGTGCGTAGACTACTACTTTCAAATGAGTTCTGAATGTTATACAGTCAAGTGCAGAGCGCCATTGCAAGTCGATCTCCTTNCTACTTTCAAATGAGTTCTGAATGTTATACAGTCAAGTGCAGAGCGCCATTGCAAGTCGATCTCCTTCTACCTTACACTTTCACAACAGTCGCTAGAATCTTTTTCATTGGAGACGACAATGGCTGCGATCATGGGACCTATCGGAATCGGGGATTTGCGAGGAAATTGGAAGAACCCCAATAAAAAGACACATTCTATGAATTTACTGTCATACTGCATGAAAAATTATTTGAAGATAAAACCACGTTATGTCATTCTATATTTGAAATTCAAAACACTCTCTTTAAAGCTGAGTTATTCGGAAGTCGTGGTTGATGCGATCGACCGCCTAGGTCGCCAAGTTAATTACAAACATAATTTTTAAACAAGAAGTAAACTAATATAAACAATTACCATATTTTCCTCTACATTGGTGCAAATTATTTTCAAACAAAAATTGTAGGTTGGCTTTAAAGTTTCGTTGAGAGCAATTTCATTATCGATAGAAGCAGAAACATATGCAACAGTAGTGAGGCAATTACAAAGACATATTTGCATTGCCCGGATCTATATGACAGAAAACCTCGTACCATAAGCTGGTGCTCAACCAACTGCATTTACGGAGGTAGAATTCGGGAGCATCAACTTTAATTGTAATCAGTTTAATGTTTCGGTGGGTAGGGTTTGCTATCCTGACATATTTTCAGGGCTGTCATTTTTAAAATAAGCACGTGAGCTACTTAAATCTTGTAATTTTACATGAACATCCGTAGCGCTACTTAACTGAAGAATAAAGTGGAAATCGATTGATTGGTTTACGAGATAAGAGATAAAAACTTCAGATTCTCATTTGGCGAGATATTACAAAAAGGCCTAAAAGAGGGGCTCAGTACACTATATGTTTAATAGATGCTGTCAAAATACAAAGTTTGGTTGAATTTGTTTGTAATCATTTAATAGAAATGACTAATATATCCAAATTATTTATATGGCCATCATTTTGAAAATCAGTGTCCGACACTTAAATTATGTGAGTTTACATGACATTTGTAGCACTACTGGTGTGCGAAATTAAGCGAAAATTAGTTTAATGGTTTTGGAAACATGGCTCAATTATTCCATTGACTCACTTGGTAATATCTTGCAAAAAGACTGGCAAAATTGGGCTCCTGTATGCTTAATTGATGGATTTAATGAATATTGTTACCACATAAAATATTGTTCACTGATTTNTGGGCTCCTGTATGCTTAATTGATGGATTTAATGAATATTGTTACCACATAAAATATTGTTCACTGATTTTGAATTATATCGTAATTTCCTAAATTATTTATGTTAGTGGAATTACAAAAAATGCCAGTCCTACCTAAAATATGTTCGTTTTCATGGCCTACCATAGCGCTACTTGGGTGTAGAATTAGGTGGAAATCGGTTTATTGTTCCCCGAGATATTGCACAAAACCTCAGTTCTTTCATGTGACTATCTTAATAAATGGAGGACTAAAAGGTTATGTATTAGCACATTTGATGATCTTCACATGTACTGTCAGCATATAAAGGTCGGTTTAAGTTGTTTGGGACTCGTAGCACACCAAAAATAATTTTAACATGACTTTTATTTTAAAAATACGTGACTAAGCCCTTAAAGCTTAAAAATTTAGATGTACTACAAAAACACATCATGCACAAAATTTTGGTCAGAATTATACCGTTGCTTCCAGAGCTAGGAGACAATCGTTTAATTTGCCATGTGATGGTATCTTTAAAAATGAAGGAGAAAAGCGTTTATGAATAAGTTCACTTCAAGTTTGCATATGTACTGCTAGTATAAAAAAATTAAGTAACAATTTGAAACATGGTTTTGTGGATATAGATAGCATACTAAATTGTTTATATTGCCGCCATTCTAAAAGTAAGTGGCTGATACTCTTAAAACATATAAACTAATGTTGCCTACCATAGTACTTATTCTTTGTCAAATTCAGTAGGAATAAATTAATTGTTTCTCGAGATATAAAAAACATTTTTTTTCATGTGACACTATTTTACAAAATGGCGCACAAAATATAAGTTTTATAAACAAACTTGATTGTTGTAATATTCACTACCAGTAAACAAACTAAGTTGAAATTTATTACCTGGTTCCGAAGTTTTGACATAGTAATCTAAAATGTCTGTATGGCTGCCATTTTAAAAATAAGTGTCTGGCACACTTAAATCATATGAATTTATATCGCCAGGTATACAGTTATTGCCTGCCAAATCAGATAGTAATCTGTAATTTTTTCTCCGAGATATGACATAAAATCTTTCTTCATGGAGCACTATCTTATAAAATGGCTGATAAAAGAGGCTCCGTTTAGACTCATGTGATGGTTGTAATATATAATACCCCCGCATAGAAAGTTACCTAAGTTGAAATTAATATACAAAGCTAAAATGTTTTATGGCCATCATTTTGAAAATAAGTGCCTGGCCCACTAAAAAATACAAATTAACATGGTCCTCCATAATACGATATGTTTGCTGGAATTTGTAGTAATAGGTTGATTTGTTCCCGAGATAAAATATAGAAACATAATTTCTATTACGGAGCTATCATACAAAATAGCGGACATAGGAATGCTATTTATTGGCAAATGTGATGTTGATAATATATACTTACATATTACAACGTTTATTAGAAGTTGGTCAAACGTTGTGGCAGATATAATAAAGTGACGTAAAACATTTTTATGGCTGCCATTTTGAAAATAACTGTTTATATATTTAAATAGCATACGTTAACATGGTATATCATAGTTTAACTTACGTAACCATTTTGGTAAGGAATGGTTGAATATTCACCGAGATATGACGTAAAAGTTTAATTTTTTCATCAGTGATGTGCTCCTAAATGGCTGGCCAATAACAACATACATCCCTTATTTCACTGCTTAAATTACACACAGTTTACTTACTTAGTTGGCTTTAAATCGGTTAAATGGTCGCCAAGGTATAGCATACGGATCAAAAATATTTATATTGGCCGCCATTTTGAATATAAGCGTCTGGCGTGTTTGAGAACTGTAAAAGTCCGATGTCCTTACTAAGCACCGTGTGTGTACATAGCTTGGTTAAATTTGGTTCAGCGTACAAATGTTTTACGGGGACACGCACACACACACACACACACACAAACAAACGTAGAAAGTGAAGTGATCTCATAAGTGTCTCTTTTCTTCCGGAAGTTGGGCTTAAAATGCGGTTTCTACAAGCGGGATACAAAAATCTTTCAATGTTTTTCGAAATGTTTACAGGGCTTTCTTCACTTCAATTCGGTGCGTGAACATTACTCACGGATGACTTAGCATTAAAAATAAAAGCACAGAAACTCATTGAGTACATAATACAAGGACTTGTATCACAATTGTATGCGTTTCCTTTTGTGTCTGCTCCGTGTTAATACGCGGCTCTACTCCCATACGGCCGGCCCTTCATTGCAATGACTTGAGCATGCGAAAAGTGCAACGTGTCCCCATTGGTCGCCTTGAAGGGTGCTGAAAGACAACACATGCTCTGTTAAGTATGGTTTCAACACGATAGCATTTCATTAAATGTTATCTACCTGGAAATATAACGTTCTCATAATTTTTGCTTAATAAAGTGTCACAGTTTTACTCTTTTTTTCGAATACAAAATGAAGATGTGGCTGTGTCGGAGATATGGTTGCGGTTTTTTTACAAGAATACGCGTGCGTAAGTCTATTCGCGGTTTCTTAGCACTTTTTTTTAACAAAACCTTTAAAAAATCACCCCATATTTGACTGGTTTGATTATCTCCTAATTAAATTTTGTATCACAAGCGTTTTATACCTGTGTTAACAAAATTATGATAGTACCTTATTTCTAGTCAAGTTGAAATTTCATTTATATTTAATACATGAATTATAATATTTCATTTATACATAATATGAATAAAAACTGTGAGAAAATAGGTGTATTGATAATACCCAGAAATAAAGAGTTCTAATGCATAATATTATTACACTTAGTGCGTATGAATGCGATGAGTGGTCCCTTTGGTGTCATTTTCTTGACATGGTTAAGCTTTGTTTTCACGAGGCGGAAGGATATCCTGGAAGTAGATCTTTAGCAGTGTTTCAGAAAAGTTTGAAGTAACCGTGAATAGACTGTACTGTTTTCTTGTGATATGAGAATATATTGAATGTAACGAAATTAATACTTGGCTTTCATTGTTTCAATTCACAGAGCTAGACGAGGTCTTCTGTTTGGCATAGAAATTAACGCACAAGCATATCAGAATTGCGAGATGTACTGGCCGGAAAATTTACTCCACGCTCATAACTGGCATCTGTCGCCTCGGGACCTCACCCGAGCCTCTCGCATGCACGGGGCTATCACAAGGGCATGCTCGCATCGTATTCGTATACCCGATACAATGAGACCACATTTAATTGAATCGTGTTATTAGTCACGAAGTTGTGGTGTTGGAATGGACCACCCTGGTACCCCGTGTGTCGGCCTGACTTTGGACACACACTCACTGCAAACACGATCCATGCAGATAATACAAAACGGGTAAACACAATGTATACTATTATTTAAGATAATATACGAAAAAATTTATTTCCAAACTTTTACGGACAGTACCAAATAAAATACATGCTAAAAATTTCTTACATTTAAAGTTTCATAAAAGTCGAAACACGTTGCGCTGGAATATTCCGTATATATCATGGATTAGTTCGGAATAATATTTTTTTACTATACGAGTAAATAATTTCGGTCCTGCAAGGCAGTTATATTTATTGTGCGTTGCAAAAACAGAAAAATTGTGACTTTTACGCATTACTATTCTAAAAGTACGAAACCTTATTTTTCTGTGAGGTAAATTGTTTAAAATGTTGATTGTACAAAAGGAAAAGATGATTGGCTAGAATTTAAAATAATAAAATAGATAGTATCCAATCCACTTAACGTTCTTTTCCTCGTATGCGTAGAGCACGTGTAAACTATTATAAGGAAGCCTTCCTGCCTGCCCTACTGACCTCAGACTCGACAATCGCTTTCCCGAACGNGGAATATTCCGTATATATCATGGATTAGTTCGGAATAATATTTTTTTACTATACGAGTAAATAATTTCGGTCCTGCGAGGCAGTTATATTTATTGTGCGTTGCAAAAACAGAAAAATTGCGACTTTTACGCATTACTATTCTAAAAGTACGAAACCGTATTTTTCTGTGAGGTAAATTGTTTAAAATGTTGATTGTACAAAAGGAAAAGATGATTGGCTAGAATTTAAAATAATAAAATAGATAGTATCCAATCCACTTAACGTTCTTTTCCTCGTATGCGTAGATCACGTGTAAACTATTATAAGGAAGCCTTCCTGCCTGCCCTACTGACCTCAGACTCGACAATCGCTTTCCCGAACGGAACCACGCCGCTATAAAACCGCACTTTCACTTACCCCGGGGGGAAAAACTTCCGTTTCCTCCGGGACAGGCTGGCGCCTTGCCGTGCCAAACTCCAGTTCCTCACAAAAACCGAAAATAGACAGCGAATGGCGTGGCGTGTGCTTGACGAACGACCGCAGAGCGACTTGGCCACCGAGGCACGGAGAATCACAGAGCCCGAGAACTGGCCATTTCTAGGGACGAATACTTACATGACTAATGGAAACAGTGTTAACGTAACAACAATAATTGACAGTGTAATATATTTTAATTTTGTGATATGTCGATATTTAATTTTCGGCACAGAGGAAAACAGTAATAATACTATAGTTTCCTTGAATACACACAGGTGAATCGCGATCCTAATCCGGAATAGCGTCGAACTGCAGCGGCATTTACCTGGAATGGTTTCGGAAAATAGACTGGGGACTTAATGCGTTCGGTCAGGGTCGAACTCACGACGGTCCAAAACGCGAGCCTGGCACGCTACCTCATTACCAGACTCGGTCGGCGGCGGTCGTTTGCTTCGAATTCGTTAGAGCACGTCGATTCTGCCGCAACTAAAATGTTTACATAAGAATTCTGAGATGAAATGTCAAAATGTCAGGGAGTTACAAATGCAGCTCCATTAAACAAATATAACAACGAAAGTACACACAATAACTGTTTCAAGAATTAATTTTAATCGAACTATTCAAATGTGTATTTTCGAACAGTTATTTACGGACTTATACAAATATTTTGAAAGTTAAAACCAAAATCTCGGTTAATGGCCTTCAACGGATCTCTCATTCAGTCAGTTGCTTCGCCAAATACCTGATTACCATAAACAAATTTTGCACCAAACAAAATTTTCAAAAAGTTTGCCTTTTAGAAAACTTTATCTAAAAAAATTACAGTTTTCTTTATTTTTAATTTTTTCAATTTTAAGTTAATCATTGGTTTGTTATTTTACGTTGAAAGGTTCGATTGCTTACCCAAAGGATATGGAATAAAATGGTTCATACAGTCTTCTACGAAATTATCCACAGACAGAACCGCAGCCAAGGAGAGGGTGGATAACTACGGAAATACAGGCTCATTGAAACATTTTATGGTCTGCTAAATAGGTGACTAATTTTTTTATCTTTGTGTGAAATGCTTATAANCTAAATAGGTGACTAATTTTTTTATCTTTGTGTGAAATGCTTATAAGCCAATGATCAATTATTTCCATTAAAATATTCACTAAAATAAAATCATTTCAATCTTATTAATGCTAATTGGTTTTTCTACTTGTACTTACTAATTACGGAAGCTGGTACTGGTTTTTTTACCAGTCATAAGGAAAATACGTCCTTGTTTGGTCGTTTGACGAATGCGACCTCAAATTTATTATTGACGTGTCAGAAGTATGATGGCTGTACCTAACATGTAAGACGCCCGGAAATTCTCACCTAAAATATTTCGTCACTTAATATCGCATAATATATAACATAGTTAAATATTTTAAAGCGGATTTTAATACAAAATAATTATAGTCTATTCACAGTCTCTTCAAACATGTTGAATCAAACCTTTGAAAAACACCTCATGTATAACGTGTTTGGTTTTCCTAGATATGTCTTGTATCACAAGCGTTTTATATTTGTGTGTTAGCATAAGAGTAATTTTTTTTGGTTAAATNCACAGACAGAACCGCAGCCAAGGAGAGGGTGGATAACTACGGAAATACAGGCTCATTGAAACATTTTATGGTCTGCAAAATAGGTGACTAATTTTTTAATCTTTGTGTGAAATGCTTATAAGCCAATAATAAATTATTTCCATTAAAATATTCACTAAAATAAAATCATTTCAATCTTATTAATGCTAATTGGTTTTTCTACTTGTACTTACTAATTACGGAAGCTGGTACTGGTTTTTTTTACCAGTCATAAGGAAAATACGTCCTTGTTTGGTCGTTTGACGAATGCGACCTCAAATTTATTATTGACGTGTCAGAAGTATGATGGCTGTACCTAACATGTAAGACGCCCGGAAATTCTCACCTTAAATATTTCGTCACTTAATATCGCATAATATATAACATGGTTAAATATTTTAAAGCGGATTTTAATACAAAATAATTATAGTCTATTCACAGTCTCTTCAAACTTGTTGAATCAAACCTTTGAAAAACACCTCATATATGAAGTGTTTGGTTGTTTCCTAGATATGTCTTGTATCACAAGCGTTTTATATTTGTGTGTTAGCATAAGAGTAATTTTTTTTGGTTAAATNTTTTCCTAGATATGTCTTGTATCACAAGCGTTTTATATTTGTGTGTTAGCATAAGAGTAATTTTTTTTGGTTAAATTGAACTTTTCCTTATATCTCACAGTATTTCATTTATAACTAATATGAATGAAGACAGAGAGAAAATTAATGTGTTGGCAATTGCCTAGTAAGAATTAGTTCTTGTGCAAAACATTACATTGAGAGCGCACGAATGCGGTGCGTTGGCACTCTGGTGTAATTTTCTAACCTATGTTTGCATGAAGTGGAGGAGTATTTTGGAAGTAGAACTCTAGCAGGGCTTCACAGAAGTTGGGAATAACGGTGAATTGACTATAGGAACAATGTCTTTTGATGTTGCAAAAACACACCGGTCTCTCAATCGTTACAACCATTGAATTTATGCTACCCTAGGCCTAACGCCCACTCTTCCACGTCCTTGCCATCTCCATCCCCTTTTGTAGTTTGCACATCTGGGCCTACATCATTGCAAGTGTCCATCGCTTATACTCACCATATACAACTAACTAAGAACCATAACTATTCCTGTGGAGATGCTGTACGAAATTTCTGACTTGCCATCTCATGAAAATTTCATTAAAATAACTCGCCAATAAACTTTATTTCAAATGCCCATCGCCTCATCCATCATCCAATATGATTCCAAAGTTCCCAAGCCACACCACTGCCTGAGGAACTTTGACACCTGGCAAAATTCGCCATGTACTCATGACATTTTCCACCACCAACACTTTGCAGACCCTGAACACCGTAAGGTCGAATGTAATCACAGAAGTTCTTCACTCCGCAATCTTCATAGAATGAAGACGGCTACCATATCCTGGCTAAGACCTGCATAACAAGTAACATCTACGAACTTGACATACGACAATCGTCTTAACAAATCCTCCTTTTGATATGCAGTTTTTATTAATNCGTCTTAACAAATCCTCCTTTTGATATGCAGTTTTTATTAATGTCACTGTTTTGCCAAATTAACTCAATGTGTCTATATCTTTCCTTCTATCGTGTATGTATCCATCTCCTTATTTTTCGGAATTGGATGGTCAGAAAGGCGAAACAAGTGTAGATAAAATTACGCAAAATGTAACAAAAAAAAACGTAATGAACTACAAATTGCAAATCTTCCATTTTAATACTTCGAGCCACAATAAATTTAAAACGAAACATGAAAGCAGTGAAGTTGGTAATTATAACATAACGATGCTTATCACCACTACGTGAATTTTACACTTAAATTACACATTTTCTTATGCTGTTCTTTGGACACGTTATGGTGTTTTGATGTAAAAATGCAAGCAATGACTAAAGTAGTCAAAACTATATTTTCTGTGAAAGAAAACAAAAATACTAATCCTTAAACATGATTTTTCTGAAATACTTCCCATTTAATCATAGATAACCGCAAAACCGGAGTTTTCAATTTCTGCAAATATGATTAGGCATAACAGTTTTTAGAAGTAACTTGCAAGCTTTTATTAAAGGTAGATAATAATAAGATGAATTTAAATCCGTGCGTTATATGAAGCAATCTTGGATAACTGCATTAAGTTGGAAAATGGCAGTTCCAAACCACAATTGGCAAAATCCGTTGTTAAAAAACGGTAATCACTGACACAGCTTTTTAGTGGAACTTTCGAAATACGAATGTGCATTTCCTGGAATAAGTTGCTTTGTCGAGGCCGCATTGTGTGTCTATATATACTATACACACAAATATAGAGACGGCACATACAAGAAACATCAGACCGTCCCCTTCACATGGAAGTGTCGAATGCGAGCTCACTTCCCCTTCACCACCTCAAACCAAGAGTTACGAACGCCATCCAAACCGTAACACCGGACATGCTGACAAGAGCGTGGAACGAGTTTGATTATCGCGTAGATGTCGTTCGGGGCACTCGTGGTGGTAACATTTAACATTCATGAATTTATGGTAAACAAACTTCACGGTTCAACGGTTCATTGCATTGGTCAATCAAGGTTGTAGGTTGTTTGGTTTTAATATTATAGACCTTCAAAGTTGGGGTATTATTTTACACTCATCCTGAATGTGGGTATGGTGACAGAAATTTCAATACTTCCCCTCACCACTACTTCAAGAAACAAGAAGTCTGCTCTTATGCGTGCGTGACTATGATGTGTGGAGGGGATTGGGAAATAGAGAAGAAGCGATAACGAGAGTAAGTTGTTTAGCTAGCAGCATGATGGCATAACGGGTAAACGGGAGCCATTACAATGCTAACTTGTGAATATGCTATGAAACCAGCTCCAGGACGGCGACTAAGATGCGTAGTCCCTACTTTTTCATTCCTTCTACGAGTTTACTGCTCTTTATAAATTCTATTTGTAGTATCTTGACACTTTTTAAATCAACTCTTTGAAAAATAGCCATATCTATGAAGTACTTGGTAGTTTCTTAAACACGTAATATAGTATGACAAACGTTTCATACTTATATTAACAACAAAGTGTGTTATTTTTGGTTAAAATTAATTATTAAATATATTTATATTTAAATTATAATATTTATTTAATAACTTATATGAATAGAAATAAAGCGAGTGTAGGTGTGTTGGTAATGTCAGGTACGAAATAGTTTTCATGCAAAATATTTTTACACTAATAGCGTGCAAATGTGGTGCATTGTACCTGTGGTATACTTTTCTAGACTTAGTTAAGCTCTGTTTCCATGAGATGTAGGACTTGCGTAAAAGTAGAAATTTAGCACGGCTTCAGAAAAGTTGGAAGTAAACACGAACTAACTATACCCAGTGATTTAAAAATCTCTTAAATAAATTAACCTTATTCTTTATTTTACTGTGTAGTCTTCCGCCATTTTTCTCTTGACTAAACATCCATGCGTAGATCAAAATAAAAATATATCGCACATAAAAAAAATCATTACAAAAATTGATATTAACGTTGTATGTAATACATTGATGTACATTTTTGGACCGTGTAAATGTGGCGATGTAGAAGAAGAAGAAGCATTGTAACCGATAAAGGATCGCTATAACTCACAGTCATGAGCGTGGGTTTACCAACAGAACGAACCCCACGTCTTGCCCCGGCAACGCCCCGAGGGCGAAACAACGGGTCGCTCCCCCCATCGACGAACGTCAGCCCGTTAGTCGGCGCGCTCGTGCCACGCACGACTGATAATTAGAACATGTACCCATCCGCCCACCCATCGCTCCACCTGTCAGTCTGCGACGATGGGGGGTAGTGGAACGTCGAAAAAAATTACCCCGACGCGACTGCTGCGTTAAACCCGCCCTTTTTCTACTTATCCTCCCGCGCGTNCTCAGCAGGGACTAGGGCGGATCGCTCCGGCTGGACATGAAAGCTGTGAGTTTGGAACAGAGAAGGGGCAGGTGGGCAGAGCTGATCCGACGTGGCAGCTTGCGAGCAGCCGTCCGTTGTGTGGGTGAGTGGAGACAGATGGGAGGGTTGGCATAGCGTCAGAGTGTGGGAGCAGGCGGGGCTGGGCGAGCCACACGCCGCGCACTTCTGCCGAGCGGGTTGCAGCGTTGTCTTTGCAGGCGCCAACCAGGCATCGCCGCTTCTCTCTCCTCGCGACTGTCACTCTGCCGGCTTACTACTCCTTAACAGCTTTCAAACCACATCCTTCAACACGTCAGCGTCGGGGAAATTCTTGCTTTGCTTTATATTCTGTTTTAAAACAGTTTACCTTCATATTAGGTATAACTTTAAACTTTTACTTTCGTATCAAATTTTTTTTTCCCCCGAAAGCAATACTGATTTTTAGTGGAAATTGTAATAACCAATAAAGCTACAATCGTCTCAGTAGCTTGTGGCTATCATTCAACGTGTTAAAACACTAATTTCCGTGGAAGGCTGGTTTTTTTTTCTGTTTTGGATTTTGATGCAGGATTGTTACTGGACACCAATGAATGGTTGGGTTTCCTGTTGCGCCCTCCCCTTCTCTTAAACTCTTTCATTCCCCTTCTTCTACGCTCTTGTTTATAACCTCCATTTATGTTAATCTACATACTAATCAGGAACAACATGCTCAGCAGCAGACTCCACTCACGATAAAATACAACTGATCTAACAACATCGATACATTCTTAAATATTGCATTGTATTACCAGCATGCGTCAGAGAAAACCAATAATTATATGAAATTTTATTATGGAAATACGCTATTCTAACACTTTGTTAAAGTCGCAAAAAACCTTCAGTGTGAAGAAAGAAATAAGCACAATATAACCCAATAGGAATAGAAACGAGACATAGTTAAATGTTGTCAACGAAATGTAATTTGCACACTCTTAAATGTTTTTGTACTTTTACAAGAAAAATCCTTGGAAACCCAATTGCCAAAAAAATCCGTCGTAAAACTATAAAGAGATTTCTTGTAAAATTACTAATTATAACCTTGTATTACAATTCACATTATTGANAATCCGTCGTAAAACTATAAAGAGATTTCTTGTAAAATTACTAATTATAACCTTGTATTACAATTCACATTATTGAGAAATGTACATAATTTTTTTTTCTTCTAGAAATCCAATGTGTATAATTAATAAGAGAGAATAACTAAACAAATACTTTAGAATGTAATTAATGAAACATAAATTAAACTTTGCCAGCACGAGGATTACAACCCAAACATCTTGTATTATTAGCCGGCACCAATAACCACACCACGAACTTGACTTACGAACTTAAAGTATATTTTTATAGTAAATATAACTTCAAGTACCTAAAACATATTAATTAAGTTTTTGATTAAGAAGAATAGGCACATTAATTTCATTTTAAAAGTTCTGTTGCTGAGTTAAGTTATTTGGACGGCTCTTAACAAAGAGGTATTGTGAGCCGATTTAACAGTTCTTTGTAGCTAGGAAACATTAACAGTTAATGAATAATACAGCCACATTTCATTATGATTATTTGAATTTTTTTAAGTGTTTGACGTTATTCAAACTTGCAATACATTTATTTTTGCACGCAACTACACTTTACATCACCCGTAGTGTTAACACAAAGAGCAATATAANTAGTGTTAGCACAAAGAGCAATATAAAGTTTTACGTTGTTGAGTGTCGGCTATTTTGCTGAAGCTCGTGAAAACGGGTTAGTATAGTACAAACATCTCTTGAGGTATATCAAAAACACGGCTCTTGTAGCTGTACAAGTGAAATCTTTGTACTGCTACAAGCATTTGTAAAATTATAAAGAATTTCTCAGTAAAAATAACAACATATATTCAGANAAGTTTTACGTTGTTGAGTGTCGGCTATTTTGCTGAAGCTCGTGAAAACGGGTTAGTATAGTACAAACATCTCTTGGGGTATATAAAAAACACGGCTCTTGTAGCTGTACAAGCGAAATCTTTGTACTGCTACAAGCATTTGTAAAATTATAAAGAATTTCTCAGTAAAAATAACAACATATATTCAGAAGCAGGAACCTAGTCATATATCACAAGAAAAATGACGCGAAACAACGAATACATGGCATGCATACAATTTCAAGCAGGAGTGTAGCCAGTTGTCATAAGTAAAACGACACAACACAACCATTACGTTGCGCCTGTTGTACGCAATGTCCCTGTACGACAATGCATGCGTCTGTTCCAGCCATAGTGCGTGCCCGAGTTATTTTCGTTGTTTCGTCTCGATTATTTGCATTTTTCTTCATATATCATTATTGATGATTGTTTAATAGACATGTTGGTTGTGTGTTGTTGGTTTTCATGTGACATCTGATTATATATCTGTTCAGAATTATGTTATCTTGTTTCTTTGTGATACGTGACCAGTTTTCCTTTTGAAATTATATGAATTTTACACATTTATCGACAACAGCTAACTCTGGTTCGTGTCTATTCCTATTTTCATTTTCTGGCTTAAATTTATTCTTTACATTGTAGGTTTTATGCGACTACAACAAAGTTTTGTAATGGCATATGTCCAAAATAACAGTTCAAGTAATCTTTTACGCCACTGCAAGAATCACTCAAACGTCGGCATCAATAATCACAGTAATTTGCGCACTCACGTAAATCGTAGTCGTAANTCCACTGCAAGAATCACTCAAACGTCGGCATCAATAATCACAGTAATTTGCGCACTCACGTAAATCGTAGTCGTAACGTGAAAATGAAAGGTTCATATTTAGGAACTGTGCCGGCATTAACCTGGAACAGGAGTGTGAAACCACACGGAAAAATCCACTCGTAATGCAGTAGTGTGATATTGAGAAAACGATTTCCTGTGCGAGAATCAGATGAGAATCAGATATTCTACCGATTTACTTACCAAACTCGGTGGTCTTTTGACACGATCGATTGGTAACGACTCAGTGTCGTGATAGACGGGATGTTGTCGCCAAAAGAGGGGGGGGGGGGAATAGAAAAACGAAATTGTAATATCTAGAAACGTTAGAAATTTAATGCCTGTGTTACATCATGTATATATGGAGAAGAGAGCTGTATGCATTATTTGAAAATATATACCGTAAATGCATATTTCATCACACTGAAAAAAAAGTCTCACTATTTTTTAAATCAAGCTAATATTTTTATCAAGCAGACATTTAGAAACAGTATTATACGTATAGTATCTGAAATTCAGCAAACGTAAACGCTTTACTCTAGCAGCTGGAAATTGATATAAGACATATTCATAGCTATTCTTAGTTATTTTATATTTCTCAGCTAAATGTGCAATGAAATTCTTTGTATACTTTCGTGGGTAATTTACGAGTATTTTATTTCCTTTTCATTTTGATTGGTTCGTAATTGGCTGAAATATACGACAGGTTTTTTTGGTTACGGTGTTATTTATTCCAACTTGCACATTT
This sequence comes from Clitarchus hookeri, assembly GCA_002778355.1. Lineage (NCBI taxonomy): Eukaryota > Metazoa > Arthropoda > Insecta > Phasmatodea > Phasmatidae > Clitarchus > Clitarchus hookeri. Next base: position 534,679 of record NQII01001136.1, on the reverse strand, counting down.
GACGATAGAATATAATGGCAGTCCTTAGAGCTATCAAGATCCATCCATAGTTAGAATAGGGAACCTTGGAAGAAGGACCAGACCTAGAGAATGTGCGTACATTGCTGGAATAAATACTTATTTTCCTAAGATGAAGAGTAGCTGATCTTAAAAAAAATTTTACACATAAGCACAAAATATGCCGCCAAGAAATCATTACAAAGTGAACGAGTGTGCATTGCAGGTGTTGGCTGGGGCTTGATTTAATTTTGTGCAAGTCTTTGCTTACTACTGCACACTCGTGTTGCACGCCGTATAACCGATGAAATGTATTAAATATATCGTTGCGACTACTCTCACTCCAGAGGTACTCAAATCGCACACGAAGAGATATCAGATGCGCAAAAGCGATTCATTCCCTGATGTCCTAACCCGAGAGCAAAGCGGTTATAGTTGGGCGGAAAAAACTGCGCAATTATAACCAAGCACAAGTCGCTACCAGAATAAAACTGCGTCATTTCTATAAACTTATAAAGAATTTCGAAAAGAAAAATTACAAAAGGAAAGTTAAATGTTAACAACTATAGCAGATGCCATTTTTTTTGTGAAGCGTTAATGACAAATTTAAATAACAATAACTGGAAGGTAAAAGTTGATTTAAACGCAATTCTCGACTTTGCACTGAATTCTGTGTCTTAAGTTTTTCGTATTGTGATTTCGTTTGTTAATTCTGCCAAATGCGCAAATGTCATCGATTAAAACACAAATACTAACTTTTTAAAGGAGGGATTATATTGTAACATTGTGTCGAAAATTGTAGGCTTTCTACTATATAAATTTATTATTCCTAATACAAGTCATGCAAGTGGCATCCTAAAAAAAAGAAGTCCCTAAAACCATTATCTCCCCGTTATGTTATCTGGTCTTACGAAATCAGGAAACCTTTAAAATAGAGGGATTGTAATTTAAATTCGGTGGGAAGCAGGATACATCATAATGATAAACTTCCAAATATATCCAGACAGATGTCCTCGAAACGAATTTTTACAACCTCTATAGGTTGAGTTTTTGAGTCAAAACTATTCGGAGGGTATCCGGCTTTGCGATACGTGATGTCACGTGCGTGTTTCGTGAAGCGTATTTCACTAGCCGTGTTACTTTCTTCGACGCTACATTTACTTTTAGATATGCAATAATAATAATAATAATGGCGTGTGGGGAGTGCACCCAGGGCAAGGCAACATCCCCCGAGTGACGGTCTTTCCAGCTGGGACCCGTAGGTGTCCGTCATCCCCGGGCATGGCAGAAATGTAACTCTAGAATGGAGCGGCGATGGAATGCAAGGGCGGGGGAAACGGGAGTACCCCGAGAAAACCTACAAAATAAAATGTATAGCTTCAAGAATTTGTTAAGACATCAAGGGAGCATACAACCGAAGTTGTTTCGAAAGGAAATGCGAGATGCAGCATTTTTGTCTCTCTCTCACACGGTCGTCTGGTGCGTGCAACACAAGCAGGGCGTAACTGCTAAGTAAGAATGGGAGGAGATTGTTTCTGGTGAAAGAGATAGCTGTGCGAACGTAAGCTGTGGACAAAAGAATTCGCCTGAATCTCGGCGACTGCCTGTAAAGCTAGGGAAGAAATCTCGTGGGAAGGAGTGAGCGGAGGAAGGAGGCGGCCATTCAGAGAAATCGCACGTCATTCTAGATCACAATCTTCGCAATACGCGAAAGAGTTGGATGTGACACCGGCGTCAGGAGAAGGAAATTCTCTCCGTGGCCAGTTTCCTGCTAAAAGAGGAGGCACGAAGATATTTCCAGCGTTTTACTATTACTGCATGTGTTATAAAAAAAGTGGCAATTATTGTTCGCTGTTAAAATTTCTGCGTAAATGTAATATAATTATATTTCTTCATAAAGCCTAAAATAAAATTGTATTTAAGTGAAAATATCACATTCAGATAATATAAAATCGCAAATAATTTTTTGATCAACCAATTTGTTTCAGCAAGATAGTTACAAAAAAAAAAAAGTCAAATTGTATGTTAAACCCTCCTTGTTTTTAGATGGAAGCTAATAACCAAACGAACATGTTCTACAGCTACAATGAGTTATTACTGAAGACTGCTGCAACATGGTAGTTCTCCGCAAGTGTGAGCATATTATGCGTCGCGCTAGTGCTTTTTATATTAGCTACATTTAATAGTGTTCGTCTTTTGTTGCTCTCCTGTCAATTCCACGAGTACTGGACGTTAAGGCATGAAATCAAAGTCTGTATCACTTATATAACTTTTTTTTTTTTTTGGTTGGGTTACCGTCAAGCCAATCTTTGATTGAAAGTTTGGAAATATAACATTGACTTTATATCAAAATTACTCGTGGGCCTACGTTGACCAAACGTTTTTGATTATTGTAGGCCAACCAATGGCCAACCATTTAGCAACCAAAGGCGTACGGATGTTTTACAACATTGGTAGTGTGTTGGGAAGACATGCCGTTACATACACAATGGTAACCAATAAACAACGTTCTGCCAACATTAGTTAAATATATTTCAACAAAAATTTCAAAATTAATAATATTTACACTACTATGGTTATTTCTTTGCTCTTTATGTCAACACTAATTACTTTTAAACAGAATCAACATTCTGAACTTTTATTCGACGGGAAATGGCTGTGTTACAAGTGCAGTGTAGAATCCATTACACCACTATAACTCTCCACGAGTAATGCATTAATATCAAATACTACCAACCATAATGTGTTATTTTAGTTAATGTATTTATGCGTCGCATTTTACTGCATAGAAACTGTATTTGACTATAATCCAATTAAACATTTCAATATAGTTATGGTTATGCCTGACATGCTTTATAAAGTATGGCGCATATTTCTATTTGAGCCTCTGGTCCAGTCAAAACATTTAATGTATAAAATTACGAGCGATGCCGACTTTATTATCTAATACACAGTAATAATATCCAATGTTGACATTTTGTGTTTGTAAAGCAATGTCGGCCCAACATAGCACAAAGTACGCTTCACCAACTGTTACGTTCAAAACGAATTGTCTCGACACGTAAAAAACTAAACAGAATTTAAAGGAAAATTATTTTTGGAAAGACTTCGTATGGTGCGATCGTTAATATGTTTTGTATTTAAAATGACGTTTTATATAAGTGTATTTATGATGGTTGCACAGTGTTGGCACAACGGAAGTATACATACCAAATTCCGACAGTTTTCCAACAAGTATCTAACACACGACCAATGAAGTAAATTTTAAATAAGACGTGGATTGTGTGTTTAAAAAAAACATAGCTTTTAAGAAAACGTACGAAATTATTGTTTTATTAATTAGGAATAGGGCAGTTTCTTTGGTTGTCATTAAATTGGTTAAAGAGCGTTGGCCCAAATTGACAATTAGTGTCACAACATATAATCAAATAAACTTATTTCAAAGATAAATGATCTTGTATCTTGGAAAAAATTCGTATTTCACAAAATACATTAAATGGCTGCTGTTAGAAATCCTTCATATGCTGCGAAAATTAATATTTTTACTTATAAAACTTATTTTCTAGTGATGTCATAATGATGGTTCTACAATTTGGCCCAACGAAAGTATACATACACAACCCGACAATATGTTTTCCAACAAATAACCAACACATGTCCAACAGAGTAAATTTTAAATAAGACGTGGTTTGTGTGTTTAAAAACCACATATTTTAAAAAAGCAAGCGAAATCATTATATAATTTCGTTAAAAACACTGTAATTTTCATTGCGGGCATAATATTGGTTTCACAGTGTTGGTCCAACTTAATATGAAGTACTAATTACTAACCGTTGTGCCCCTAACATCGACACAACAAACGACATGTAACTAACTAAACATATTTCAAAGAGAAAAGTTCTCAGGTTTTAAAAAACCTTCGTAGTTTTTATTTTAATACAAGAAATTGGATTGCTAACAATGAAAGCGTTCTTTCCACAATTTGACGTATCATGTTGGTTTCACAACGTCGGCCTGACAGAAAGATATATACAAGTTGCCAACAGTATGTTAACCAACTTATTACAAACCATCAACCGGCCAGTTTAATAGAGATTTAAAAAAAATTACACTTACTGTTCGTTCTGACATTTTCATATTTGGTAATATTATAATATTTTTGTGGTAGCAAATTTTTGTTTGCATATAAAGTGGAGCCAACGTTGTATTTATGTTTGTGTTCCAGCCCAACATATAGCCAACATTTCCAACCAAATGCAAACCGTGCCAGCGTTGGTTGCTATTGNTTGACGTATCATGTTGGTTTCACAACGTCGGCCTGACAGAAAGATATATACAAGTTGCCAACAGTATGTTAACCAATTTATTACAAACCATCAACCGGCCAGTTTAATAGAGATTTAAAAAAAATTACACTTACTGTTCGTTCTGACATTTTCATATTTGGTAATATTATAATATTTTTGTGGTAGCAAATTTTTGTTTGCATATAAAGTGGAGCCAACGTTGTATTAATGTTTGTGTTCCAGCCCAACATATAGCCAACATTTCCAACCAAATGCAAACCGTGCCAGCGTTGGTTGCTATTGNAGTGGAGCCAACGTTGTATTAATGTTTGTGTTCCAGCCCAACATATAGCCAACATTTCCAACCAAATGCAAACCGTGCCAGCGTTGGTTGCTATTGGACATGAGTACTTTACGATTGTGCTCATTTGGCATATTAATAGCGTTGTGTGTTCATTTAAGAAATTATTGCTACCTGAAAACGGGAGATTGCAAGTTACAGAAACATGCATGCGATGGAAGTCAAATAAATATATGATGTTTATGTTGTGTTATGAGTGACAAATCATGCGCTTTTTATTATGGTTGGTATGTAAATGTTTTATGGCCGTATATAGTACCTCTAAAAACATAAGGCTTGTCGACTAAAACTTTGAGTGGTGGAAGTACATAAAGAGAAAATATGATTCCCTTTTCAAAAGCCTACTACTCCTGCCGTTTTATAAGAATTAAAAACCTGCATGTTATTTTAGCGAGGCTTCCGTACCAGTGCTGTCACAATACGGCGCGTAAATCTGAGGAAAATAATGAGCGTAGCAGGTATTGTGAATTTCCTTGACTTGCAGTTACCATACATTCCACTTAATTGATCAAATAACCTACATTGGTGATTATTGGAGAGGAAGAATCATCTGACGACTGGAGGTAATCCAAACTCTGACGATGATAGTATCTTAAGTTATACAGATAATTTCGAATTCAAAAGGTTATGCCTTTTAAACTAAGGCGTAGAGAACTATGCGGTAAAGAGCGAATTATATGTCTAACAATAAAGTTTTACCTACAAATATCACACATATTCAATATCTCCCCCCCCCCCCNCATCTTCACAATGGACTCTGACTCCTTCGGGTGCCGACTCGGTGTTCGGTTGGCCCATGCTAGGGTCCCGCACATCAGAGATCATGTCCGTTCACTGCTAGAGAGGATTGGAATGCTTCACTTGTTTGCCACTAGGTGCCTCCCTGGCGCGTATACGGCAAGTGGCCAGCAGACGAGCTCCCTTCAGTGTGCGTCACGATGGCGATCCCAGGATGTGTCTTTTTCATTCTCCAGTTCAACAACTGCAAGTCTGTGACAGCTGAGCAGTGTGATTTTCAACGAAAGTACGGCACTGAACCCCCTACATCTCACAGCATTCGACAAACAGGTTTTTTTTTGTATAAGGGGAAATCAACAGGTCACCCCCGTATTTCCGATGAAGACGTTCGGTGCACCCGGAAGAGTTTTGTAAGAATTCCACGAAAGTCTACTTTGCCGACGGCGTTTGTTATTCAAACCACGCAGGATTGAACTACGTCTACGTGTGGCGTCTCGTGCATTCTTTCTCGAAAAGGAAGTAGATTATGTTACTTTGCTTTCACACCTGGTGTTCAGTGACAAGGACATGTTTCGTCTCAGTGGTACGGTGAACCGCCACAACGCACGGATGTGGGGATCACAGAGCCACGTGCCGCAGCCAAGCATCAGAGATACTTCCCTGAAGAAAATGTGTTCTGCACCTTTTCTCGAGAATATGATTTGTGGTCAATTCTTGTTTCCTGGCAACACTATCACCGCAATCTCATACCAATAAAAGCTGCAGAACAGGCTTTCCCCGCAGTTACATACAGATTTCGCTGATTTCATTTTCCAGTAGGATGAAGCAACACCACACTGGCACTTGCAAGTTCAAGCAATCCTGAACAACGAGTTTCCATACCGACGGATCGGCTGTCGTGGACGTGCTGATTTGGCATTACACCAATGGCCGGTAAGGTCGCCCGATCTCACTGTCTGTGATTCTTTCTTGTGGGGTTCGTGAAGGATTCAGTTTAGGCACCGCCCCTTCCTACGAAAGTGGACGGACTTCGAAACTGCTGAATAACAGCAGTGGATGCAGACATGCTTGCTGATGCGTGGGACAAGTTTGTCCATAGTGTAGATATATGCTGTGCGTTGCAGGGGAACATATTGAACATTGGTGATAATTGTAAGCAAATCTTTGTTGTCAGACAGGTATTTCACTGTTTAGCCCATCTGTTTATTAGTTTAAAAGATTATAGCCTTTTAGAATGTGATGAATCTTTTTGAAAAATTCTGCACATGTCCCAAATATGTAATTTCCAGGGTCTCTTCTTAGTTCTGACAGGTGGGCATGTCAATAATTTCTTCAGCGGTGGGCGTCCAAACTGTCCGAAGAATGCACGAGAATATCGTCATTTGGCCCTGCAATGCTACAAGACACAGTCAGAGCACAACATACCACTTTCCCTGGGACCTGAGCGCAGCCAGATAACCGATGATTTCCAACTATCCTCATACCGAGGAGTCCTACAAATAGGTCTTTAGAACAGGAATCCTGAGAGATGCATTTCTTTGACCTAATCCCACGAAATGCCCACGTGCCATGTTGTGGTGCACATTGAGCGTGAACCTTCCATTAGTAATGGTGTGTCATGTTCATATACGATTCCAAGTTCAGTGTTGACCAGTGATAGAATAAGACGAGAATGGGGAGCAGGTGCACTCCCGTCAACATCGACGAGGGTCATTATGAATGTAGCGAAACCTTGATTCGATATGGGTTCATGTACACTCTTACATGTGTGTGATCGTGGCTTTGTAAAAGATTACGTATAATGATGCAATACTCCAAGAGTAATGTGGGCTTCTCAGGGTTACAATAAATGCACATTCCCTACGTGTGGATGACAACAATCATCCATATCCGGCTTCTTAAAAGGATTACAGTGGGACCCACAACCATCAATCGCATCTGTCAGTCGTCCGTCCGTCAGTTGAAAGCGATTCACAACAATCCGTCATTCGTCAATCCTTCTGCACGGAAAAATTTCAGTGTAAAAACTTAACATCGCGATCTTTCTTTCGTTGGAGATTATTGCTTTTTTTAAATTTTCGATAAAAATAATGTAATAAGAATATGTACTAAAATTTGTTTACATTTTAAATTTCTGAATTCACGGCCAAATATAAATAAACAAAAATCCACCGCCTTGCATTTTATTTAAAAGTACGCTCCATCGTCTAAGGAATGCCGTCAAAAGGCGGTCGCTCATCCGTCCTTCCGTCGAAAGTTAAAGTTTGGAAAACATTTGAGGGATGGACGGATAGAAAAAAAAGGTTGAAGATCACGTGACCACCGGACGGATGGGTAACTGACGGATGCGACGGATGGATGTGAGTCCAGTTTACCCGATCTGAATCCTCGCGAGCAAGCTTGGGAGGCGCTCGGGCGTAGTGTTTTACCTCCAACAACGGTCCAGGAGATTTGAGTAGCTTTTCCTGCAGGAATGCAACTGGGTAGCTCGAAGTGCTTGACTATAGTCCATTTACAGTTACTTTCAACTTTTATGAAGCTCTGCTAACTTTCTGCTTCCAGGATATTCCTTCGCCTCGTGCAAACAAAGCGTAACCGAGTCTAGACAATTACACCAATGGGACTTCACACCGCATTCGTGCACGCTCGGTGTAATAATATTTTGCATAAGAACTCATTATTACCAGGCTTTACCAACACGACTGTTTTCTCATTGTTTTTATTCATATTAGTAATACAAGATTGTTACAGTTAAAAGATAAATAAAATACCTAAGTAAAATTTCAATTGATCCAAAGATAATGTACTTTGCCGATAGTATAAATATAAAACTACTGTGATACATGGCATATGTAGGAAATAACCTAACACGTCACACATGGGGTGATTTATCGAAAGTTAGATTCAAAACGTTTGAAGAAACCGTGAATAGACCATATCTGGTTTTCTGCATGGAAGCTCGTTGTACTGCATTTGTCGCAGTCCGGTGTAGCTGTCATAATAACCACTAGTCTACCACCGGTTTTCAACTATGCTGGTTTGTCGGGTGTGACGTTGTTGAAGGCAGATTGGCGTCTCCCTCCTAGGAGGTAGTAGACCCACGGTGTGGAATTTCCCGTAAGGATAACCGTGTTTTCACTCAGAGTGGAAACACATTCAGACCTACGAAGCCTGATTGTGGCGGCAATCAGGTGGGGGAACATGTTTTTCCAGAGACCCTTGGTGGTAATAACGGACTGTCCATAAGAATAGGAAAATTTAGGCTCTGTTAAGTTGTCTCCTGTCATACCGTTGTGGATCAGGTATAGGAGGGGGAGGTCGATGCGGGGAGCCGGACATGTTCCGGAAAACACGCTATTGGCAGACGGCCTTTTAAGTACAGGATAAGCAAAATCCTGTTACGAATATTCTGGAATTGCAGTTAAACCAAACTGGTACAGTTTGATGCTCCTCTTTCCTGTACAGTAAAAATGGACTAGACCCTATGCAAATTATGCATATTTTGTGGACATGAGTGCATAATTATAAGCTCAGAATGCATGCTTCAAAATAATTTGCTCCAGTAGGGAGGAGAATGATGGGATGTACATCTCAGGGTTAGGAGTAACATGATATAAAATAACGGATATCGATATATCTATGAATATTAGATGCTTGCCCGTACCGAGCAAACTGATGGTTGTTGGCCACGTGAATGAATTTTTAAAATGTCTGTGTAGTGTTTGAAAAAACATCGACAACAGCTGTTTAATATACCTCGTATTACACTAAAAATTTTAATGAAAAACTGGGATTGTAGAGTGTGGCTTTCAAAATATTTTACAATAAGGTGCAATACAAAAAGAATGTTATTGATCCAACAGTTATGAAAAGTATTAAACTGTTTTCACAAAATCCCATATTGAAAACGTTAATTTTTCTAACCAATCACCAAGTTATAATTTAATTATATTTTCATACAAAAAGTTTGGTGTTCCAAAGCTTAAATTTTTTTAAGTTGTGTTTTATCTGCACATGTAAGGAAAAAATAAATATTTCGTATCAATTAATTATTAACATCATTAAAACTGCCCATTAGTAACTCAAATTGGTCTTGAAAAAATGAAACAGTTTTGTGTTACGACTTGACTACCATTAAATAAAAAATAATGGTATACATCGATTAAGAAAGGAATGTGTCTACNATGTAAGGAAAAAATAAATATTTCGTATCAATTAATTATTAACATCATTAAAACTGCCCATTAGTAACTCAAATTGGTCTTGAAAAAATGAAACACAGTTTTGTGTTACGACTTGACTACCATTAAATAAAAAATAATGGTATACATCGATTAAGAAAGGAATGTGTCTACACATCAGTAAAAGTTAACATTGCAACACAATCGACTGAGGTGAAATTTCAATTAGCGTCACGGCATGATTACCATTAATTATTATTTGAAACGATCCCAAAATTAATTAATTCTAAACGGGAAACTGAATTCCAATTTGAGGATACGTAAATACCTTCTGGCATACCAACGTACGTTAAAAATGACAAAATTAATGTAAAAACACGTCAGCAGCGTAATATATTTTGGTAGCATCGTTTTCCGTAATGGTAGGTAAATTTTTTCATTAACGTACGCGAAACGAAACGTTAATATAGTGCCTCGTTATTTTGTGGTTGAACCATATTATCTGATGTAGCGCAAAAATAATTTTACAACCATTATTTGAGAACATATTATTAATCACATTTTCAGGATTTCTGAGAATAAATGTTTGCCAGTTGTTTAAGCGATATGATTATTTCACGTTGTAATGCAAAACAAAATGAGTGAACATATGTACAGATGGCTAATCATTAAGTGACGCATCTAATGTGGTCAGAAATCTAAGTTCTTTTGTGTATTTTCTGCGGCGTCGGAAGGTTTTACTCGTCGAAATCGCAGCAACTTATTGGGTTTTACACGATACGCGCGGGACTCGCAGGTTCAAATCATGTCTTCGGAATTGAAATTTTTTTTTTCTACGTTAAATAATATTGTATCAAATCGATTAAAGCATCAATTGTAAGAATTATAATGACAAGTCAACCAATAAAATTAAGACTAAATCATATCACATCTGTGTTTGCGTTCATCGACTGGTCGAAGATTTTATTCAATGCAACTCCTGTGGTACGAGCATTTACTGCAGCTAATCAAAGCATACATGTATACCAAAATAAGTAACTGGAAAAAGTAACGTAATTTTAATTCCAAATAACATTCTTTTATACTCATAGCACCATGGAAGTTGCACATATGCAATGCAAGCTGTAATTTTAATCTCAAAGTGAAAATGGAGGGTAGATCGAATCATCGTTTCGTTTTTGTTTATAAAACTGTAATATAAATTGTAACAATGTTTGCCATTCTGTAAAAGTAAAATAACGTAGCTTGTGAAATCAGAAGACGTCCCGGTTACAAGAGCGCTGTTTGTAATACGTTTCTAGATCAGGAATCGAATTAAGTAATTAACGTGCTGCAAAATGTAGAAAATTAATCGTTGTCTTTGTTAAGAAAGTTAGGTTCGCGCGATTATGCGGTTGCGTCTCATTTCGTCCGGTTTCCTCCATAAGGTAATTTAGCACCATTTGGCAAACCCCACTGTCATAGTGAATTGCTTTACAATGTTTTCATGCGTATGTAATATTATTTATGCGTGTATTCAAACGTTAAAACCATCCTGAGATTACGACAAGATAGTCAAATGGTGAAATATGTATCATAGGGGAGGTGGTTAATGGCTTAGTGATTGTAATTTTTTTTTTTAGTTAATTTTTTTTTTTGCATTTTTCTTCGAGATTTATCGTAGAAATTTATTTTTGAATGTGCCTTAAAAATAATTTAAATCGCATCACTCCCAGTTATATGTTAGTTCAAATACAAGTCTACCACGCGTATAACACTCTCACACACATACACACAGATATATATACGCGCGCGCGCACACAAAAACATATATGTATGTATATATATATATGAATATATATAGTTGTTGATAACGTATCATTGCGGTGTTTATATATTAAAAATATACGGGGCTCATTATTCAGCCAATTTTGAAACAAATAAAGTATTCGAAAGGGTCTCTGCGCATTTAAAACACGTGAAAACTTCACTAGACGCCAAGAAGGTGTATGTTCTTTTGACAACAGCGTTTCCAAGAATTTATTTTGTAAAAGTATGAAAATATTCTACAAAATATTGGCNAGGGTCTCTGCGCATTTAAAACACGTGAAAACTTCACTAGACGCCAAGAAGGTGTATGTTCTTTTGACAACAGCGTTTCCAAGAATTTATTTTGTAAAAGTATGAAAATATTCTACAAAATATTGGCAATTTCTTCAAAATGAAATACAGTTCCATTGAAACACCAGTATATAAAACTAATTATATATAATATAAGCTTCTTTAAAACAACTATATCTTGAATTTTCATATGTGTTTGCAAAATTATATGGGGGTAAGTTACCAATAATTTCTATATCGCTTTTATCAAGGCGAATGCAATACAAATGGGGATGTTTTTCAAATAGTGTGTTTAGTCTGTTCACGTTTTCTTCATACTACTTAAATAAACTTTGGAAAAATCGCCCCAAGTATGGCGTACTTGGTTTTTTCCTACATATTTCATGTATCACAAGCGGTTTATACTTGTGTTAACAAAAATACCCCACTTTTNCGTACTTGGTTTTTTCCTACATATTTCATGTATCACAAGCGGTTTATACTTGTGTTAACAAAAATACCCCACTTTTTATTAAATTTAGGTTTTTTTTACTTTATCTATAAATTATAATTTTTCGTTTACAATAAAAATGAATTTAAAAACAGNTATTAAATTTAGGTTTTTTTTACTTTATCTATAAATTATAATTTTTCGTTTACAATAAAAATGAATTTAAAAACCGGGGGAAAATAGGTGTGTTGGTAATGTCTAGTAAGAAATAAATTCTTATGCAAAACATTATTACACTTGAGTGTGCACGAATATGCGCTGTTACTTTGGCGTAAATTTTCTTAACTCGGCTAAGCTTTGTTTGCATGAGGCGGAAAAATACACTGGAAGTAGAACTTAAACAGGGCTCAGAAAAGTTTGAAGTAATTGTGAATAGACTATATATAAGACTCGTCGCTCCTTTGTGAAAAGAAAAAGTTTTTTAGAGAAATATTATTTCGTTACAGAGTTATAATATTGCATCCAGCTCCAACTAGCTTCGATAACACATGGCAGTTTCCTAGGTATAGAATCAATCAGATGTCGAGTCAGTATTTGAAGTCAAAGGACATGGGATATGCGTGTCTAGGTTGTCGTTAGCGTTCCCGAGATCCTAGGTTTCGGGCCTGCAAACTTAGGCCTGTTAGACTGTACCCTCAAGTGTCGTTGAAGACGATCTAATATGTTTTATACAACAATTATCGTTAACTTCCATTTGTAAAAAAATTATATTTATACATTACACATTTTGCAATACGAAAAGCGTTTTACTTTTAAATGTACATATCTATCTTAAATAGATTAATGTAATCGTAAGAGAAATTCACATTTCCTACACGTTTGTTTTGTAAGTTATGGATTCACTATACGCATACAGGTTGTGTACAAAAAANGAGAAATTCACATTTCCTACACGTTTGTTTTGTAAGTTATGGATTCACTATACGCATACAGGTTGTGTACAAAAAAGAAAAACCACAGACCGCTCGAAACTTCTAGTAGTTACATTCAGCAATAAAACTTAAAATTTAAGGAGCTTATCATTAATTTGCAGGTTTTAATTCAAGGACAATTTTTACTTCACGACTCGCAAATTATGATCATGAAAGCAGCAGACATGATTCGACATCAGTAACAAGGTATTGTTTATTTGATGTTGGATTTTTTTTTTCCTGTGTACTTCACTCGACTTGCTAGAAAATTTTATAACATTAAATAATTACGTATTACCAGGAAGGAATTTGAACCCGCGGACCCTGCATGAATCCCGTTATTATGTTGCGATTTCAATAAACGGAACTGTACGGTGCCGAAGATACCATAAGAGGGACTTAGAGAGAACAATTGTAAAAGGGCGACGTTTTATGATTGGCTGAGTATACATATATTTAAAACCATTTTCACTTGAAAGTTACATTTAAAACAAAAGTAAGCAAACATTTCCAACAAGAACTCATTTGTAATATATACATTACAGGACCAAGTAACGAATTTAAATTTCCATATTTTAATATAATCTTTACATATTTCCAAACATTATGTTATATTCAGAATGTAGCTGTAATTGCATGTTCTCACTTTAACGTAATTCCTGCCACATCTAAACACACAGTTGGACATGGAATATCGCTACAATAAAAACAAAATGGCGAACGTCACTGGCCGTAAGCACACTTAACCATATCATTTGAAAATACTAAACTTTTAAAATCACTTATTTGTCCAATTATTAGCTGTGAAAATAACGTTTGGAAATTTTTAAACTTCCGGCAAAGAAAATTAAAACACTTGTTCAAATGGTAGTTCCCCAGTTGTTCGTTGGGTACAATGGGTGAGCCGTTCTCAAATCAAACTACTAAAATNGAGAAATTCACATTTCCTACACGTTTGTTTTGTAAGTTATGGATTCACTATACGCATACAGGTTGTGTACAAAAAATAAAAACCACAGACCGCTCGAAACTTCTAGTAGTTACATTCAGCAATAAAACTTAAAATTTAAGGAGCTTATCATTAATTTGCAGGTTTTAATTCAAGGACAATTTTTACTACACGACTCGCAAATTATGATCATGAAAGTAGCAGACATGATTTGACATCAGTAACAAGGTATTGTTTATTTGATGTTGGATTTTTTTTCCTGTGTACTTCACTCGACTTGCTAGAAAATTTTATAACATTAAATAATTACGTATTACCAGGAAGGAATTTGAACCCGCGGACCCTGCATGAATCCCGTTATTATGTTGCGATTTCAATAAACGGAACTGTACGGTGCCGAAGATACCATAAGAGGGACTTAGAGAGAACAATTGTAAAAGGGCGACGTTTTATGATTGGCTGAGTATACATATATTTAAAACCATTTTCACTTGAAAGTTACATTTAAAACAAAAGTAAGCAAACATTTCCAACAAGAACTCATTTGTAATATATACATTACAGGACCAAGTAACGAATTTAAATTTCCATATTTTAATATAATCTTTACATATTTCCAAACATTATGTTATATTCAGAATGTAGCTGTAATTGCATGTTCTCACTTTAACGTAATTCCTGCCACATCTAAACACACAGTTGGACATGGAATATCGCTACAATAAAAACAAAATGGCGAACGGCACTGGCCGTAAGCACACTTAACCATATCATTTGAAAATACTAAACTTTTAAAATCACTTATTTGTCCAATTATTAGCTGTGAAAATAACGTTTGGAAATTTTTAAACTTCCGGCAAAGAAAATTAAAACTCTTGTTCAAATGGTAGTTCCCCAGTTGTTCGTTGGGTACAATGGGTGAGCCGTTCTCAAATCAAACTACTAAAATTCACCTCATTGAAATAAATAACTTAATGGATATCGATGTAGTCGCAGATTTATTCTGTTCTCGCCGATCTCTCGATATCAAAATGTTCCATGATCGTCAATTATTTCAAAACTAACACACTACCAAGGAGAAAACATTGGCTTCCCAGGAACTCTTAGAAAAACATAGCGTAAAACACATATGTTTTTTTTTTAAACTTATCGCATAAAAGTTGTGCTTTTCCTCATGGATAGGCTATTTCATTTTGCTATGGCAACCATTAACAAAGCATGAGGTTTAATGATTACAAATTTTGATGACGTCAATTAAAATATAAAACATTAAGTTTCATTTTAAATCAACAGTAAATAAAATTTTAATAAGAATTTAGCTTTAAGTNCAATTAAAATATAAAACATTAAGTTTCATTTTAAATCAACAGTAAATAAAATTTTAATAAGAATTTAGCTTTAAGTGTTTTAAAAAAATTATTACGTTTATTAATCGATGTTAGAGAGCACCAAACAAACATAAAGTTAAACCAGTCGTCACACTCATTGCATTCCATTCCACGCACGCTGTTTTAAAAGAAAACAAATGAAGTACGTAGTCGTACTTACAAAAAGAGCTGCGTGTACTTCTAACACGACGGGGCACCAGAACACTCCTCGTCGTCAGTGATGTAGTGCGTCAAATGAATTTTTTTGGGGATTACGTTCAACTGCAGCAGAGTCCCTCTATTACTGGTGAGATACAATGACTTCGCTCTGCATGTGTTTTCCTGTAGACCTGGCTGCGGACCTCAGTCTAAGCGAGCGCATAAGATACACTGAAGAGCAAAAAAACTGGCATAGGCGTGCGTAGGCGAATAACAGAGGTATGGAACCAATCAGAGTAACGCGATGCGGTCGGCAGCTAGATCGGTTACTGCTGCTACAATGGCAGGTTATCAAGATTTAAGTGAGTTTGAACGTGGTGTTATAGTCGGCGCACGAGAGATGGGACATAGCATCTCCGAGGTAGCGATAACATTTGGATGTTTGCGTACGACCATTTCACGAATGTACCGTGAATATCGGGAATCCGGTAAAACATCACATCTTCGACATCGCTGTGGCCGGAAAAAGATCGTGACAGAACGGGACAAATGATGACTGACGAGAATCGTTAAACGTGACAGACCTGCAACCGTTTCTCAAATTGGCGCAGATTTCAATGCCTCCTGCATACCTTCAGACATTAGTCGAGTCCATGCCACGTCGTCTTGCGGCACTTCTGCGTGCTCGCGGGGGCCCTACACGATATAGGAAGGTGTACCAGCTTTTTTTGGCTCTTCAGTGTAAAATATAAGCATTTGTACCTCGCATTCGCTTGAACAGAACTCTGTGATATTTCAGTTTATTACGAGCACAATTTTCTCAGACTTTATATTCTCGTTTGGGTATTTTTTATTTTTTTTCGCGAAGCTGCTGAGAATCGAACACGTCTTCGCGTGAAGTATTTGATTAAGGAATATTAACGTTGTTAAATTTGAAAACCTCGCAGTTTTTTCCTGAAGTATATTGTAGAAATAAATCCCGGCAATTTCAAATCAAATTGCAGCCCGAGGTAATAGTAAAGTTGAAAGGAATGATGAAGAGAAGTTCGTTGTCTGCTTCAATCATAACGGCACTTCGCTCTGTTAGAGACTATTTTTTCTAAGGAAAGTAGGACCTCGCCTCCAAAGCTGCTATAGACGTATCAACCCGCCTACAACTTAGTGATCGGATACTTGGTGATCGTGATTACTAAGACGTTTAGCTTAAGTGAGGAGAAGCTCGGGCCGGTGATAATACAAGAGCAAACCCTAGAATGAATACTCTGTTCTGAGAGCCAAGGCCAAGATTAGTTATACTCAGGTTAGGAACGGAACGAGTTTCCTTATGAGTTTGGCATAGGGAAAATTTCCGCCGCAAGGTGCGCAGCGTTCCAAAATACATTTTTTAAAAATAAAATTCAAATAAACGTGAACGATAAAAGAGAAAGATTATACTTACTTACGAAGTTCTTTTACATTTGATTTATGTTTTGTGCAATTTATCCCGTCTTTTAAAGTAGGGAATAGAGAACAATTGGTTTCACATGCGACACTAACGCTCACCTAGTGGTGAAAATTGTTGGTTGCCAAACTTGTAACATTAATATTCCCAACCTGAGTATAAGTAATCTTAGCCAAAGCGATATGCACTTGAATACGGAGGTTTCTTCATTAGTCTACGTCACAACCGTGTGATGCAAGTGACCTTTGGTTTTAGCTCACTTCACTACACAACAATGAGTAGTTTATTTGTTAATATAGTACACCTATTCACTGGGCGAACACGTACGTACGACCTAGTTCTTAAATTTCTACTGACTCCTCCAATATGCAGTTTACTGACATGTCACTGAAGCTGCCATCTACGGGAATCCTACAATCAGGAATTTAAGCTTCGACTCTTAAATGGCAGAGGAGAAGTATCAAATTTACATGATAACAATCAATTTAAATTATATTTGTCATCGCCACCAGTAATTTTAAACGTGGAATTCTTTAATTACTTTTGGAAATGTATTTCCGGGTATACTTTTTTGTATGGTGATTACGGTCTTAACTTTCGCTGAACTTATTTGGGTGTGGTCTTCATTGAATATATGCATTTATTACCTAGGAACAGCGTAAAATTATTTTCAGTAAACTTTCTAAAATATTATTACATAGTATGGGAAATGTACCATACATCAGCAAATACAGAAGTATTGCTACACACAGTTATGAGTTTCACTACTCATTTGTCAAATGCAGCAAAGGCGTTACGTAGGGGAACTCCACTCCCTCCAATATTTCGGTCGCTATTTTTGGGAGAACGGTTGGCCGGAGGGTGTGTTACTTAGGCACCCATTTTTGTTTATTTATTTCAAAACAATCAGAAAACTACGATGCAACCTTGCGGTTACGAAATAACATGCGATCGGAATCTAGCAACCCGAATTTCTTGATTACGAGGATGGTAATTACCAACCTGGCGTGGTGGGGTATTCTATCGACCAAACCGTATGCAGAATGTAGTTGCTTGACCACAAGCTGTTTCTGGTATTTGTAATTAAATCCATTCTCATAGTCCATTTTCATGTGCTCGTGCATCCCTTGACATGCCATTTCGGCCACATTATTAAATTACACCCTACGTAATTTTGCATAAGGAACCTCCCCACTAAGTTTGTTAAGTCTAAGTCACACTTCATCCTGCATATGAAGGTTTATAGAAAATTGAGGCAAAATAAACTCTCGACGAGTTGAAGGGCAAACGTCGAATAAACATAGTTTTGAAATAATTTTTGAGTGATTCAGAGGCTGTAAAAGCTGGAGATTAAAAGTACCGGAAGCACGAGTGCGCCGGATGTCTCATATATATAAGCGTAAATATTCAGGTCTTCGGATAAAATATGAAGTTTAAATGTTCCAAACCCAGAGCCCTCTAATTCAAAGCTTGGTGCAAATAACGTAATGAAAATTAACATGTATAAGTTAAAAGAATTAACTGAGAAAGAGATTTGCACCAGTTCAAGAGTAAAAAATTAACGAAACAGGAACATCGTGAAGCTAACCATTTAAAATATATGAAATAAACAAATTATCAGATACTTTACTGCTTAAACGACATCACTAAACTATACAATACAACAAATAATAAAAAATATATCAAAAGCGTGGCGACGTACCGTACATCCTGCATCGCTGAGTAATTTGTGGAGAATAGTTGGAATAGGTCTCGAAAGGTGGAGCTAAGTCAGCGGAAAAGTCAGCAAGACGGGAAAATAACGACGTGTCTCTTTTCAAAATTACTATCTTCAGAGAACGCGGTTTAGGTATTTATGGTAAGAAGGAATTTATCGCGTTCTATTCATTAAGGCGCCCGTCTACCCGGCGCTTGAACTGCGTTGCAGAGTGTTCCAAATACACGTTTCCCAACGAAACAATTAAGCGTGCGTCCAACGCGCTGATCTACGAAAAAAAACCCACACTTCAGACGAGAGCTGTTAAGTACTTTAAAAATATCACGTACGTTAGAAACATCAATTCAGAGTACTCCAAAACCGCCAAAAACGGCCTTTCCAAGGTGCTGTAGCTCAAAATGCACGCATCAGATACATACAAAACTACTATAGGCGCCTGCACTGAACCTTCCTAAAGACTTCCCACTAATAAAATTATATGGTCACCGCTGAAAGTCCCATAGGTACACGCAGCACGACGAGAACACTGCACGCCAGTTCAGAGCCTTGCGCTTAGCGGCGATGGCGTACTTGATGCGCGTGGCGGTGTCGCCCTTATCGCTCCCGCGCTTCTCGGCTTAAACGTGGGAAAAAGTTCAAGGTAGACGGGGGCCTTAAGTGAGATGTTTCCTTGCTCTTGTTACCTTGATATTAAATAATGGTGTCACATTGTGATTTAAAAACCCGTGTAGACAGGAATAGATATTTTTGACGCAGGGTAACGTCTATGCCAGAATAACAGTAAACAGCTAAAATAACAGTTGCAAAACATCTTGGCGTCTAGTTTTGAACTAAGACGAAATTGCTGGTTGCATTAAAACATGCATTCATTATGGCCTCAATTACAACTAGTAAAAACTTCTGATCAAGTACTTGCTTTCTTTGTCTCTTAGCGATATTTTTCGCTTTTACAGTGCGCAGTACCCTCCTACAGATATATTGAAACAAAGAGCGCAACTGAAAACAGAAACTATGCATTTCTTTCTCCCGCTGTACTCACGCGCTCTCTCTTTCTCTCTTACATCCACACACACACACACACACACACACACACACACACACACACTCTCTCTCTCTCTGTCTTTCTATATATCCCTACACTCAGTAAAAAATATTTGATCTCTATGTGAATGTGAATAATTTGGACGGCCAGAATGTGTTCACTGTGACGTAGTAATGATAAAGGCGCTTGATAGAGTGCACGAAGGTTTTATGTCTTGACAAATTTAGATATGTCCTTTGTTACGTCTTTGGTGGATAGCACGGGCGCTTATAATGATGTTATTAGAGGTCTACCGTTCAGAATTAGAAGGCAGTCGCGGTAGTTATACGTCCAGGCAAGTTAAAAACACTGTATTCAAGCTGAGTGTACGCGCGGAGAGAGAACAAGCAGGTACTGATAACTAATGAGTATAAACCTGAAAAATGCGTGAGTTCAATGACCTATAGGCTAGACGGCACAGTCGTATGAACAAATATGCAGATATCACCTGCGCATTGGTTGTCCGCTGTGACAGTGTAAGGCAACGATTGGGCCAACGTTCTCCAGAAGTTGTCAAACACCGTGTGGACCAATGGTTGAAATTACATAAAAGCACGTGTCTTGCTTTCTAGCGTGTCCCGACATGAATCCGCGAATTTTTCAGGGCTTTACTAATGAGCCTACTTTCCTCTACATGGATACAAATAAATGTTTAATTGTTAAATATGTGCAAACAAATATCAAATGTTCTTAATGATAGGGTCTACAAACCTGAAAGGGACCGCGGTGGCTGAGCGGTTAGCCTGCTCGCCTCCCACCAAGGCAAACCCGGTTCAATCCCCGGCCGGGTCCTCCCGGATTTTCACACGTGGGAATCGTGCCGGACGATGCCGTTGGATGGCGGGTTTTCTCGGGAATATCCCGTTTCCCCCGCCCCTTCGTTCTGTCGCTGCTCTATACTCACCTCAGTCACTCTCGTCGGCTCTCAAGATCTCGCTGTTAAGAGCCGCCCAAATCTCTTCGCCTACTCACTAACCTGAAATATTTACCCGGTCATCATTTCTAAAATAAGTGTATGAGTCATTAAAAGCACGTACGATTACAAGACCACTGTGTGAAAAATCTGATGGAAACTAGTTAACTGGTCTCCGAGATACAACATAAAAATATTTTAAACAGTGATACATTATATAAACTGCCTAAAAGGATTTTCTGTATAAGATGTTTTTAATAGATATTATCAGCAATAAGTTTTGATTAAATTTGGTTACATTGTTAAGCCAAACGTAACGAAATATTTATATGGCCGTCATTTCAAAAATCAATGTCTGGCCCTATTTAAATCATGCAACATTACATGGCCTTCTGTAGTTGTGTAAAATTTGATCGAAATTAGTATAATTGTCCCATAAATATGGCAAAATGTTCCATTTACCTATTTGGACTCTCTTGCAAGAAAATCCGGCAAAAGAGGATCTCTTGTATGCATAAATAATGCCTCTAATTAATACTGTTAGCGCACAAAATTTGATTGAATTTTGTTGAAAAGTTTCATTGATATAACAAATTAATGTTAGTTATTTATATAACCCGCATCAAAACATGCCTACCACAGATAAAACAATGTTAATTTACATACCCTACTGTAGCAATATCTTCGAGTTATGGCATTAAATATGCAATGTTCATGTGACGATCTTCATAAATGGAGGACAAAATTTCTAGAATATTCGTTGTTTGCCATAGATAAAATAAACAAAGTAAAATTTAAATCTGTTACATTGTTTGGTAGATATAGCACACTAAACTGAAATGTTTGGTTAGGCGCCATTCGGAAAATAAGATGCTTACACTCTTGAAACAAATAAATTAATATAAACTTCCAAAGTACAACTTCTTCGCCAAATTTTAAAGAAATCGGTTGATTTTTCCCCGAGATGCAACATAAAACTTATATTATTTAATGTGGAGCTATCTTACAAAATGTCAGAAAAAATAAGACTAGACGGAAAATTTTGATGCATATAATTGATAATGTCAGCATACAACTTTAATTTGGAATTTGTTTTGTAGTTTCGTATAGCTCAGCTGAGCTTAAAAATTTTATAGCCACCATTTCGAAAATGTGTGTGTCTGACTCTATCAAAGTTTATCTGTTTACATGACCTGTCATAGTGCTACTTATATGCCAAAATTTGTAGAAATCGGTGATTTTTCGGAGATATCCCCGTAATTTTAATTCGTTATATGATACTATTTTACAAGAAGGCGGACAAAATAGATGTTGTGTGCGTACATTTGATGGTTGTTATATGTACAGCTAGCATGCAAGGTTTTATTGGAATCAATTACACAGTTTCGGGGAAATAACATATAAAACAAAAATAACTATGCGGCCGCCATTTTGTAAATAAGTGTCTGACACACCTAAAACACATTACTTAACATCAACTACAGCAGTACTACTTGGTTTCATTATTTGGTAGCCAAAATTTAATAATTTCCCGAGTTATTATACAAAAATGTTATTATTTCATTTAACTTTATCTTACAAAATGGCTTAAAAAAGTTGTTATATTCTGACTTATATGATGCTTGTAATATTTACTGTCGGCGTACAAAATTTGGTTGAAATAGGTCAATCAGTATGGTAGTTGAACCAAATAAACCAAAAATATTTGTATGGCCGCCATTTTGAAAATAAGTTCCTATTAACTTAAACTACTTAAATTTACCTGGCATATCGTAGTTCTACATACGTGCCAAATTTGGCGAAAATTGGTTAAATAGTTTTCGAGATATAATGTAAAAGCTCTATTTTTTCATAATATTAATTACAAATTCCGCATAATCAAATCAAATCAACACTGATTTTTATACTTTGCCTTTTGTTTTCAACTCTTTTTCAAATACCAAGTATCAAAATTACAGACTATACTCGTTACATGTGCAAGCCTTCATTTGAATATAATTACTTCATTCCAGGAAATAAATGTGAGAAGAGAAGATGATTTGCGATGGATGCTGTTAAGGAGCAGATCGTTTGCAGGGGCACAAGTTTTTATTTTTAAATGTAGACAGCATTTTTTTTTGTAATATTAAATACTTGTTTTATTAAATAGACTAGCCGTTTCCTGAGAAGTTTATTAAAACAGGATAGTTCTCAATATCAATGTGAGGGTGAAAATAATGTATCGCTTTCACTGCATTACAGCATTTTTTTTCTTATTTTGAAAATTTTTTAAATTCTGTTTATCATAATGTAAAAATGAACAAAATAAATTATTTCTATAAATATTGTGTGTTTTCACTGTGTTATTCTTCTAAGGAAGTAGAAGTAAGTTACTTTGCACAAATAAAAAGTTATTTAACAATAAAAATTACAAAAAATATGAAATTTCATAGTTTCCTAACACTTTGCGGATACCTAAAAGTTTATATAATAGTGTGTTATTGTAAAAAGAAAGTGATCGTTTTTAAAAGGAAATTTCAAATAATAAAACTAAAACTGAAATCGGACTACTACAGATGTATTTATAAAACTGGTGGTGGCCATTATCAGTTGCCACCAATTCGGTGTTCTACACTGATTTAAAATAAAAGAGTAATATTAATAAAATAAAATATATCGTATATACGTCGAAAATATGTAAGTATCTGATTAAATTAATTTTTATACCTGAGAAGCTTTTATGTTAGGTTTTACTAAAGTTCTTTGAAGGTCTTAAAAATGAAGCATGCTTCCTAATACACATTTAGTTAGGTGAATTCCTCCTGGGTTTGAAGACGAAAGCGATGTTGAAAAGCGGTTACTGTCGTCGAAATGTCGTTTTCCTGGTTCTTTTCCAGAGCGTCTTGCCAGTTTGGCGTCGCGATGAGAATAAACGACGCTCAGGGTTTTATAACTCCCTGCGTCGCCCCAGCGCGTCTCGCGTGCGTGTGGAGGAGATTGTTGACGTTCGAAAAAAAAAAAACGTAACGGCTGAAGCAACAGCGCTCTGATCGCTCCAACTTGCTGCCCNGAGGAGATTGTTGACGTTCGAAAAAAAAAAACGTAACGGCTGAAGCAACAGCGCTCTGATCGCTCCAACTTGCTGCCCTGGCTCCACTCTGCCGACCTAGGGCGTGTTCAGGCGGACTCTGGATCCAAGGCCAGCCCACGACGACGTATCTGAAGGGATGCGGCTGCGGTGTGAATAGGAAAGCGAGTGAGGAAGATCACTCTCGATTGTCTCGTGGTTATGGAGCCCGCGACCTATCGAGAGCGTGTGTCGTTCGCACTGCCGCTCGGTCCGACACTGTCGGCGGCGCAATAGAACAACGCGAGATGTTTGGAGGTGAACACATCAAAACAACCGGGAAATATGACACCAACCGCATTTCCATTCCTCAGTTCAGTTATCTATTTCACTTTCCACCTACTTACTTTCATATTCCATGCCTTTGTGTGATCTACCGCCTACTATAAAACCATTGAAATGCAACTTTTGTATAGTGTCCATGCTTTAAACGGGCATAGTAGTAAAAAAAAACTTAATTAAGATAGCAAAAAAACCATGACACACGGCTCTTACTTAGTACAAGTATACTTATTAAGGATGTACCATTAACTTCGTACACCTTAAAGTTGTGATGCTAAATTCTGATACCGAGAATCTGAAATTTGAAAATGGTCTGAGCACACTCGATAAATTTTGTGTAAGTGTTCAGGTCAATGTTTTTTTTTTAATTATATCCAGGCCACTTATACATTTAACGATTTTTTTTTTAATTTTTGCACGTGAAGAATTATTTAAAAAATACTGAAATGCAGAGCAACAGCGATAATAATCATATACGTTAAATAAAANTTTGCACGTGAAGAATTATTTAAAAAATACTGAAATGCAGAGCAACAGCGATAATAATCATATACGTTAAATAAAAAGGTAAATACTATGTAAATCCCTCGCTGTAGGCATTTAATAAAATAGGCGAATCCAGTTGTTAGCGAAGGTTACTTGCAAAACTACGACAACATTTGTGTGAAAATAAGAACAAGTTTTACTTTTTTTTTTTTAAATTACAGAGATTTTTTTTTGTTCCGGAAATCGTAAAAATTATTTTATGGAGATTTTCACTTCATAATTACTGCATCCGAAATCAGAAAAAAAATAGCCGAGCAATAATTCACATTANTTTGCACGTGAAGAATTATTTAAAAAATACTGAAATGCAGAGCAACAGCGATAATAATCATATACGTTAAATAAAACGGTAAATACTATGTAAATCCCTCGCTGTAGGCATTTAATAAAATAGGCGAATCCAGTTGTTAGCGAAGGTTACTTGCAAAACTACGACAACATTTGTGTGAAAATAAGAACAAGTTTTACTTTTTTTTTTTAAATTACAGAGATTTTTTTTTGTTCCGGAAATCGTAAAAATTGNATTTTTTTTTGTTCCGGAAATCGTAAAAATTATTTTATGGAGATTTTCACTTCATAATTACTGCATCCGAAATCAGAAAAAAAATAGCCGAGCAATAATTCACATTACCGTAAATATATTACTCAACCATGTAAAAAAATTTCCATGACGTATTCCGTTGTTATATGAATACATAACTTTGGGTGCTGGCCATCTCTCCGAGCCGTTAAAGTGCTAGTAGATCATGCCACGCCATTTTATATAAAGTTACGGATATGTGATAATATGTAAATTTTGACGGAAAACCTTACTGAAATTTATACTAAAAATTATTCATATTTCGCTTCCAACGTTGATTTAGATTATCTGGCGCTGCCTGCAGTGCAAGTGGACCCTGCAAAAACCTTTCCTCCGCCGTAGATGCACTAGCGCAAAGTGCAGAGTGAATGGCAGCCAGTGACGTGGCGGCAATAACGTTGTCTTCTGTAGGCCGCGACTTTGCGCCGTCCGCCACGTACTGATTTATTGGAACGGAACTTCTAAATTGCTCGTTGAACTTAACTCAGAAGTCGATACGCTGTCGCACGTTGCCCCCGCCTCCCTCCCCTTGTAACAACTCCTTCGCTTCGCTGTTTCAATTGGCTTACGCCCCTCCACCGAAACGTCTGTATGTCTCGCCGACTTTCAATTTGACTCACGGGAACTGGAAAACGTAAAACGAAAGGTTCCTTCCTCGCGGTTCAAAGCCACGCTTTATTTTCACTTAGATCGTCTCTTGAAACCATTCGCACTTAGTAAACCCGGCGTCATGCAGCATCCTTCGTTTCGTGGGTCGTAAATATAAGGATTGAAAATAATGCACCTAGACGCAGAGGGCGGAGAGCATACAAAGTGTACTCTTGCTTTCAAATATCCAGACAACTGCAGCCAAATAAATTATTTTGCTACTCCTTGTGAACCAATTACAGATAAATAGGTCATGGTATATAATGTTCAAAAAATTCTGTAATAATTGGAATCAACATTGCTTCATTTTTTACGTTCTATGCAGTATGTTACGACGAAGGTACGCATTTGAATGTAAAGTTCCGGCGTTATGTCCGAGATAATGATTTCTCATTAAGTTATTTTATTTACCTGAAATGCCAACATCGAACTACCCGAGGACAGCCAGTTGTTGTGATTTAACTGGATACCTTTATTATATAGCCACATGTTCTTACATGCAATCAATAAAACTAATATGTTATTGAAACGTCTTTGCATACGATGGCAATAGAAAATGCCGGCGGCAAGAGGATATGCGGAAGAAACAGCTGAATATCACAAACGTTCGGACAGTCTGGAAAACAAAGAAGTCTCCGATTAAGTTGTTTCGTGAAACCTTCAGAAATTATTTAAATGTTTCAAATTAATTCGATATCCATTTGCTCAAAAGTATTTGCGATATTCTGTGTATGAGTATTAGTTTGAAACTCCAGGTAATGAATTATTTGAACACAGGTTAGTGTTGTTATGATGGTGTGATTTAACTTTGTCCATTGCCGACCATGAGACTAAATAAAATTCGCGCGCGCGCACGTGCACACATGAACATACGCACACGCACACGCGCACACGTCTACACACACGCGCACGCACGCACACACACACACTCACACACACAGAACTCAGTAAGACAAAAACGAAAAAACCATTTTACAACACCACAGACAGATAATAAGAAAAGGCTGTTTCCTTGTCAATAGAAAACAAAAATGTTTATCAATAAAACGACAAGAAGACGGACGAACAACTTATTATTACAAAACAGGACAGATAACAAAATCAAACCAAAAGAAAAGACAACACGGTGACGAAAACAAAAACGAAAACCCCTCACAGGTGAACAAAACGTGCAAAAACTATCTCAGTGGACACAGCTAAACAATAAAAAATTAACACACACACAAAAAAACCATAATGCAACACAAGTCAGGAAAAATAATTCCTTGTCAGATTATAAAACCAAATAATTCAGTACTACGAACAACACAGGAAAAACAGAACTAACCAGAGGATTGAATAGATAAATCAACAGAGAGGATACAGAACGACGAAAAAAATGATAACACAAGTAATAATTAAAAGTCTGCACGACGTTTCGGGACCTGGAATCTGTCCCGTCCTTCAGATGAGACACTGGGAGAACAATCGCAGTCGACTGAGCTCAGGTTTTTCGTTTTATTCTTGCTGAGTTCTGTGTGTGTGCGATTTTTATTTACTCTCACGGTCGGCAATGGACACAGTCCAATCACACCATCTTAATAACATGAACTACCCTTGCCATTAAACTTCAAAGATAGAATATGTAGATTGGTGTTTATCATCGAAGAAACGTTTTCCCGTATTCTTTAGCATTGTGATCATTTATAGACGCTACGATACACTGGGGATGGAGAAGGCGCGGCGGTGTAGTGGTTTTACTACTCGCTATCCACGACGACGACGAATCGGGTTTGATTCCCCACGGGGTAGCTCCCAACATTGGTAAGTGGTAAACATGGGGGACGCTGCAGTTAGCCAGTGGGGTTTCTCGAAGTACTTCCCTAACCCCTGCATCCCGCATATTCTACATCTATAGTTCATTTTGTCCTTCTCGGGACACAATGGGACCACTTGCGTCACTCTCTTGCGATATAACCCAATTGAATTAATTTATTTTATCAGTTGCGAGATTTACAACGCAGTCTTGGAAGGAAAACCGCGCAAAGCACATAATTTTTATTTATACATATTCGAGTCATGAAATTAGGAACCATAAAACCGCACTAAACAATACTTGGTTCACTCGCCACAAAGTTCCAGTGAATCTTTACGTAAAATACCGAATGTATTCCGCACCAAAAACAGCAGTACATAGCCACACAGAGCACTGATTTCATTAGTACAGTGAAATCCCGATATTTCGCATCCCGATTATTCGTATATCCCGCTAAGTCGTGTAAATTTGCCGGTCCCTTGAGAAAATCCCTTTAATTCGTAAAAAAAAAACCAATGCATTCCGGTCCCCTCGATAATACGTATTTATTTTGGTGCTCGAGCTAAATTAAAACGTCTTATAATTCTTATTTTAAACTTAAAAATCTCGTTAACTCGTAATGTTTGTAACCCTAGAATGTACATCAGCTCTAGATTTATGCAATTCGGGCACGGTAAAAAATACCAGGAGGGTACTGAGGGACGTAGGAGCGTTTGAAGAGCAGGTATTGACGCCAAGTAGGTTGTGAGGCGATGTGTCTGTGATTCCCAGAACTAAGAGGTGCCTTGGTGTCCGGCCTACGGTTATGAGAGGGTAGGAAGGAGCAGAGCGACTGAAAAAGTTAGTCAGTTCGGTCTTAGCCATGCCTCCGAAAGGAGTTAATAAGTGTCTTTCCATTAGAGAAAAAAAAAGAAATCATTAACGCCGTGGCCGGTGGTGATAAACAAATTGACGTGTCCAGACGTGATAACGTTCCTCCTTCCACAATAACATCAACTCTGAAGAACAAGGACAAGATCGCCTTCCATACCTCGGACAGCAAAGTAAAGCGCTTTAAGACTGGTGAGTATCCACAACTAGAAGAGAATTTTAAAAAGTGGTTTGCGCAAGCACGGAATTCGAATGTACCAGTTGGAGGAAACATTTTAAGAGAAAAAGCATACGTTTTCGCAGAAAAAATGGGAATTAAAGACATTCGTGCGAGTGGTTTTTGGTTTGATAGGTTTAAAAAAAGGCACAGCATAAAATTGAAGAAGCTTAGTGGGGAAAGTGCGAGTGTATCGGCCGACGTTTGTTCTGAGTGGAAAGACGAATTGGGAGAAATAATCGATTCTTATGAGCCCAACAACATTTTTAATGCCGATGAGACGGGGTTATTTTATAAGTGTCTCCCCGACCGATCAATGTGTTTTAAGGAAGAAAAGTGTCATGGCGGAAAAAATAGTAAAGAACGTGTAACCATATTGTTGGCCGCCAACATGGATGGATCTGAGAAATTGAGACCGCTCATTATAGGCAAATCAGTCAAACCAAGATGTTTTAAAAACATAAAAACTTTTCCGATGACCTATTGTGCAAACAAAAAAGCATGGATGACGGGCGAATTATTCAAGGAATGGATACGATCAGTGAATGCTGATATGGAGAAAGGCAGCGAAAAATTCTCCTTTTCAAGGATAATTGTACGGACCACAACAATAACCCATGGCTCAGTCATGTTAATGTTGTGTTTTTGACTGCCTACACTACTTCTAAGCTGCAGCCTCTAGACCATGGCATAATTAAAACGTTCAAAACCTTTTACCACAAGGAAGTAGTGATGCAACTCCTTGACAGCATCAAGGATGGGAAGGATCATAAAATCACCTTATTTTCAGCCATGAACATTGCTCACAAGGCGTGGCAAAGTGTTAGCGAAATAGAAAACTGTTTTCATGCTTGTGGATTCACGAAGGTGGAACTCTCATCAGCAGTTACTCAACAATATTTCGAATGCCCTGTGAATTGGAATCGTCTTCCTCAAAATGAAGAAAATTCTATAACGGTTGAAGATTTCGTCCATTTTGACGATAGCCTAGCGATAGCGGGGATTCTAACTGATGACGAAATTGTGGCTCCATCTCAGGACATTGATGGTGAAGGTGTTGACGAAGATGATGTGCCAACAATTACACCTAAAGTGACTAAACAATACATCAACAACGCGTACCATTTCTTAGCAAAATCAGAAGTTGGCGATGAAGTATCTGCTGCTTCGAAATGCTTGACAAAGCCATCGACAATACCCGTCTGAAGGCTTGCACCATAAGAAAATAACAGATTTTTTTAAAATGTAAATTTTAATGTGTTTTTTATTGATGTATATATTGATTTATGTATACATAATATGTAGTCATACATTTATCATTACATATTGATGCAAATTTGCATTAATCTCGTTATTATGTATTTCTTCTTTTTTTTTGCTCCCAATTATTAGTAATCCCGCTAATTTGAATATCCCGATAATTCATATCTAGCACTCAGTCCCTTGACAATACGAATTATCAGGATTCTACTGTATAACCATTCTTACGTAAAAATATTTAGAATTTTCGAAATATTTTTTGGGATCACGTAAATTATTTGATGTACCACATTTGATGGATAGTTGTTTGGAGCAAAAATTCCGTCCTTTTCCACCCCCTTCTAACTTGCATTTGATGTTGCCACCGGCTATAAAGCATGTGTACAACANTATTATGTATTTCTTCTTTTTTTTTGCTCCCAATTATTAGTAATCCCGCTAATTTGAATATCCCGATAATTCATATTTAGCACTCAGTCCCTTGACAATACGAATTATCAGGATTCTACTGTATAACCATTCTTACGTAAAAATATTTAGAATTTTCGAAATATTTTTTGGGATCACGTAAATTATTTGATGTACCACATTTGATGGATAGTTGTTTGGAGAAAAAATTCCGTCCTTTTCCACCCCCTTCTAACTTGCATTTGATGTTGCCACCGGCTATAAAGCATGTGTACAACANAAAAAATTCCGTCCTTTTCCACCCCCTTCTAACTTGCATTTGATGTTGCCACCGGCTATAAAGCATGTGTACAACACCACTCAAATATGTGGACATTCACCCTGGCAAATATTTTTGTTGAGCACAAAACATTTAAATTAAAGCTAATTTTGCCCACGACAAACAACTTTCGGAGTATATTTGAACCAAATGTTTTACAACGACCAATATTTATCCTCAATTAAATGTACAAGCGGGGCCACCGCCACATCTATAAAAGTAAAAATATGAAAATACGACTCTCCGTATTAGAAATGCTGTCTACATGTGCAGTCCTTTCTACTGTGATTAGAGAGAGGCGTATAAAACTGAAGCAAAACCCATTTAGGTTGCTGAGGTTCTACAGCTGAGATTCAAGTGAAAATGCCCATATAAACAAAATACGAAATAAATAATTTGGTATATTTTGTTATAATATTTCAAAGCCTTAGGCATATTCTTTAAGGATGGATGTGATTATTAAATATAAGGAAACTATAACTTCCTAATTTATTTATGATTAATCCACAAGAAAATGTAACCTTAATGTCTTGACATTAATAACTAATACTTGCTATTTAAGTTCATTATTACATAACCATCGGTCAAATATCAGAACTTAATACGATCAGATAGTTAAAATCGATCTTTACAAACAGTTTTTACACTTATTGGATTGCTGTTAAAATTATATATTTGATAGCTGATAGTTCCGATATTTAAAATCAAGTCTGCATCTCACATCCATTCGGTCTCGTCTTGTTTCAGTTGAGATAGCGCCACTCTTTCCTGTCCGGAATGTTCTCGAACGCCCCGACCACTGTTATCCAAGGCAGCCCTCCACTCGCCAGATACCTCGTCTTGTGTACCACTCGCGCACTCTTGTTCGTGGCCATGGAGCACACTCTCGTCCAACAGTCTCTCACACTCTCGTCAGCCTCAGGTCCTTCTCTTCGAAGTCCCTCGAGGCTCCGATCTTTGCTAGACGCTTGTCGAGCCCAAGCCTGGTGGCTATCACAGATTGCCGGTCCGCCGTCCGCGGTCGTGTTTATATCGTACGTGTCCTGACCCGGAACTTCACACCTCGAGACACGCCGAGGGAGTTGTGAGTTGGAAGGTTATTTATTGCACGTGCTCTCAGATCGTCGACTCCTCCAGCAAGATCGGGCAGTGGCGTCTGTCCATCTCAGCTGCCAGTCAATTCTCTCGCCGGCCTGGTGACCTAGCGACAGCTGGGTCCGTATGAGTGGCAGAGGGATGCGGTGAGTCGTCCCTCACCGCGCCAACACTGGCTTCTTTTCTCATTACTGTCACTTTGTTTGGAGGAATATCCAGTGCCGGATATCGAAAGTAGTGCACACAGAAGAATGCACACTTTGTAGAGGCAGTGGTAAATATAAGCATTACGCATATTTAACAAAAACGGAGCATTAGAACAATTACATACGTATCTGTGGTACGCCTTCCTGTCGTCTGCAATAGTGACTGCCATGCGTGCTACAGCAGTCTGTCACGGAGGCGGGCAAGTGCTGGATGTCGTCCTGAGGTAGATGTTCCCACGATTGTTGGATGGTACGTTACAAATCCTGGACACGGTGGCATGGCATTAGCTGGTATTTCAACTGGTCCCACACATGCTCGACGGGGAGTAGGCAGGGTTTTTGAACATGATGGAGGCGGTCCTGGTCTACCTGTGCCGTGTGCGGTTCGGCGTTGTCCTGCTGGAATATCGCACCTGAAGTCTTGGACAGAAATGGGAGCAGATGGGAGTGTAAGAACTTATACTCAATTCACGGTTACTTCACAATTTTCTGAAGCCATACTAAAGTTCTAATTTGGCTACCGATGAGGTATCCTTCCGCTAATATGTGAACATAAACACTAACATACAACTTCTAGGTTTTAACTATCAAATGCTTTTTTTCGTTTCAGTTTTAAATTGCAAAATAAAAAATCATTATTTTTGCTGTAATAAGTATGAAATATGCTAAGATTGAAAACAAATACAGTAATTTTCCTGCTACTACTAGTGAGACGGAATGTCTTGAGAAAGCGAGAGACAGAGATAGAGTCACTAGCTCCGCTCCGCCTACTTAGGTTCCTTCTTCAGACGAAAAAAAAATAAAATTTACATGTCACTACGACCTACGCAGCGTAATTCGCGCTGATATTTTTACGTGTAGCAATGAAGTATGTTCAACTATGTTTAATAAAAATATTTATTTACGGTTTATTCTATAACAGTGATTTTCTTGTATCTAAATGATTGGGCCTAGATGTACTTTGTTTGTAATAACTGGTAAATTAATAAAGTAGAAATTTATATATATATATATATATATATATTGTGTTTTATATGCGACAAAGTACAGATTGAAATTTTTTGTTGTAATTGACATATATTATTTATTTTTCGTGGAATGATTCAAGGGAGTGGAAAAACCAAAACGACTAAGGCAGAAAAGAAAACTTGTCAAAAATTTTCATATATTTGAAATAATTAAACGAACAATGAATTATTAAATAAATACGAAATACTGACATGGGTAATACCTGCAGAAGAAACAGGAACAAATATTAAATCTTTGATATTGTTTCGGTATTCCGCACTTAATGCAATTTTGACTTCCACATGCTTGAATCAATTTTGCATGAAATTTTGCTAGAAAGGTGTAGGTTTATTTAAATGCTGAAGATCTTTACCGGTTTTTAAACGACATATATTAAATTTTTTTTAATGTGTATTTTTATCGTGTTGTGTTTCACTATGTTGTGTTTCATCATTTTAGGTTCCATCGTGTTGTGTTTCATTGTATTGTGTTTCATTGTGTTGTGTTTGATTGTGCTCTAGTTCAATGTCTCCTGGTGAATCGTATTCTGGTTAACCATGTTCTGGTTCATCGTGTTCTGGTTCATCGTGTTCTGAATCGTCGTGTTTTTATCTTTCATCGTGTTCTCTTTCATAGTGTTTTTTACAGTATTTTCTTTGTCAGTGTTCTCTGCATCATCACATTCTACGTCATTGCGTTCTGTTTCAAAAAAACTTCCATCTATAAGATTCGTTTCATACTGTTATGTCGCAATGTGACCAGTTTCAAAGTGATCTGTGACAAAGTGATATGTGACANTTACAGTATTTTCTTTGTCAGTGTTCTCTGCATCATCACATTCTACGTCATTGCGTTCTGTTTCAAAAAAACTTCCATTTATAAGATTCGTTTCATACTGTTATGTCGCAATGTGACCAGTTTCAAAGTGATCTGTGACAAAGTGATATGTGACATGCCATCTGCACGAAGAAACTCATTTCGGTTAAGCTTATCAGCGCGGAAAATTTTCGGTTTGAACAAGGTTGAGCGATACGGAGACGCTACTAAAGGCATGCGAAGTCAGTGACGTGACACTCCATTCACAAGTGCTTTGTAGCTGTCCTGATTATCGAACGCCATCACCACTCGTGTGCTTCCATGCACACCTCTTTCTCTCTTTCGCTGTATCCGTAGTGTACCGCTAACCCACCAGACTACACCAACACGCGGTAGTAAGCTATACTGCCTGTATGCCCCGTTACCGGGAAGTGGGCACGGTGAGTGAACGAGGAAGTTGGAAATACGCTAGCCTGGGCGAAGATAACGCTGATATGCGGCCCATGCTAATTAATAAAAGGTCCACGACGACGGAACAGTGATCGATGCCCAAGTACAGGCACGCCGCCTCGTTTTCATCATCCTGGGTGACCGGCACCGATATTAAATACCACTGCTGAGTGAAACGAGCTTCCTTCTCTGCTGTTGAACATTTGAACAGTAATGACAAAATCGTTTATACCTATAGTACCTGCGGAGTACAAGGATTTTGTATTTACCAATTATCCATGCAACAGGCATATAACACAGAGCGTGTTTGGCCGAAAACTTTTGTGTCATTCTCGCATTCGGAAGGTCGTGGGTTCGATCCCAGCCGGTTGTGCTCGGGTGTTTCCCCAAAATCGTTTTTTTCACACCCCTCCCTTTTTTTCAATAACAAAAAAAAATAGATAGAGTACTAGTTACAATTCTTCCCTTTCCCAGACAATCAATTTTAGATGTTCTTTAACCTCGTTGCATGAAAGGAGTGAATAAATTTGGGCGGTTCTTAACAGCGAAGACTTGAGGGCCGATGAGAGTGATAAAGGTGAGTACCGAGTAATGCCAGAATGAGGGGGCGGGGTGAAACGGGAGATCCCCGAGAAGTCCCGCCGACCAACGCCACCGTCCGGCACAATTCCCGCATTCGAAGATCTCCGGTGACCCGACCGGGGACCGAACCCGATTCACCTACGTGTTAGGCGAGCAGGCTAACCGCTCAGCCACCGCGGTCCCCGCGTGAAAGGAAACAAAAGTATAACAACCGTGATAATATCTTGCAAGTGGCTAGACGTAGGCTGTTCTTATGTCTTTTTCTCTATGTGCAGCTTTCTCTTCACAAATATTGTAATTTCCTTCGCATCTTACCANTAGGCTGTTCTTATGTCTTTTTCTCTATGTGCAGCTTTCTCTTCACAAATATTGTAATTTCCTTCGCATCTTACCAGGAGATATACACGCCGCTTCTTTAGTTGCTGGTGGATAAGTACACAAAGACGATATAGCGAGGCGTCTTCCCTTGGAAGTGGTCCTTGTGTCGGATTGGATACTGCATACTGCGAAATGTTTCCTATTGGCTGGGCTGTCGGCTGGCGAATTGGTGCTAGCGCTGACGTTCAAACATTTCTCTGGCCAGTAACGCCATTTCCCTGGCGTATGCGATTGTGTTTCGCTGTATAAATGGGTCGCTGTATTCTTAATTACCGAATAACTAATTGTACTGCAGACGCTAACGAACGTTGCCAAGGAATTAAATGTCATGCGATACAAATGGCTGAATACATTATTTTGTGACCAGTCCTGAAGTTTTCATACGTGAAAAGAAAATAATCCATGTACGAATGCATGCTTATGTGCAATTTTTGATGCGCGTACGTGACTGCTCGTGATTATTCATACATGTATCCGTTCGTGTATGTGCATTTATGCACACACATGCCATGTTGCTAACACATTAAGTTCATTCTATTTACATTGCNTATCCGTTCGTGTATGTGCATTTATGCACACACATGCCATGTTGCTAACACATTAAGTTCATTCTATTTACATTGCGACAGTTCATGCAACTCTTTTCGTATTTATGATTTTTTATTTTTTATGTTTTTAAGAAATTTAATTTGTAATAAACTCGGACGCTGGATGCGTTAATTTTGTAAATTTTAGCTTTGTTACATTTTCGTAGGTTTTATTTTGGTGAATGAAAAATGGAAAAATATTGCTTGCAACAGTAGTAAGTAAAATTTTTGAGATCGAAAAGGTTTATTTATATCACATTTATATTTTTTTTTATTTTGCCCTATTCATATTGAAGAGTTTTTAACGCAATGCCCCTACACCAATAAATGTGTTTTTTGTGACTTAAATATGAGGACTGAAAATTTAAGGTTTACTCGTGTAATGTTACAACTGTAGTTATTTAAAGCATTAAAGTTTTTTAAAATACAGATTTCTATTACATAGAAGCTAATGAAATAACTTATATGCAGTCGCTACCGCAGGTGCAGATAGCTAAACAATGCTAAAGATGCAAGAGATCCTATAAGTTCCTATAATAACTGCGGCGAAACGTCAGACGTAAAATCCATACATATGTCAAATCGTGGCAGTTGAGTTGATTAATGTTGCTGTTTGACTCGGAAAGCCATAACAAAAACTGTGTTCCAGATCTGTGCCTCATTTCATTGAAAAAAAAAATAACTGCTGGCAAACCAAAGCTACAGATGTTTCCATTCACAAAGTTAAACGTCCAGAAAAATATGAAGTAATTTCGTCACATTCCTAGCCTTTTTCAAGATATCTGAGAAGTAGACAAAACGATTTTACTTTTAAAATAAGTTTAAGATAATTTACAGATATATAAGCAACTGAGAGATAGAACCAGTAAAAACTAATGGGTAGAGAGTGAAAATATTAGTTAATAGTCACAATTGAAGCAATTTGTGGAATGGGCCATGTAATAATAAAATCAAACTGCGTTCACAAATGTGGTATGCGCTCTGGTTTTTTGGTGGCCAATTGAGCTGTTTACAAAAATCCCCGAGTTTAATCTGCATTGTTTTGTATTAAGTTTAACATTTGCCTGACTAACGTGCACTTTTATTTTAATATCACCATTAGATTGCTGTTACAATCGATCAACTTAGAAGTACAATATCCTAACTTTATTTCCGTTGTCAAAATTATATTTTATTTAGTCTGCAACCACGGTAGAGTTAAAACTGGTTAGTTTTAAGGAATTAAAAAAGTTTGGGTGAGTTTAGTTTTCAAACAAAAAATTTTTATTTACGTTTACTATTTCAATATAACTACCTGGCGTTGCCCGGCTGTAAGGGGGTACTGAAAGGTACGTGACCACGTTTTAGAGATTTATGGCCCAATGGGTATCCACAGAGAGATGACCCTATTTTAGGGTTTTTTGACCCAATGGGTATTGAAGGACTCCTTCCAAATTTGATCGAGTTCGTTGTATGGTGTAGATGGCGTAGGCCTGCATAGAGGACATACATACGTACATAGGCCTACATACATTACAAACTTCGGCATATATAAATAATAATACCGGGCATTCCATAAAATNCTACATACGTACATAGGCCTACATACATTACAAACTTCGGCATATATAAATAATAATACCGGGCATTCCATAAAATAGAAACATATAAGGTAGAATATTGTATGGCACGCACAACAATAAGAACTCTATATCGATCTGTTTAAACTTCAATGTTTTTCCGGAAATCTTTACGGTACTCTAAAGTAAATGTGCGCAAAATGGTCGATGACAAATGAAAAAAAAAAAACTGATCTCTGCTGTTGTAAAATGCAAAGCCACTCCGTACTCCCTGTAAGTTCAGGCGCCAAAAATGAACAAATAAGAGGCTCTACGAAACGTTATTTGCCTCTGCAACTGTTATATTATCTTTTGTGCGTCAACTGGAACATTTAAGTAACTTGCACGCA
Source organism: Clitarchus hookeri (assembly GCA_002778355.1). Classification (NCBI taxonomy): domain Eukaryota; kingdom Metazoa; phylum Arthropoda; class Insecta; order Phasmatodea; family Phasmatidae; genus Clitarchus; species Clitarchus hookeri. The sequence goes on along the minus strand of NQII01001136.1, from coordinate 496,887 downwards.
TGCTTTCAATAAGAGCTGGCACAAACATAGCAACACTTGCAATGCGTCAATAGTAAGGCAAATTGAAATTTTACGTGCCTCACTTAACTAAAATACAAATATTTTCTTCATAATCATTTTCATTACGGCAAATAAATTGTTACAGACGTAAAAAATAAGTGTGTTCGTGATTCAATTTTTATTTTACTTTTGAAAATTAAAACATAGTTTNAATTGTTACAGACGTAAAAAATAAGTGTGTTCGTGATTCAATTTTTATTTTACTTTTGAAAATTAAAACATAGTTTTATAAAGCAGTAAGTTAACAGAACTTAGTAAATTTAAGGGAAAAACGCATGACTACAGTGTAATTTCATTACTGACAAAATGAAGTGGTGGTGATTTTCCGTCCATTTATTGTAATGTTTTGCTAGCAATTTTCGTTAAAATCAAAGAGAAATTTTTCTAGCGGTATTGTTTATCTCCTGTTGGAGGGAGGATTTTTAGAGGAATCTTCCATGCTCGATAGTTGATGTAGCAAAGATCGTGGTTACTAAAGAAATGGAGCAGAGTTTCTTTTTATTGTCGTAAAAGCAATCAGATCCAACGGCAAATCAAGATGTCTTGAGGTCCCACCAGAGATACAGAGAATCTGGACAGCCAATCAGGACTCTCCCAATCCTGGAAGACCTGAGAACAAAAATTCGAAAGGAAAAAAAATCTATCTTTCCCTTGTTTCTCCGTAAGACAATTCCCTAGCCGGCTTCTCCGTTCGGATTCGATGGCTCAGCTTCGGTATACTTTTCCTGAGAAATTGAAGAAAGCAACGTCGTTGGAACGAATGTTTCTGAACATTCTGAGCCTTAAAGAATGCGACCTCCGTAACATTCATATACAATTTTTTTAACTTTGACCTTCAGTCCAGCTAAGATTAAATAAAATAATATTATTGTTGCAATAAAATAGTAAATATTCTACGCATAATTAAGGCGTTACTTAATACTAGCAAATATAAAATATACAAATAAAGGATAGCATATTAAAATACAAAAATTATATCCACTTGTGACTTAAAGACTGCTCTACACGATACTTATATAAATTTATATACACGTAGGTAATATTACAAGACACCTGATGGGCGTATCTGAGTTCGTGAAGAATGGAGGTCTTAATAAAAATAAAATAACTATATTGGGTTTTTTATTTATTGACAAGCTATTATTGCAGCATTAATTTATCTATCTCCAATATTACTCTTTTTATTTCTCAATTACCGCAATATTTGTCTATTTTTACTCTAGTTATCGTCTTTCTTAACGTCTCTGTTTCGTTGCAGTCTATTAACTCTTACTCATCATTAACACACTTACAGACCGTATGTTGCAATCGTTTGTAGTGTATTTCACTCACGCACCCGGTCCAATAGTCCAGCCTGCCAGCCGCACCCTACAGTGCTTGATTCTCGCAGACGCAGATTTCCTTTCTGCTGGTCATTTCCCTCGCCACTCGTCGTCTATCGCCGGAACTAAGCCACTCGTCCATTCAACAACTCCCGGCCCAGAGGCTCGTCGCACTATTTATACTCTACTGGCCTTGACATTGAAATTTCGATGCTTCCCGAGTCACGCTTAGAGAAATTATGGCAGCAAACTACAAGGACTCTCTTAATATAAATACAGAAACTCAATACAACCAAGTTCAGCAGCGCACACAGCAAAAATAATTATCGCGTCGGCTCGCTTTTTGGTAATAGTTACGTGGCTCTTGGTTTTGCGCGCGCCTGTAATTCAAAACATTCCGTTGACTTGCCGCCGCCGCTATCATGTAACGGCTGTCCTTCACTTCCACTCTCTCGCGCGGGATGCGAAGCAACGAGCGCGTAATGGTGTTTTTGATTGTCTTCTGGTGCAATACAAGATCATCTTGGCACCACCTATTTATTTTAATTGCTCCCGTTCAGTTTCTCGATTTGGTCTTAGAATTTCAAGAACATGTTAAAGGCAAGAATTTTGAGTTTAGATGGCATAATTCATATTTATTTTCTCGGGCGAATAATTTATACTTCTGCCAGACTTACAATACCAAATTTAGTAATGGGGGATTGTGTTTCATTAAAACGTTCTTCTGCTATAAAAATAGTATACCAGTTTAATGCGTAAAGCAATCATACCTACAATACCAAGCAGAAAGCCACTGTATCTCTTCACATGCCATGATATTCCCTGTGTTCCATTTTTAAATTCTTTAGGATATATGTATAAACAACAACAAGAGATCGCGAATTATTTAATACTGTGGCAACGAAGTAAATGCTGTCAAATAAATCACAAATAACAGCATTTTACAATGTTGCTCGGGCAATTGTTTGTGATAAAAGTTGTACTTTAATTGAAATTCACCTTATTGTTTATTTATATTTTATGAAACTCCTCTGTTTGAAAAGTGGCGTGATTCTGTGTATCAAAACAAGAAAAATTAAAGCGAATATAGATTTTAGTGTTTTGAAATGCTGTTGCAGCAGCCACTTTCCGACCCTGAAAGCCAGAAAAACGATTACCCACGTGTCACTCCCGGGCTGACAGATTTATGTTCGGATACGTCAAACAGTCGCCAGACATCACTCCAGTGGCTCCTGGTGTTTGCAGAATACGCCACCAGTCAATTACACGATACATGTGTAGAGGTAAATTTATTTGTTCGCCTTTCTCTTGATTGGTGCTATAACATGAAAAAAGCGTATTATAAACAGACTCATGTGAATCTTGATAATTAGAATTTTAATGTGTATTAAGGTAAACTTGTCACGTGTAACGCGTAAGAATGCACATCCCATTTGGCTGATGTTTTTGTATTTTTAGTCGTTTTATTGTTACATAATTTTGCCGAAATAAAATTAAATGTTAAAGAAGAAACAGCTTTGAATTCTAACTACAAAAGGCATGGCTATAGGTTAAGTCAACGATTTGCAAGTGACTTTCCTTAGAATTCCCTGGTTTCCGAAAATAAAACATGTAAAGTAACCCCTACTTCTATTAGTCACTCCACTTTGCTAATTATACCGCTAAAAGTTGTTACTAGGTAACTCGAATCAATTTCTAGGTCACCCACAATCAACATGGTGGTCGGAGTCAGTAATATAATTTTTCCTATATATGTTTTTTTTTAATACTTTTTGATTTTTTGCGACTTTTCTGGAATGTTTACGATTGGATGACTGGTGGCGGGGTGCGGCAGTATAAGAATGGAAGGATATTGGTAAAAGGTGGTGGTTGTTGAGGGGGTGCTGGATGGAGGGTGGGGGAGGGGACCACCATTAATCTGCCTGATCCGCTGGACCAGACTCGGTGCCTTGAATCCGCTTTTACTCTTTTGAGGACTAAGTGGCTCATTTCACTAGGAACCTAGAATATGCTTGATGCTCTGAGGATTTTTTTGGCTCTTGCGCTGAAAATCTTCGAATCCGGTTTGCTCATTTGAGGACTCAACCGGGACATTTTTACTTTTTTTTTTTTTTTCGGAATTTGTTTTGCGTTTAAAGTAATGTTGGTTCGTGTATCGATGGAATTATTGGACGATTGATAGATTGATGGCCAAGAAGAACATCAAAGTTAAGACTGCTCGTACATTCCAAGTCTCAAGGGCCTGGCAGCATTGGCATTTAAATTAGCACCAATTAAGCCTATAAAATTAATGTTAGATGCTGATCCATACCATGATTATAACATACTCGTGCATGTGGTCGCTATTAGTGTGATGGTCTTGGTTTAGTAATATATATATATATATAAATTAAAAAATCTGAGTAGCATGCATATATCTACAAAAACAGCCGAGGCAGTGAATAATTGGCTGATTCTGGCATAGTGCATTAATCAGTCTCCAAGAGAGAGGGCTGGAAATGTAGTAATTGAATGAGAGACTTTTGCATGTTTCCGCAATACCCTATGTATAATTTCGGCACTGTATAAAATAATAAAAAGATTTATAATTGAAAATAATTTTTTTAAGTCGATAATAAATACAGATTTACGATTTGACATACCCTTTGCCTATAGAACTAATATGGCTATCAGAAACCAACATATGATTGAAGAGTAAGTGGGCGTAACTGCCGAGCACCTTCGGGTACATTCGACAATCCTGAGTCGCCGGCTTCCGAGCATACCCCGAGTCGAGCCGAAGGAGCGATCCTCAGTAAGCGAGCCCCAATCACAGCCATGGCCACAGCACCGAGCCTAACTCCCATTTAAAACAAATCGGCCCAGAAGGAACATAATCATACTACTTACAGAGGAGTGGCGCGTATCTCAGCGGAAGGAAAAATAACAAGCAGAGTTAAACAAGGAGCCTTTTCCATGCTCTCCAAAAAAATACGCTCATCAGTTTCAAAGTTCAATGATTCCAAGAACTGTTTTTATTGTGGGCAGAAATAATTAATTGGTGATGCCATAACAGAAACACATGCTGTAAAAACAGTAGCTGAAATGTTTGATAGAACTGTGAGAAATCTATGCAAAGTAAGAAAATACGATATATGGGTTAGGGGGATGTTAATGATCTTTTTTTCAGCTGATGGCATTTATCACCACAGATGTGATGTTTATTTCAGGACTTTTCGAGAAATGGCAATTATTTTCCAAAGAGCACAAAGTCCCTATGCTACAAATCAACTGCCTGAAAAGAAAGAGGCCACCCGCGTGACGAATAGAGGAACCTTTCGTTCCTCAAATCTATGGAGGAATTTGAAATGGTTGAAGAACAGACTAAAGCAATTGAAGACTAACAGGTTATGATGAAATTAGATTTCCAAGAAAACTTAGAAGCATATTCAGAAAAGTTTATGATGACAGAATCTCTGAGCATTTTCGTAGTTCTTTGCTGTTCTCGAAAAAGCACGGACTACAAATGTTGTGCCTCCATGAAAATGTAAGTGATATTTTGGTTAAATTCCAGAACAGAGGAAGTACGAATCCTTATGATGAAAAATGTGCGATCGTATAAATTGCTTCAAGGATAATTAGAAGTGAATGTAAGTCTTTAACTCAGGATCTATAATCTTACCCAACATCTTCGGAATTAGAGTCCGGAATTAGAGTCCTGAATTAGATGCTCTGCCTTCATCCCTAAAGTTTTTTCTTTGAAATGATTGCCAAAAAAGAGACGATAGTACTTAAAGTCAGCTGGTATTGGTCAAGCGATGATGCAAATGATTCGTCCTAGAGCTTGTCTCCTAATATCACAGATAGGTCTTGGAGTTCATCTTCATCATAACTTTGTATCCAAACGATTAATTGATATTGTGCAAAATTCATTACTGTTTGATAAGAGCAGCAGAATCCCAGTTTTGCATCGAAGCTGGATCTGCAAAGAAGTTCTGTGAAGGATCACAAAATACAAGTGCAATTGAACAAGAGCTTACAACTTTATTCTTACGACTTGTTTGCCTCTGGGCCTCTCGTTAAAGTAATGGAATTTAATGTCATGAATGAAACAAAGACAGACAGAGAGAGAGAGGGAGAGAGAGAGAGAGAATAACAGCAGTTATAGTTACTTTTTACACAAAGAAATTGTTATAAAGTAGTCAGCTGGCGTGGCGGGTTGTGCCAGCGATAAAATTAAATGGAAACGTTATGGTTATCAATAATACAGCTGCGAAGTGGAAAGCAAAGAATTCCTGTTTCTGCTTCATAAATGTGCGGATAGCACATTATCGATCTTCCAGTTCGCTTTCAAACGATAACACCAACGTGAATGGTATATATATTTCGGAAATGTCAGCACGCTTACAAACTGAGCGTCCAATAGAAATGTAGTGGGTGGCCATTTAATGAGTGGGCTTTTGATATAGCTTGATAACTTGTATTTGGNCAAGAAGAACATCAAAGTTAAGACTGCTCGTACATTCCAAGTCTCAAGGGCCTGGCAGCATTGGCATTTAAATTAGTACCAATTAAGCCTATAAAATTAATGTTAGATGCTGATCCATACCATGATTATAACATACTCGTGCATGTGGTCGCTATTAGTGTGATGGTCTTGGTTTAGTAATATATATATATATAAATTAAAAAATCTGAGTAGCATGCATATATCTACAAAAACAGTCGAGGCAGTGAATAATTGGCTGATTCTGGCATAGTGCATTAATCAGTCTCCAAGAGAGAGGGCTGAAAATGTAGTAATTGAATGAGAGACTTTTGCATGTTTCCGCAATACCCTATGTATAATTTCGGCACTGTATAAAATAATAAAAAGATTTATAATTGAAAATAATTTTTTTAAGTCGATAATAAATACAGATTTACGTATCTGTTCCTCAAATCTATGGAGGAATTTGAAATGGTTGAAGAACAGACTAAAACAATTGAAGACTAACAGGTTATGATGAAATTAGATTTCCAAGAAAACTTAGAAGCATATTCAGAAAAGTTTATGATGACAGAATCTCTGAGCATTTTCGTAGTTCTTTGCTGTTCTCGAAAAAGCACGGACTACAAATGTTGTGCCTCCATGAAAATGTAAGTGATATTTTGGTTAAATTCCAGAACAGAGGAAGTACGAATCCTTATGATGAAAAATGTGCGATCGTATAAATGGCTTCAAGGATAATTAGAAGTGAATGTAAGTATTTAACTCAGGATCCATAATCTTACCCAACATCTTCGGAATTAGAGTCCGGAATTAGAGTCCTGAATTAGATGCTCTGCCTTCATCCCTAAAGTTTTTTCTTTGAAATGATTGCCAAAAAAGAGACGATAGTACTTAAAGTCAGCTGGTATTGGTCAAGCGATGATGCAAATGATTCGTCCTAGAGCTTGTCTCCTAATATCACAGATAGGTCTTGGAGTTCATCTTCATCATAACTTTGTATCCAAACGATTAATTGATATTGTGCAAAATTCATTACTGTTTGATAAGAGCAGCAGAATCCCAGTTTTGCATCGAAGCTGGATCTGCAAAGAAGTTCTGTGAAGGATCACAAAATACAAGTGCAATTGAACAAGAGCTTACAACTTTATTCTTACGACTTGTTTGCCTCTGGGCCTCTCGTTAAAGTAATGGAATTTAATGTCATGAATGAAACAAAGACAGACAGAGAGAGAGAGGGAGAGAGAGAGAGAATAACAGCAGTTATAGTTACGTTTTACACAAAGAAATTGTTATAAAGTAGTCAGCTGGCGTGGCGTGTTGTGCCAGCGATAAAATTAAATGGAAACGTTATGGTTATCAATAATACAGCTGCGAAGTGGAAAGCAAAGAATTCCTGTTTCTGATTCATAAATGTGCGGATAGCACATTATCGATCTTCCAGTTCGCTTTCAAACGATAATACCAACGTGAATGGTATAGATATTTCGGAAATGTCAGCACGCTTACAAACCGAGCGTCCAATAGAAATGTAGTGGGTGGCCATTTAATGAGTGGGCTTTTGATATAGCTTGATAACTTGTATTTGGAGCTGGCTACGTCTGTGAGAATAGGATATGAAATAGATTGACGCTCCTGCACGTGAAAACGGAATTGAACACGATTGCACGAAAATTACTTGTTTCTATCGATGTTTTATAACCATCTATTAAATGATAAAGAACTTCAATTTACGGTTAAAAAAATACGTGTACACCCTGCCGTTTAGTCGAGATTCTAACTCGGAACCTGGTGGCCCAAGAATTATTCCTGGAGCTTAAAGTTCACTGATTTACCTTTGTTTTATTCATAGCCGTTTTTCAAGTTATTGATTTCCATTGCAGTCCAATGTCTCATTTTCTGTTGGCTGTAATTTTTTTTTTTTCATTTCGTATTGTTTATTTGTCTGAAACAGTGACAAACTTAAGGTAATGCGAAATTTCCTAATGTTTTCCCACTGCTGTGCTTCGCAACAGTCTTAGGAAAATTATAACTGAACAAACTGGCCATTTAACGGTAAAAGTAAATATGACAAACAATACCTGCAAAGTGTACAAGAAAATTGAAGATTTTTTTTGTTGGGTATACAAATAAGTACGAAACTTCTCTTCGCCCAATGAGCTGCTTCTAAATCGACGAGATTCTCATACACCTGAAATTACTAGCAATATACTTACTTATTTTTTATATAAAGGGATAACAAAAATGTGTAACATTCATCTGTCAGCACACACTAAGAAATTCGTATTTCGAGTGAAATGATTTTTGTGTTTTATTTTATAATGTACTGTTCTTGTTTAGCACGAAAATCCAAGTAACAAAGCGAATTTTCTAACTAAAGAAAGGACAAGAATGCCTCGAATAGAGTACCAAGAATTATGTACACATAAACACGATGCAGCTACTTATTTTTTGTAATAAATAAGGATCCCTTCAATTATAAGTGTCATTTGGCATCTGTAAAAGTTATTGTGTATCAACATATTCCTTACAAAGTGGCAGAGAATGTAGTTAAAAATAAAAGTTTAAAATTTACATACACAAAGAATTCTTTATATACAGGATATAAATGCTTAAAACTCGAAGTCTCTATGTAAGATGTATAGGTTTGTTCTCTATACAATTCTACACCATTCGAGGGATCTGGACCGAATTTGGCAGCGATACGCTTCAGTAGCCAACTTCAAATACTATGAAGAGCAAATTAGCTCCTGTTCCCTATTAAGCCTGAAATCCCAAAAATGGAGTCGTGTATCTCTCTTTCACTACTTTCATCCTTCCCGATGTTAAAATTAATGATCTGTTAAGTGCCACCATCTAGGTGGATCTAAATCATAACTGTTCGTGTTTCTTTCTCATCTCGTTATACTCTTTGGAATATTTAGTTAATTTGAGATTATAAATTCGTCTAGTAGTTTTTTGTGCAATGTGGAATTTCATAATGCAGCCCATATGTGTCTTGTTTTAGGTATTCAGATAAGTGTACTCTGGCAAAATATTAATTATTTAACTTGCTTCGATTATAATAGTGTACACTAGGACAAATTAGGAGTTGTAATCATTGGCGACCGGAACCCTAATTCAGTAACGGTTAATTTATTAGTGCTAAAGAAGATATTCTGCCTAACGTTTTGTTTAAAACAATTATTATCATATTTCTAATACAATGACTTGAATTTTAGTTTATTAATTTACTATTATTTACTGCAAAGCTTAATTCGTATATTACTAAGGTATTATGTTTCACATCATGTCATGAACGGTGTGTATACTGTTAGGATTGGTAATTGTCTCAATTTTAACGTCTTATCCTACCTCTGTGCACAATCAGTTATACTAACCGTAGAAAATAGTTATTAACATCCGTAGCTATACTGGTATTGCTTGCTAATTAAGTAACATAAAATGTCTTGTGTTATATAAATTGAACTTGTTAAATACATTCCTAAGACATAGAATAATACTTTTTCATAATATGTAACATATAAATGGATGCTAACACTCTATGGGTTCAGATAATTCATGAGACTGATGTGCTATCATCATACATGAATTATTTACAAACTCTCGTTTTTTATTTGTGACAACGCGAAGTTGACTTAAATTAATTTTGCATACGTTATTCAATAAATGGAGATTACTGCCACTACAAAACTAGTTATAATAAAGCACTTGCATAAATTATACCCGTGAAACGCGGAGTAGTTGAGCTAGTTGTTAATAAAAACACGTTCGCAATTATAGCGTACAGCGTGGTTCTTTTGGAACTGAGGTGACCCGCTGGTATTTGACCTTGTTTAAGTAGTTTGCATGGAAGAAAGTGTTTCTAGTACTTACAACGGGTTACTATGAACTCTCCCCGAAGTTAGCGGCAGAACTGAACGTAATATACTTATGTGCCTTTTAAGAAGTGTTTGTAAACATCTGCGCCTTCACCTAACTGTTGGACGTGAGCAGTTTTGCTTTGCGCTCGTTATGAATTAGAATGAGTATCACAACCCGCCGAGATGCGGAAGCATTACCGCGCCAGGGGTGGGGCGAACATAAACACTCTCGGCTTGTGCAAGAATAATGAGCGACTCGGTGGTTTGTGTCGGTACCCGGGACTTACCGGCATGAGGGCAGAGAGCGTCATGCACTGCATTTTAGATCAGTCACGACTCAGTGTCTACTTTCTCTAACAGAAGGGACTGAGGCTACTGAGACTAAGTAAAATATCTATTTATTTTATTAGCTACAAAATGGTAAAACGTGTATAATTTAACTATACACAAAAAATTAAAATTAAATAAAAACATTTTTTATGTTCTTATTTTACGAATTACCATTTAATCGATATTGCAAAATAGTAGTTAGTTATTTAGTAATTTCCAGTAACGTGCCGTTATCAATTTCATTCTGAAAACCGCGGCTATCGGTTTTTGAGCATGGAAAGTAGTAAATGTGTATTTTACCCGACTTCAGCAAAGCCAAAACGAGGGTTCAGTTTATTAAGTATTCGTTTATAATTGTTATTTATTTGGTGCTTTGATTTTCGGCTTTACCAAACTTCTAGATCTGTTCCGAAAGGTATATAAGAGAGCGTTTAGCAAGTTTTACTGAAGTAAGTGTACATCGAAATAACATCATACACATCCATGGTTTACCCCCACCCCCCAAAAAAGACACATAGAAATAGAAAGACGTGCCTAGGGAACCATGACGTCTATGTTCTATAGACATGATCTGTTAATCGCAATTTAATGTCACATTTATAAAAGAGTGAATTTACCACACCCTTACATTCTCTACTTTATCTCAATAAGAATGGGAAGTTATCTTTTTTTTCTATTTACCGTTAGCATCACGAAGTAGTAAATTTCAGGTAAATAAATGTGACTCCTGCTATATTCTGTACCATATAAGAAGGCCACTTTTTGACAGCTCGGCGAAAGTAGCGCCACTGTTTACATCTGACTACGTATCCTTCCGCCATCAGCTGGTCCGTCAAGTCGGGGCTGTATTTTTTATCAACACGCGGTCATCTAATCCACTTCTCATTGCACTGTAATGCTAAACAAATTTTAAGATATTTTAAGACTGACATCTGTCTAAAAATATAAGTAGGTTATAAAAGTAAAAATATAAAATGTTAGATATTTGATAACTCTTTTTTAATTTGTCCGAGATAGTGAATTTGGGTTAAAATTGGCGAGACGGTCTGTTGTATCTATTATTACACTTTGGACGTTATAGCTAATATATTCGAGTTGGAAATATGTGACGTGGAATAACGTTAGAATTGCTTAAAAACTATTCACGCGTGTCTACGGAATCAAGGAGATGGGTTTCGAGAGAACAACATGGCGTATAATTTACGTAGACGAACGATTACCGGCCGAATATAAGTGACTTGTACTCCAAATCGTTGTATATGAAATAAATGTTACTTTAAAAATTATGCAGAGCTCGTGGAAAAATATAACTATTGGCAAATGTTTGTAAATTCGTTATATATCACGCAGGAAAGAGATTCATTTCTGGCAGGTAATAGCTCGCAGAATATCCGATAGATAGCGCGCAGCACGTCACGACGAAGTTTTGAGTAACTCTCTTTATGGTCAAAAGATGGCGTATATTTTAAAATTGATAATTCTTATGTTACGGGCTGAAAATACATTTAAAATTCGTGTCGTTTCGTCAAATTATTAAAAAAAATTATTCAACAATATTATATAATATTTCTGTATGCTTTTGGAATTAATATCATGGACGTGTTGAAAGCAAGGTTTGAGGTGGATTATAAGACGTGAAAAAGCTTTCTGAAGTTAGCACAACTTCAGAAAACTTTTCCACGTCGTATCGTTCTATTGTACATTTCATTTTGATCACCTAATCATAACTACATTATCACGAAGTTTAGTTTTTAACACTAACAACCACTGTTTTGTGATCACATAAAATAAAATGTATTAATTAAACTTGGAACTCTTTCTTATCGCGTATTTTCTGCTTGTCTGATGTGCGTTGGCAGTGCACTCAGAATAGCCAACATAATATTAACTTTTGTTCGTTCGTGCATCAGCTGATACAGGATTTTCTAAATGGCACTTTGTTTGTTTCGTATTAGTCAATTGCCACTCACTGACTGTCAGAAAGTGGCCTTCTTATACGGCATGGACCATATCATTCGGGAATGGTTACTGTACAAACAAAAAAGTAATGTGAGTAAACGGTTACCTTCATTTACANCATGGACCATATCATTCGGGAATGGTTACTGTACAAACAAAAAAGTAATGTGAGTAAACGGTTACCTTCATTTACAGTTTTCGTCTTGTTCCTCATTACAGTGCATTCACGTTTCCAATTTATTTCAGTGACAGTGCTAGCTGTTTGTTGTATTTATTTGCTTCTTAAGTGCACAACAAAGAATTCGGAGGCAAGCAACAATGAGAAAATTGCATGAAAAAACACGGGATACAGAGCAAAATTTTGTGAAATAGGTCGTTAACTTTCTACGGATGAAAATCATTACTAACTAGGCCGTTGTGATGAAGTATACCGTTGGATGTTTCACCTCGCCTTCCACTTCGAAGAAGTAAGGATAACCAGGTAACTTAAAGTGTACTTGAAGCTTCTTGGGCAACTTAAATAAATCACAAAACTTAAATATCTGCGCTATATTTCTGGTCTCTTCCCTTTGAGCAATACCGAGTCATTCATTTGCTGTTCTGTTAAAAACATTATCCGTTAGGAAGATCAAAAGGTATTAGCAGCAGAGTTCTCTGAACTTCTTCAGAAATTATTTTCCGTAACGTTGTCCTTCTCGAAGCTTAAACCGTTTGCAGACTTCCCAATAAGTTCTTTCGTATGCCGTAAGCTTTCGGCTTACGGCATACGAAATAGTGAGCCGCAGCGGTTCTTACCGCCGGCTGAGATACGTAAATGTTTCTCAGATTAAATCAGATGTTAAAAACTTGTCTTTCGTCATGCCAAACATATGTATTACCAACAATGAACGTCATAGAACACACGTGTCACTGACGGTGTGTGTGCTCTGACATTCTTCATTTACACTGAAGAGCCAAAAAAAAAACTGGTACACCTGCCTAATGTCGTGTAGGGCCCCCTGAGAGCACGCAAAAGTGCCGCAAGACGACGTGGCATGGACTCGACTAATGTCTGAAGGTAGCAGGAGGTATTGAAATCTGCGCCAATTTGAGAAAGGGTTGCACGTCTGTCACGTTTGTTTATTCTCGTCAGTCGTTGTTTGTCCCGTTCTTTCACGATCTTTTTCCGGCCACAGCGATGTCGAAGGTGTGATGTTTTACCAGATTCCCGATATGCACGGTACACTCGTGAAATTGTCGTACGCGAAAATCCACATTTTATCGCTACCTCGGAGATGCTATGTCCCATCTCTGGTGCGCCGACTATAACACCACGTTCAAACTCACCTAAATCTTGATAACCTGCCATTGTAGCCACAGTAACCAGTCTAGCAACTTTTCCAGACGCGTGTTGTTTTATATAGGCGCTGCCGACTGCATCGCATTACTCTGATTGGTTCCATACCCTTGTTATTTGCATACGCACGCCTATGCCAGTTTTTTTTGGCTCTCCAGTGTAATTGTAATTGCAAGTACTGTGAAAATATCTCTCAACTGGAAGTGAAACGCGTGATAGAATATTACTGCAGAGTATAGTTGGGCAGAAAATGCGACCTTTTAGAAACTAAGTGTCGTAAATACTGACAGTAATGATACGTCCTTTACGTTCAGCAATAGAGATAGAATAAACACCTCTATCAGCTCACCGAGACTGCTATTTTGTTCACACATTGATATGTTTACTGCCTGCTGTGTGTTTTTCACGTCATGTGTGGAATTAATCACGCAATAATCAAGAACTTAAATAAGAACCAAAATCGTAACAAATCTAAATATTTAATAAAATATCTCTTTCCCACTTGATATCGTTATTGATTCGATAATCGCTGTCACAGAGATGTGATTTGGAAAAAGAGTTCATTCGGAGAGCGATAATATCACAATATAATTATGTAAATACGCAGAACTTTTGTGAACCATTTATTAATTTACAAAACACAAATGTTTACGAAAAAGTTATTATAACAGTTTTGTTTCCAGAAGTATATATAAATTAATTATTTCAAAGAGTATGCTTGTTTATTAAAACGCTGTTCTGCATAAAAAACATTTAGATAGGAGTTAAACTTGTAATTCACGATTAAAAACACATATTAACATTAAGGAAACGGTAATATGCGTGCCGAAATTACGAAAGTTGTATGTGAAGACAGNTGTTTATTCTCGTCAGTCGTTGTTTGTCCCGTTCTTTCACGATCTTTTTCCGGCCACAGCGATGTCGAAGGTGTGATGTTTTACCGGATTCCCGATATGCACGGTACACTCGTGAAATTGTCGTACGCGAAAATCCACATTTTATCGCTACCTCGGAGATGCTATGTCCCATTTCTGGTGCGCCGACTATAACACCACGTTCAAACTCACCTAAATCTTGATATCGTTATTGATTCGATAATCGCTGTCACAGAGATGTGATTGGGAAAAAGAGCGATAATATCATAATATTATGTAAATACGCAGAACTTTTGTGAACCATTTATTAATTTACAAAACACAAATGTTTACGAAAAAGTTATAACATTTTTGTTTCCAGAAGTATATATAAATTAATTATTTCAAAGAGTATGCTTGTTTATTAAAACGCTTTTCTGCATAAAAAACATTTAGATAGGAGTTAAACTTGTAATTCCCGATTAAAAACACATATTAACATTAAGGAAACGGTAATATGCGTGCCGAAATTACGAAAGTTGTATGTGAAGACAGTAACAAAATCTTTCTACTTCTCTAGGTTTGTTTAGACTTGCGATGTGTTCGATGGCAAACAAGTCTAAACTTGCAAACGAACTAAAATCAGTGGTGTATTTTTCTTATGCGAATGCTTGGCTCCCGCAGTGTTTTCGTTGAACGTAGAGGCTGTATTAGGATGGTCAGTTTCTCGACTGCCTCTGACGAATAGGCCGGAACAGGGCGTTGAGACGAGTGCTAGGCCACTAGACTTGAATTGTACTGCAGAATGACGGCCACAGTACAAGATAACATTGCGGAGTGGAGTGAAGAGATTTGGGCGGTTCTTAACGTCGAGGCTCTTAAGGCGCCCGTCTACCTGGCGCTTGAAATGCGTTGCAGAGTGTTCCAAATACACGTTTTTCAACGAAACTATTAAGCGTGCGTCTAACGTGGTGATCTACGAAAAGAACACACACTTCAGACGAGAGCTGTATAGTACTTTCATAATATCACGTACGTTAGAAACATCAATTCAGTGTACTCCAAAACCGCTAAAAACGGCCTTTCCAAGGCGCTGTAGCTCAAAAAGAACGCATCAGATACATATAAAACTACCATAGGGGCCTGCACTGAACCTTCCTAAAGAATTCCCACTAATAAAATAATATGGTCACCGCTGAAAGTCGCATAGGTACACGCAGCACGACGAGAACACTGCACGCCAGTTCAGAGCCGTGCGCTTAGCGGCGATGGCGTACTTGATGCGAGTGGCAGTGTCGCCCTTATCGCTACCGCGCTTCTCGACCTAAACGTGGGAAAAAGTTCCAGGTAGACGGGGGCTTGACATAGATATCTTGAGAGCCGGTGAGGGTGTAGTGAGGACTGGAGCAGCGCCGGAATGCAAGGACGGGGCAAACGGGAGATCTCCGAGATATTGGGGATGAAACAGGAGGTGAAGACGATCATGAAGACGGCGTTAATGATTTCTATGACGACAATGTTGAAGGTGAAGACGATTTTATTTGTACACTGACACACCTCTCAACCACGCGTGTTGCAACGAGTGACATGAAGAAGGCAGAAGGCATCTACAACGCTCGTTACATATTTCCCGAAGACTGCAATTAACTTGTTAAAACCAGATATTTTATTGACCTGCAAAAATGCGAGGATCCCTCATGCATTGTTGAAATACCTTCAATCATTAGAGAACTGAAGGGGAGGGGTTCTATCGCATGATGTGATGAACCGCCTTCTTGTGAAATTAAAATTACAAAATAATAATAAATTAGTATTATAAAACAATTGTTTTTTCTTTATTTTTTGTGTTACGTATCCTATCATTCCTCAAAACTTTAATGTGGCGCTATGATCACTGAGCTATTAAGGTAATGATATGCATACAGAATATTAATGAAGACTTTACGTACAAAAATGCATGAATAGTGGACTGCATACAAAACATTAAGTCTGTCGCAATGTACAACTTTTGGAGAGAGTTGTGGATTTTTTAAATATGTGTGGATTAGGGACTGATGACAAACCCATAGATTAAATATGGATTGATGACTGATTGATGGAAAGATTGAAAGATATATGGGAAGAGTGCGAAATATTGATGAAAAGAATTAAAGAAAGATTGATGGAAAAATTGAAAGAATGATGGAAATATTGCCAAATATTGATGGAAAGATTGCAAATGGTTGATGGAAATATTGATGGAAATATTGCGAAATATTGATGGAAAGATTCCGAAAGTTTGATTGTAAGTTTGCTCAGGATTGGTTGCGGTTTGGCGAAGAATGTGAAAGATTGATGAAAATATTGGAAGGTTAATGGATTGATCCAAATATCGATGGAATGGTTGGACGATTGACGCATTGATTGTCAAGAAGAGCACGAAATTTAAGACTGTTCATGATCCTCATACATCCTAAGTATCAAGGGCCTGGCAGTATTGGCATTTAAATTAACGTCAATTAAGCCTATAAAACGTGATGGTAGATGCTGTTCCATACCATGATTATAAAATACTATTGCATGTGGTTGCTATTGGTTAGGGCTTGGTTTAGTTATATATATGTACATTAAATAAAATCTCAGTAGCATACTTATACCAACAAAAAACAGTCGAGGCAGTGAATAATTTTCAGATTCTGGCATCGTGTCTTCAAGTCTTCAAGAGAGGGGGCTGGAAATGTAGTAATTGAATGAGAGACTTTCGCATGTTTCCGCAATACCCTATGTATAATTTCGGCACAATATAAAACAATAAATGAATAATTTATAATAAAAAATAATTCTTTTTTAAATCGGATTATAAATACGGATTAACGATTTGACATACTCTATGCCTATAAAACTAGAAGCAAACATATGCTTGAAGAATTAGTGGGCGTGACTGCCGAGCCCCTTCGGGTACGTTCGTCAATCCTGAGTCGACAGCTTCCGAGCACCCTCTGAGTGAAGCCGAAAATTGCCGAACTCGTCCGAGTCGAGCCGAAGATCGCCAGTCGCCCAGGCGCACAGCGCCAATTTGTAATACATTGTCTGCGAATACCCATAATCCTAATACATTCTTTCATTGTGCTTTCTATTTAGCCACTTTTGAAAGGTCGTAAATTAAAGCGACCCGAACTTTTAATTAACTTAATTAGCTCTCGGAATTATAAATCACAAATATTTGCTAGAAATTAGTGATGTTTTCCATGGTATTGCTAACTCTGTAATACTTCACTATAACACTTATTTTTATCTGAAGTTAATTCCTTGTGTTAAAATTTGCTGATGATCAAATAACTTTCGCACAACAGGCAAGCCTTAATGTACCCGTACGGAAAAAAGGTGTGAAAACTGCAAGTGGTTGTTGGTAGTTACGTAAGTGCAAGCGAAGGCAAACTCCGTTGTTATAAATATTTGTAATATTAATTTATATGCGTTAATATGGGATTCCACCTGGCCCAACACCCACCTTCCTTCGTGCTCATTATTTGTAAGTGTTTAATTCAAGGTAACATGAAACTTATCAGCATATATATTTTTGGTAAATAATTATGCCTTTATCATATTTCAGGTGGCGGATATGCAAATGGTTTACAAAAATATTCTCTATTTTCTTCCGAGAGATCATCTTTATCCAAAACCTATCTGTATTTCGTTCGCAGAGTCTCTTACACTAACAAGGTAACTAACGCCTTATTGGAGGTTGNTTATCCAAAACCTATCTGTATTTCGTTCGCAGAGTCTCTTACACTAACAAGGTAACTAACGCCTTATTGGAGGTTGGCAGTTAAAAATAACGTAAATAAACGAGTCACATACAAAACGTTGTTCAATTATAAGTAATTAGTTACGATAGCCACGCTGTAGATCGCATATCTAACTATAACAATACAAGCGTATCTTACAATGGAATGTCTGTCTTCGAAGTCGTCTCTCCCAAACAGTACACAAAGGATGTAAAAAACAACTGCTTTCATTTGACTTAATTATGTCACATATGCGTGTTTATATATGCATANAGTACACAAAGGATGTAAAAAACAACTGCTTTCATTTGACTTAATTATGTCACATATGCGTGTTTATATATGCATAAATGTTTACATATATTATATGTGCATATACCTACACTAGGTCCTGCACATGAAAAAAATTGCTCTCTTTGCAAATGATTGGATCCGCCACTAGTCTCTGTAGGCATGATTTCAAGCTGTTTTCCTTAAAGCACGTGATTTTTCTCAAGGTGGTTTTACGAGAAGCACTTCCGGAGGTAGTTGGCAAACTTAAAGCCCAAAGGAAAACCGCATTCAGGTGTGCTAAGCGGCAAACCCATTTAATTAGTATTTTTTCCTTGCTCACGAAATTTTATCCAGTGAAGTATAGTTTCGGGTAAAAACTAGGTTCGTGTTTTCTCACCTCACGCATTAAAAGTCACCGTGAGTTTACTTATTCTCTACGTGTCTCGTTTTTGCTGCCTTAACATCTTAGAGATCCTCTGGATATGAGTATCTGCGTCCACCTGAGGCATCAACGAAATACATATTACTACCGGGCTCGAAACAGACTTAT
Organism: Clitarchus hookeri; assembly: GCA_002778355.1. Lineage (NCBI taxonomy): Eukaryota > Metazoa > Arthropoda > Insecta > Phasmatodea > Phasmatidae > Clitarchus > Clitarchus hookeri. The sequence goes on along the minus strand of NQII01001136.1, from coordinate 478,105 downwards.
AGTGCAGGGATAATTTAACCCTTATTTATGCCAGTCGTACCGAAAGTGAAACGGAAGTTGCTTATGCAATATTAGAGTATAGGCTGTTCACGGTAAATAGAGCACTTTTAGAAACCCTGTTTAAATTCTACTTATATGCACGTTGTTTATTCATCCACCGTGTGTAAAATTAATAGTGTGATTGGCTTGAACTCTTAATTCTTACGTCGGTCAAGTAAGGTGGAAAAATTTTTTAGAGAGGTAAATATTTAGCAAATTTCCTTTTTCTTTCACTTTTATGCTTTAGGAATCAGAAAGCGAAAACACGCATTTCACTATTCACAAATGTTTACATAAGAATTTTCAATCAACATTAATACATTAAGTACTTTCCTTCCGTCGCGTCGTTGCCAACTTTACTGGACGCATGCCAGTCGTTGCGCCCGTTTAAATGTATTCAAGTACCGGCAGTGACATTTTTCAAAAGTTTATTCGAAAAAGTGCTTAATTAAGGCGCCCGTCTACCTGGCGCTTGAACTGCGTTGCAGAGTGTTCGAAATACACGTTTTTCAACGAAACTATTAAGCGTGCGTCCAACGTGCTGATCTACGAAAAGAACACACACTTCAGACGAGAGCTGTTAAGTACTTTCGAAATATCACGTACGTAAGAAACATCAATTCAGAGTACTCCAAAACCGCTAAAAAACGGTCTTTCCAAGGCGCCGTAGCTCAAAATGCACGCATCATATACATACAAAACTACTATAGGGGCCTGCACTGCACCTTCCTAAAGACTTCCCACTAATAAAATAATATGGTCACCCCTGAAAGTCCCATAGGTACACGCAGCACGACGAGAACACTGCACGCCAGTTCAGAGCCTTGCGCTTAGCGGCGATGGCGTACTTGATGCGCTGGCAGTGTCGTCCTTATCGCTCCCACGCTTCTCGGCCAAGACGTGGGAAAAAGTTCCAGGTAGACGGAAGCCTTAACCGTGAACAGCTTATATCAATATTTTTTTTCTCAATTTATAAACTAAAATTTTAAAACCAGAAAATTTTTAACGATATTTTCCCCCATTACATTACACTAGTTAGTATGTAGACGCTACTACAAGCCTTCGTACGATGCAGTAGGAACTGAACGCGTAGTAAGTGGATGCCAGGGAGGAACCCACAATCTCAGTCGTAAACTGACAAAAAATAGCATACTCTGTATTCGAAATAAGATGCGTATCCCTTTGTATGCATTTGTTTTATGAGCACATTGTGCTATGTAAAGGAGACAATCTATTTTCACGATCCATTTTCCCCTTAATCTTCTGTTACTGCTCTTTCTGTCGTTTCGTATTAAAGCGCTGGGGTTCCCGGTGTTTCCTGGAACTCCCATACAACAAATGTTTACCATAAAATATGACTTTTTGTTCCGCCTCTTTCCTAACACTTTGATGTATTTCTTCTGATCGAACGCGTAGCTTCTTCGCCGTCCAGCCTGCTTTGCCTAGTGATTGATGCGGCGACCTTCTCTCCCGAGCATCAGCTCAACTGGTGGTTGGCTGTTTGGAGTTGGAAACCCTCTGGATGGATTCTGGACCGGTTAGTTCCTTTTCCTTTTCCCATATAAGAAAAAATCGCCTGTTTTCGTAGCCAAGAAACCGGACACTGTTGCTTTGTTTTAAATGTTTCCAAAACGTCTCATGACGCGCTACGTAAAATCGTGGACCATTACTCCCACTGATAATGATGCATTAACATAATACAGTTCATCATCTCAGAAGGGATCAGAGCCATGATGTTATGGCATTTATGACCTTCACCGACTCGTTATACCTAGGACCAGTGACTTTTCACGAAAAAAATCGGAGCATACAGTAGACTTCAATACTATATACACACCTCAGCTGTTGTTATACCTCCATTGGCTGCTGGTGCCGTGCCCGTCTTTGACCAAGTCACTCAGGACCAAGTAACTCAGACACTGAACCTTCGTGATTCGTGCGCAAACGGTTAAAATGGACCAGATCATTTTTTAGCCAATCAAAGAAGCTGGATGACCCTACTGTGCTTTGGACTGTGTCTTGTCTCAAAATCTTTTCGCGAAATATCACTGCCTCTAGGTATACCCCGTGCTTGGTGCCTAGACGGCTTTACTATAGTGCCACAATGAGAAATACGGAACTGATATTTCAGAACAGCCCTGATTTAATTTACTTCGACAAATATCACACTTGTGATACGTTGGCGATAGTTTTGACCAGAGGCATGGTCCAGCACGATTCTCACTTGCTATAATCTCCAAAAGCGGTCCCGCCGGAAATCGGAGAACTCGGTTCGCCTTGGCGAGAGGTGAGTGACCTAGTCGCTACACCACCGCGGTCTCGGATGTTTTAGAGACAGAAGCAGTGACAAAATCAAGAACGAGGAGGTGATCGGCCATGGCCAATATTAACGAACCGTCCTGGTATTTCCCTGGAGTGATTTCGGGAAACCACGGGTAACCGAAACCAGGTTGTCCGGACCGGAATTCGAACACAGGTCCTCGCGAATGTGAGACGAGTGCGAGTTACCAGTGTGCCACCTCGCTAGAAGAACTTTATGAAGTATTGGTTCTGCCACGTAATGCAGGTGTGTAGGAATAGCTAAAAAAAAATGATACAGCCACCAAAACTGCATTTATTTTCTGCAGACTCAAGCGCGGGCCGGTGCTAAATTGAGCGAGTCCCTCGGTGGGGCTCGAATCTTCAGTGGTATCTTGATCGCTACGTGCGTGTAACGTCTTATTGTGCACTGCCAATGAGTGGAATGTTAAGACCATGCGCTAAGATGGAAGATTTCTCTGAAGATTCCATACAAGCGGCCATGCAAGCTTGTGTGAATAGTTATATGGGAGATTTGTCCATCTGATGACTGTTTTCACGGATGTTTTCGTAATTGGTAGTGTGCAACAATCGATGGGGAGTTTCCTAGTAGGTTAAAACTTTAACATATCAGTGGTGGAGTGTATCATTGAGGATTGTTGTAACTGTGTTTATTTTGGGGTTATTTTGTTGTTAGCAGTGAGAACATTAAACACGGATACAAAGTAATGTCAATAGAAAACTACGAGAATATTAACTGATGATAAAACCGCATTGTGTGAAAATTGTGGTAAACATTTGCGTTTATTTAACTGGGAAGATGAAGTGCGCCACAGTTTGTATTACGGTGCATTAAATTCATATTTCAAAAAAATGCTTTTATAAATGTTGCCAAAATATTTATTTATATACTAGTTTTTATTTTTCTACGTGCATTATTGCCACATCACTAAGGAAACACCTGGATCATCTAAATTTTTCTGTGCAAATAATTTCCTTCCAAGAAAATAAAGTCTACAATCTCTCATGTTCTCTGAATAGTATAAAACAAAGTAGCTTATCCGCGTCTGTCTGTGTATTCGCTTAGTACTTCTAAACTACTTGATGGATTTTGATGCGGTTTTCAACATCATATAGATAATTTTTTGAGGAAGGATTTTGTGTATAAATCATTCATATTTATTGTAAGGATAGTAGAGAAATGTCGAACCGTTTGTAATCAAGTCGTAAAAAACCGCTTTTAGGGCGCTTACATGGCTTGCGCTGACTGAATCATAAGATATACATCAAATTAATGTACTACAGTATTGTAGCTATCAAAAATGTCTACAGAAAAGTCCTGAATAGCATATGTTTATCTTTTAAGGATGACCCACAGTAACTATTTTTGTATTTCAAAGTATCGCCGTAAAAACTAAATTGTTACCGGGCGAAGTTGGGCCGGAGAGTTGTTATAAATATGAAATATAATAATACTCTAATTTCTGAACATGGCAAAAATTCTATTTTTTGCGATCTTAAACTAATATAGCTAATGAAATTTTAATGGATTATACAACAAAAATTACACTTATCAAATGTAATTAATAGTCAAGAAAAACTTGATTGCAATAAAGTTAAATATATTTTCGTGAGTTTATATGTGTTAAAATATACATTCCTTTGCTACATTATGACATTATTTATAATGAATGCAAGCCAATTGCAGTGCGTGTATGTAGATAAGTGTGCCTTTTAGGAAATATATTAAACGTGTGGGATTCATGTGAATGTGTACACTAAACACTACTATTATTAAAGCAAGTTGATCTTAAGTTATAACAGCTATAAGAATTACTTCTACTAGCATCACGCATTAAGTATACTACATGTAAATAGAAATATAGTATTTCAATTTTATATTAAAGTTATTGTTTTCGGAAGTGTTGACGTAACGAAAGGCGACATAGTATACTCGGATATCTTCATATTAAATTATTTCTCAAGGGAACTTCGCTGTCTTTTACGAGAACATTTTATTCGCGCACGATGTGCGTAACGCGTCTTTACGGAACGGCAGTTGGGAAGAATCGCACTCTCCTGACTTCCGCATATGTCTACAGCCGGGTGTGTCACGGGTCCTACAATGCGCACAGACAAAGTTTGTTTGATTCTAAAGTAAGGTCTTTTCAACAGAAATATGTATTTGGTCTGATCAAAATATGCAATTCTTGAATTTCAGCTGTCAAAATGTTTTTTGTAAAAACAGCTAAATATTTTTTTTGGCAGAATACAAAGAAGTATATTGTTGGTGAACAAAAAATTATTTTTGTTTCGCATAATTTATCTTCACCTGTGAGCTGATGTGTTATATATATATACTATTTATTTATAAATTGTTAATTATTTATGTAGGCTATACTTGTTATTTGTGTAGTAATTATTTGTTTTTCGTGTATTTAATATACTTCATTAAATTCCATGTTTAATATTTACTATCTTATACATTGACGTATTTATCCATAAACATAAAATTTTGCTACTGGCTGGTTCAGAGTGTACGTGTCAATTTACAAAGCAATATAAACTACGAAACCCATAAAATTATCTGATATAAAAATGAAAACCAAGTATTAGTAAGTCCACGGAAAACATTTTACTATTATTAATAACAATAGTACATAAAAAGAATAACAAATTTTCGGCTATACAAAAGCGAGGAAAATTACTTTTTAACTACAAAAGATACTATAGATAGTGCACGGTAAATTGATCAACCTGTGAAAAAAAAATCACTGCCCTCAACAGCATGTATTTTAAATGACACATTGAATGGCGTGCTCGCAGTTAAGATGGCAACTATTTATGAAAAACAGTCATATATCTTGACCTCGTATTCAAAGCGTAACCTTTACAGTCGTGGTCACTGAAATTATTGAAACATTTTTTCTGCCTGTTTTACGGAGATTAGAATAAAATTTAGCACATCGTTAGCATATTTTCATTTTTAACAATTTCACATATGTAACTAGATTGGCGCATTAATAAAGTGAACGGGCCCACGGCAATGTTGATTGTATATATAGCGGAAAGATAGAAACTAGCAGAGCAGTAGAACTTAGGCATGGCGTTTAGAAGTTATCAGTTAACCGTAAATAACCCATAGCTACCTTCACTGATAAAAGATACTTTCGTTAATGACACTGGTCGTTTTAGGCTAAGAAAAACCAAGCTAATATTTAAGAAAAAATAAACTAAAGAAAAATATATTATTGCAATTAGCTTGCTCCAAAGCATCCATATTTTAAAACAAAGAAGAATCCTTCATTCATTCTAATTTCTATGAAAGCTCTGCTACCACTGAAACGGAATCGTATTTTCTCTTCAAATTTTTTTAAAATATTTCACGTATTTTAGATTTTAGATAGAAACAATATTTAAATGAATTTTTGTAACTAGTCGTATAATTCGGCATTTTACATTTTTATTTCTCCTTAGGGTTGTACTGAAGTTTTTCGGCATTTTTAACAGTTTTTGTTCCTATATATGACGAATTTCCGTCAACAATAACTTCTTCACTTGAGTAATAAAATAATTTTACCATTTGCGGTCCAGAGAGATGTAGTTTGTTCGTATAATTGTTTATCTGACGTGATCGTACATTTTTAGATTTGGAATACTGTATGATGCATTTTGATATTTTTATTCTGTTAAGTTTGGGTTTTGTTGACAGTATTATATATATATATATATATATATATATATATATATATATATAAGATTTATCTTCAGATCTTTACGGAGTAAGGAACTGAACATTTATAATATTTTAAGACTATAAAGTGAGTTATATCTATTCTGTAGTATATGTTCGGACCATTTACATTATCTTGTGTTACAGCTAAGTTTTGAGAAGACGTAACGAGAAAGAATATTTTACTGATTGTTTATAAATATGATATTGTTGGAAGTGTCCTATTATCATGTAGGAATATTTTGAAGGATCCAGTTTAAGTGAGATTGTATAGCTCCATTTTACAAGGGAGCTAGTTNGTAGGAATATTTTGAAGGATCCAGTTTAAGTGAGATTGTATAGCTCCATTTTACAAGGGAGCTAGTTTACCCAAGAGATTTCGCATATACATCCCACCGAAAGGCTAATTCCTTTCCTTGATATGTCGTATCCCATATAATGCATGCAATCTCTCTTAACTATGTGAGCATGAAGAAGATAAATATAAATATTAGAACAGTAAGCTACTTTGTCTTATTGAAAATACTCGCAATGAATATAAATGCATTTTTGGGATCTTTAATGATAATTATAATAAACTAATTTAAACGGTGTGATTATTGGGTTTTCACGAGTAACACAACTGATTAACGAATATGAAAATTGTTCTTTCGAAAAATTACGCCATCACTGATGACGCAAACAGTAATTTTTCATGTAAATTCCGTTGATTTTTTGTATGTAACAAATCCATATAATGAAAAATTCTGATAGTGCTGGGCTTAGTAATAAATTGTAATTTTCAAAATAGTTATTTATATTGTGTCACGATTTGTATAACACTTAAATATTTTGTTTGTTAAGAATAGGTGCACCTCGGATGTATACTTTGCCAGATAACACAAAGTTTTGGCATTGATATCATCGGCAATAAAAGAGTAATCAGTTTAATTCTTAAAAAATTAAGATATATTCGAGTTCCGTCTGCTTCCAAATGTCTGCCTGTTCGACAATATCCATTTCCCACAGATTGACTCCCAATTTTTATGCTTTTGTTAAAGACGTGGTAATTTAAGTCTTGTGGTCCTAGTTTAATAGAACACTTTGGAAGTCTTGTTTGGTTGATAATTGTTACGCTTTATACACCCAGATTTACATTGCCGTCGACCAAGGAATGATATCCGTGCTATGACATGACAGTACAAACACTTTTACGAAGAAAATAATTTAATATTTTCTCTTCATCACTTATTATTCTGTTAAAAATAAAATTTAATAAATTTCAAATCACGAAAATTAAAATACTACTCATTTAATGAATGCTAGAACGCTAACCTATATTGCATAATTTGTTTACAAATTAATTAATCTGCAATTACGGACAGGTAATTTTCAAAGGTTGCAGTTAAAGTGCGAAATAGCCATATTATTTTACATATCTGATAATACCGTTTGTGCCTTTTTTTCCATGACTATGATAAATATGTTTATTAATAAAGGGCCCGTCAGCTTGTCGCTCGAACCGCGTCGTAGAGTGTTTGAAATCCCGTTGGTTCTACGAAACGGCTTGGCGCATGCCCGATGTGCTCATCTACAAAAAAAAAACTCTCTCAAGACTATATCCGAGGATAACTTTCAAGACGTCAAGAACGTTATTAACGTGCCCACTATTTCGGGACATTGTTAAAAACTGCCTTTTTTTAATGCTCCCTAACTCAAGATATTTGAATAAGGTACACACGAAAGTGCTCGAGGATCCTGTACTGTACCAATAAAATGGTAGGGTCACAGCTTGACGTCCGATAGGTAGAAGCAACACGACGATAACACGCACGCCAGTTCAGAACCCGGCTATGGGGCAGCGGTGGCGTGGTATCCAGGGCGCTCGCCTCCCACCACGGCGATCCGGGTTCGATCCCCGGCGGGTTCACTACCGGGAACCGTGGTATTCCTGTTTCCCCCGCCCTTGCATTCCAGCGCCGCTCCAGTCTAGGGTCTCATTTCTGTCATGCCCGGGGATGACGGTCACCTACGGGTCCCAGCTGGAAAGACCGTCACTCGGAGGGTGTTGCCTTGCCCTGGGTGCACTCCCCACACGCCATTATTATTATTATTCAGAACCCGGCGCGTGGCGGCGAGGGCGCACTATTCTGGCCCCCGAGACGCGGGAAACAGCTCAAGGCAGGCGGGCCCTTTAAGAAGCCTTCCACAGCGAGAGTGATCTTCCAAGACTTCAGTCAGAGCACGCGTTCATGTAAGATGTGTGGAATGTGTTGCAGATGAGCTCGGCCCGCTGCGCAACTTGTCGAGCGTGCTTCACAGCGACGCCAACACGTACCTGCACGAGCTGGCCAACTACTGGCCCTACAACGACACCTTCCAGCTGTCCAGGTTCCAGGAGTTCGACCACACGCATTTCGACGGTCAGCATGCAACACTCTGTTAACTCTCGTATAAGGCGATGGCCCGGGGTTGCGTCAGACTGCCCCCCTTTCCCCCTAANAGACTAATATATATATTAGTCTAAAAAATATGTATATTATTATGTATATAATAAAATAAATAATAATTAAATATGTATATAATTTTGTATATATATATACATAACACAACTTTATTAGAGAACACTGCCACGTTAGGAAATTATGTATAAATGTTTGTAAAATTAAATTATATCCTAATTAAAAAATTATTACACACATAAAAATGTGCAAGATTACGTAACATGATGTTTGTGTGCCTTAATAAATGTCGCGTAGAATCATTTTTGTTTGGAGCGGTTGTCTTCAAGAGTAATTCAGAAGGTATTTATTTAACATCGATCCTCCCATTTGAATTCAGTGGCCGCAGGTTTGGCAGTCAGCGCCCTTCAGTTAGTTGGTCGAAGATTTTTGCTGAAGCGGAATGTGTTGTTTTTTTTTTTTTTATGTCAAATACGTTTTATTTGTTCGGACCCGTGAACTACTCTGCTCTTATGCTGGCAGGCGGCGTGCAAGCTGAATTAACGTAAGCTTACTTTTAGAGCTGACACATGCTGTACATCCATGTCCTGCCGGGAAAGTAAAAACAAAAATGTGTGACGAGACAATGTGTTTTCGACCTACCATAAAATTGATAAAAATCGTATATACGTATACCAGTAAAAAAAAAAAGATCATGTCGAGATGAAACATGTATGCGTTATAAACAAATCATGTTTCGTCTCGACATGATAATTATTTTTTTTTACTTGAAAATGCGTGTTATTTTTTTTTTTGGGGTAGTCAACATAAATTACGTAAACGAATTATGGCAATGAAAAAAAGTGTGATTTGCAAATAACACTCATTTATTTAAATATTGCTGCGATGATTAATACATTCTGTAATTAGGTCAGTTTTTGTGAGGTTGAACAGTCAATCTTAAGAAAATTGAAAATTTAGCGTTTTGTTAGAGACAAGAACAGTATGCGGGACAAAATGAGCAAAAAAACTGAATTATTCTTGACAAAACGGTACGCCTGGCAACCCTACCCGACCTCGACAATGGAGGTCGCATGCTAAGTACAATGAAAAATTGCGCAAAAAAATTTGCAAGGCATCGAGAAAGAGACACAGAGCCCACAATTTCCAGTTTCGCTTGACTGACGCACGAAGAAAAAGAGAGGGTCTAATCGACAGTTAATTTTATACATTGCAGACGAAGGTTACAAAATAAGCATACAATAATATCCTAAGCAGGACTTTCAAAAGTAATCAATTAACCATGTTACATAGCTAGAGGCAGTGATATTTCGCGAAAAGAATTCTAGACAAGATACAGTCGAAAGCACTGTAGGGTCGTCCAGCTTCTTTGATTGGCTAAAAAAGGTTCTGGCCCGTTTTAGCAGTTTGCGCACGAATCACGGAGGTTCAGTGTCGGAGTCACTTAGTCCTGAGTGGCTTGGTCAAAGACGGACATGGCACCAGCAGCCAATGGAGGTGTAACAACAGCTGAGGTGTTTATATAGTATTGAAGTCTACCGTGTGCTCCGATTTTTACGCGAAAAGTCACTGGCGCTATACATAACATGTGAGACCCACTCCACCGGCGGAGTCACTAAAGTAATGTGCCCTGTTTGACCTTGTTTCCAAGTTCAAGCTACGTACTCGACATCTTCTGACCGGTTTGCTATGGCCTGTGGGTAGACACACGGAAATTCCGCGGGTTCGTTCGGCAACAAGCTAGACTCCACAATACTGTGTGTACTCGAGCCTCAGTTAGTTGTTCATTGGCTGATGCTCCAGTTCTACCCCAGGACAGGTAGAACGGTATTCGGCCCTTGTTTTCTTGCAGGTTGGCTATTGGCTGTAATTCTTCCTGGGCGTGGCTTGCAAACTGCGATCCAATTGAAGATGTGTTTGAATCCTATCTTGTCCTAAAATGAACTTGCGAAATTTCCGGGTCTCTAAGCTATGGGTAGAGATCTGAAGAATTCGCAGATTCCTTTTTGGGACAAGTTAGAATTCAAAACACCGTGTGTTGATATAACTTTAGCCGTTGATCCACACGTTGTTTGACGCTTCCTGGAGAACGCCGGCCCAGTTATCGCCTTCCACGGTGACAGCAGACAAACAATGCACGGTCGACACAGGCACATGTGTACATAAGACTGTGGAGTCTAGCCTCCAGGTCATTTAACTCGCGAATTTTCCAGGTCTCTAGGGTAGGACCAGTGACTTTTCGCGTAAAAATCTGAGCACACAGTAGACTTCAATACTGTATACACACCTAAGCTGTTGTTACACCTCCATTGGCTGCTGGTGCCGTGTCCGTCTTTGACCAAGCCACTCAGGACTAAGTAACTCCGACACTGAACTTTCGTGATTCGTGCGCAAACAGCTAAAACGGGCCAGAACATTTTCTAGCCAATCAAAGAAGCTGGAAGACCCTACAGTGCTTTGGACTGTATCTTGTCTAGAATTCTTTTCGCGAAATATCACTGCCTCTAGCTATGGGTTGTTCCCGTGCGCCCTCCTGACGAGACGAGTTGACGCTCTGCTGCACCGTGAGTTGTGCGCGATACTGTATTATTCAAACCTAGGAAATGGCAGACACGTGTAAGATGTGCGGGTTCGCGGAATGCAATGCAATGCAGCTGTAGCAAGGTGTGTGTCTGTGCGTATCGTTTCCCTAATGTACATCTTCCAGACAAGAAAACACTCCAGGAATTACACGAACGCCTGTTTCAAGAACTCGCAAGGATCTTCCCGAACAAACGTACAGGCCGCGCAGGACCTGTTGGCAGACCTGCGCGTTCTCCAGACTCGAATCCATCACAGCTTTATTTGTGAGGCCACGTGAAAACAATTGTGTATACACCACCTGTTCTCAACATCGAAATAATTCGCGTCGTAGAAGGCTGCCAACTTATGCAATGAACACGTGGTATCTCGAAAGAATACGACAGTTATCGATGCGACTGTAGAGTGCGTTCAGGGTGAAGTTGCACGTTTTGAGCATCTCCTATAACGCTAAGCATTACCACGTTACTGCATTAGAAACAATTGGAAAACGAGGTCCAATTGTCAGTAATCCCACATGTTTTATGAACTTTTTTCATTGTTCTACTGTATGGATCCTGTTCACCGGTGAAGTGGGTTTCGCGTGTTATGAAACACTCTGTATGTTGTGTGGGAAGAATAACTGTATCACCGATAACTTGACCAGGAGATTACATCATACTAGATTGAATCAAACATCAGNTTGTGTGCGTTCAGGGTGAAGGTGCACGTTTTGAGCACCCCCTATAACGCTAAGCATTACCACGTTACTGCATTAGAAACAATTCGAAAACGAGGTCCAATTGTCACTGATCCCACATGTTATATGGACTTTTTTCATTGTTCTACTGTATGGATCCTGTTCACCGGTGAAGTGGGTTTCGCGTGTTATGAAACACTCTTTATATTGTGTGGGAAGAATAACTGTATCACCGATAACTTGACCAGGAGATTACATCATACTAGATTGAATCAAACATCAGATTTCATATTTAAACGATTTATTTTATGATATTTCTTTTTTTTTCTTAATAAATAAAGTATTTACCTTCTTAAAATGCAAGTCAAACTTAATGCGATATATTATAATTTATTCAAATTGTACTGTTATCCAAGGTTAAGCCTAAGGAATCTGTTTATGGTTGATGGCAAAATTGAACGAATAAATGTTCTTTTTGCACTNTCTTAATAAATAAAGTATTTACCTTCTTAAAATGCAAGTCAAACTTAATGCGATATATTATAATTTATTCCAATTGTACGGTTATCCAAGGTTAAGCCTAAGGAATCTGTTTATGGTTGATGGCAAAATTGAACGAATAAATGTTCTTTTTGCACNTGTTATCCAAGGTTAAGCCTAAGGAATCTGTTTATGGTTGATGGCAAAATTGAACGAATAAATGTTCTTTTTGCACTGAATACGAAAATTTAGATTAGAATCTTCAGATATGAAAGAAAGTACACATTGGCACTGGGTAACAGTATACGCGAACACAAGATCGGCCATGAAATGTTCCCTTCATAACCAAGTCTCCAACATTTCCTTATTCTTCTTCTACAAACCCTGTCACACATTACCTCCTCGACGCAAATAAAAAAACGGAGGAAATCACTTACTTAAAGAAGTGACTTTATTTACAAAACGATCATGAACGGTCGACATAAATCAACAGCAGACTCGCCATTCCGCGGAGGAAGGTGGAATCATGAAGACATTTTTTTTTCATTGAAAAAGTTGCAAGATAAAAGAATTACTCGATGCGGGGGCGATGTGTACTCGACTACTATAAGGCACACAACAAACCCCCACCCAATGTCAACCTCAGTCACTCGATTCTCATTCGTTACCACTTGTCTTCTCTTAGCGGACCTTCTTTCAAGACGTCTTTCAAGTACCTTCGTGCACCTCCGTAGATTCTCTACCACCGTGGCTCCACAAAATTGTTCATGTTCGTTTTCACTCGCATCTCTTATTTACCTGTCACAACTCCCTCCCTCCCGTCTAGATTTTTCAAACTCTGTGGTAGTGACA
>NQII01001136.1:437669-463852 GCA_002778355.1 Clitarchus hookeri | reverse complement strand
GATGAATTGTCACGTAAGCGTGAGCACACACATGACGCCTAGTATGACACAGTTAGGTTCCCATTGTGCTGTGCTTTCGTGCTGTGGTATTCTTCGCCGATGACGAAACACGCTCTTATCGATCGCGTCTTGTGCCGAGTCACCTGCAAATGTGGCCGCCGAGAAGTAGGTGAAAAAAAAATTATCATTGTGTAAGAGCTTTCGCGTTTTTTTTTTGGCTCGCAATACAGGTACTTGAAGATAAGAGAGAAAATCGACTATTGTAAAAAAATAATGATGGAAATAAAATACTGTAGTCGTCCAGTCCATTACGCAACTACCAAAATTGTGTTTACTTGTAATTAAGTTTAGATACTAAAAAAAAAAGTAGGGAAATATAAAGGAGAGTTTTACACTGAACGCCTTCTTTTCGTTGTTACTGAAGATTATTTTTTTGCGGCATACAGAAAGTTTTCTAAAATAATTCTTGCAAATAAATTATAATGTACATGGACGAAAGAGTAACAAAGGAGAAGGAGGGTGACGAAATATGATAGAGTAGTATTATTTTTTTTATAACCAATTGTAATTTTCCTACAGACGACCTCGATGCCTCAGGTGCTTTTCCTCTGACCAGCGAAACCCATATTAGTGAAATGAGTTAGAGACGAAATTACGTAATTACTACTACGTCTTTTCCCCGTCTCTTGGCGTAACGCGAGTATGTCGCAAGAGATGAAATGCTTTGCCAGTGCAGTACGTAATCTCGAGTACACAGTTGCAAGACCGAGCAACGAGAGATGTCTCTCGCATTCCGGAGTAAGGTTCTATAATTATTCGTTATCTATGGCAGATCGGAATAAAACAATAAGTTTTTTAATAATTTCATCTCGTGAACACACACACAGAACAATAGTTTGTCTTTCGAAGATACGTTTGAAAATCAAGTATGCCATTTATAAGTTTGCGTTTGAAGGTGGAAATAATTAACATGCAAGTAGTATGATTTTGAAGGATCGGGGACAATGGGTTCTGGGTGAGGATGTGAGGATCAGCCGCCATCTTAGATTACCTTGTTCTTTTGAGTCCGCCAACTTGTTTTTTTTTTTGGTCTGTCATCTTGTTTCTGCCGTCCGCCATCTTGTTTCCACTTGACTTTTGTTTACATTAGCTCTTGCTAAGGGATGCACCAAGTCGCCATATTGTTTCTTCTGCCGCCATCTTGTTTCCACTTGACTTTTTGTTTACATTAGCTGTTGCTAAGGGGCGCACCAAGTCGCCATATTGTTTCTTCTGCCGCCATCTTGGTTCTCATATAGTATGCTAGGTGGTGCTATCCACCATCTTGGAAGATCATTTTATTGCCCACCAGGAGCGCCATCTTGATTCCCACAATGTCTGCTAGGCAGCGCTAGAGTAGCTTGGTGTCGTCATTGGCTGCTAGAAGTGCTGGTGGCTGCCGGATGCTAAGGGCATGTTCCATGTGCTGTATGCAGGCACTCGCCACTATCAATGTGATATCGTTTAATACAGTGTTAAAAGCTGTGGGGGTGAGGGACGGAGAACTGCTGGACCTTGGATTGGTAGACAGACGCCCTAGTTGACTGAGCCACCAGGACATGGGCGCCAGTACAGTCTAAATAATGTATATACACTGAAGAGCAAAAAAAAAACTGGTACACCTGCCTAATATTATGTAGGGCCCCCGCGAGCACGCAGAAGTGCCGCAAGACGATGGGGCATGGACGCGACTAATGTCTGAAAGTATGCAGGATGCATTGAAGTCTGCGCCAATTTGAGAAAGGGTTCCACTTCTGTCACGTTTAATGATTCCTCGTCAGTCGTCGTTTGTCCCGTTCTTTCAGGATATTTTTCCGTCCGCAGCGATGTCGAAGGTGTGATATTTTACCGGATTCCCGATATTGACGGTACTCTCGTGAAATGGTCGTACGCGAAAATCCAAATTCTATCGCTACCTCGGAGAATGTTATTGCACGTGGTAAAAGGTCCCTTTTATTTTAGCCATTTAAAAACTGTGGAAGTAGTCATTTGAGACCCCTGTCAAGCTGCGTGCAAAGCTTTGGGTTTACTAGAAGTCGACACTCACTGGGAAAGCACACTGCCGGAAGCTGCATTATGCAGTTCAGCAGGATCGCTTAGATAATTGTTTTCCATCCTAATAGCTTTCTGCCAAATCACTGACCTGTTGAGTCTTTGGAATAATTATCGGGAATGCATGTCTGAAGATATATCACATCGACTACGGAGGGCGTCAGGATTAGAAGATTTAAATCATAACCAGAACATATTCGACGCAGACCTTAAAAATTTTGAATTATTGAGGGAGACATGGCATGATCAATCTCGGCTTTTACAAACCCTCAGACAGAAAGAACCAATTCTGAACCCCGATCAGAGAGCAGTGTATGACTCCCTGCTCTTATCCATAACAAACAACGAAGGCAAGAGGTTTTTTCCTCGATGCTCCGGACGCCACAGGGAGACAGGCGTGACGTGTAGGTATCTTATACATGATAGTAGTTTGCTAATATTACTATCATATAATATTGTAATTGTCTTTTCCCAATTTATTCATTAGTGTATTGCTGTAAAAACTAAATTGTACCCGGGCGAAGCCGGGCCGGGTCACTAGTCTAGTGTATTATAATATTTTTTTACACGTAATTGTAATCCCACGTGCGTTTATATTATAAACGTACAAGTTTCGTCACCACATTATATATTTGTGTATTTTTTTTTAAGATGTATATTGGGCGAAACCTTTTATCAAGTAAAACATATTTCTGTACTATAAAATTAATTTTCATGTCCACACCCGATTTAACATGATTGGTCCAGCGTCGATGACGACACACGAAATGCAACTATACCAAGTTATAATATCGATTCCTTGAAATCCCGATACATTTCATTCCGACAGTCGGTACGGAATGGAAGTATCGGATCAAATCGCTCACGGATTCATTCCGACAGTCTCGGGAATTTGGTCCCTGGACACAGCCACACCCCGATTTTTTACAGTGTGGTTATTGTTACAGGTTAACCGTAAACTGAGCAATTCTGAAAGTCCTACTCAAGGACTATTTCTATGCATGTCGTGTACTGTTTCAACATAAGTAAAATTAACATTTCCATGGGTTTTATCAATTTATACATGCATCGGTCAAGTGAAACTATAAAATTATTAAATGTCAATATTTTACAAATTTGCTAATTCTTACATTCATGTAAATTAAAAAAAAAATAGCAAGTAGAGGAAGAAATTTTAGTATTCACAATGTTTACCAAACGCTTTTAATTCAGCGTTAAGAGATGGGAGTACTTTTCCCCAGTAGTTACCAACTTTATTAGAAGCATACTACAAATATATGCAGGTAAACGGAGTGACCTTCTTCAAAGGTTGATTTCAAAAGTGTTCAATTAGCCGTGAACAGCGTGTTTCATGAAGCCTGGTCGTCTAGGTAGTGAACTGCAGGAGTGTGGAGCGTACAGGAAGTCAGCAAATGAGTGCCACAGTCTCTCATCTCCCTCTCACGCGTGGTCAATGCCGCATAGCAAGTCAAGTAGAGAGGCGTCACTTCCACGTATTACGTCGAGTTCTTATTGTGAGCTTCAAAATGTAAATAGGTCGCAGTTATACAGCTAACATAACAACATTCGTCAATGCACATCAACACGAATGAAAAGCTATGAATTCAGATATTGGTTACCCTGATGAGAGAATCTAGGGAACCCATCTACGCCAAGGTAAACACTGTTTACGCAACCCGTTTTGTCTTAAGTTGTTTTCCTACTGTTCAATGTGGTATATATTATTTCGGGGGTTGACTTCCAATTCTTTCAAAATCAGGCATTGAAGACTGGCGATTCTCATTTTTTTAAACACCTTTGTATTTTAAACGTCCCTTTTAACAAAGCAAATCGATTATCAACGATAACATCTCTGTAAACTTTACCCCGGGCAAGTCACAAAGCATCGAGTGGGACATGGCAGCAACTGTGCAACTATCGAGTGAGGTTACGAAATTGCAGTTGTGTAATTTGCTACGTATTAAAAATGAAATTATATTTCTAATTATCTCGTAGTTACAAACTGAGCACAGGTATTTTGGTTGTATCTAGTTTATACTCGTTAAGCATGAATACGTTTCCATTCATTGTGATTTTGGTGTTGGCGTCACTGCTGCGACGCTAGAAGACAGTGGATGGGAAGAGCCTATCTGGCGTCACCTCCCTGGTCAATGCGGAGGCTGCGTCTGCCATCTGCTGGCTGCCGACGAGAAGAGGATGCAGCTCGCAGGCTGGCATCGCCTTGTCGGGCGAGATTCCTATCTGCCCACACTTCCTGTCTGTCGGAGCAGCCTCACCTCTGCCGGCGGCGCGAACCGCTCACTGCGCTAAGGGAACTTGTTACTTCTACCAAGTTAGGAACTAAACGAGTCTTCTTATGGGAGAGTTTCTGCCGCCAGGTGCGCAGTGTACCAAAGACGTCCCTTTTAATTACAATTTCAAGCTACACGAATAAATAAAACAGAGATTTTCACTTGTTACGTAGTTATTTTATATTTGATTTATGATTATTACAATTATTTTGTTTTTTTTTAACGTAGAAAATAGAGTAAATACGGTACACATGCGTCACTAGCGCTTACTTAGTGGCGAAAGTTTGTTTTTTTGCCAAACTAAAAGCATTTAGCTTCCCAACCTGAGTAGAATAAACTTGCGCTCAAGACGCTCCAGACTGCAGTGTTGCCAACATGATTATGACTGTAATTGTGATCCACTGTTGGAGGTTTAACGGTGACAGATTGTAACTCGAGTTATTGATACTGCCACTGTTACCATAAAAATGACTAATGTACTGTAATTATATAAAAATAATAATATGAGAAAAATGGAGGGGATGTGTCACATCTGATAATTGTGACTAAGATAGAGTGTTTTTGATATTGATGGTAATTGTGATTTACCGTTATTAAGTGTAGTGGTGATGAAATTAATTGTAATTAGAGTTATTGGTTTTGCTATTATTACTGTTACTGTTATGATTTATATGATTGATGTATTGTAAGATGTTTGTGTGTATGAATGCATTTATGTGCAGGTATAGCGGTTGATGTATGGATACGAATGTACATGTAAACAAATAAGTTAATGGGTAAGCTGGGACAGTGGTTTGGACAGGACAAATAGAAGTTTAAAACAAAACTTAAAACACTAGAATGGAATCCTCGGAAGGCCGATAGGCTAAGTGAGGTAAAAAGTAGTAGTTGTTGTTGTAGTGTTGCCAACAGGTTTTCAAAAAATTCCCGCTATATCAGACATAAAATTAAACTATGTTCCATAAAAGAAGTTAGGTTGCTGTAAAACTATTTAAAATCATGTAATCACGGTGAATTCAATTATAACTTTGCCATTCATGCACAACACGTTTATAATATCAAAAAGTAAAAATTAAAATAAAATTATCTTCTTTAATTTATAGTTTCCTTGTGCATCCTCAGAAGAGAGGGGAAACAACCCGTCGCTATTTTAATGTCTAGAATTAGTCCACTAAGTAGTTTTTTCTCACGCTGCAGAGGGAAAAAACTAGATTTCTCGCTATGCGGGAGGACAATATTTATGCTGCTGAACCGAACTTTTAAAATGCTAGATTTAGCGGGGGGAAAAGCTAAATTGGCATCACTGCCCCAGAGCAGAGGGACTATGCGTCCAGTGTTGCCAATTATTTGTTGGATTGTTTACCTCCTATAGTCCGTTCACCATTAATTGACGACTTTTGAAAGCCCTGCTTGAGAACTACTTTTCTCCTCATACAATATACTTACGCCGTTTGAAACATTTACGTTGGCAGTGTTCCAATTCGTTTTGTATTTCGCTTTTTTTATTTGTAATTTAGCTTTTTGTGATGTTTAATTCGGAACACCACGGCATTTAACTGTCCGGCATGCCATGCTACTATTATTTTGTTGTTGTATCATGATTCCCAAATAAAAAAATTCCAATGAAGTCTTAAAATAAACTGTAACTAAATCCGAAAGTTGTTAGAAGGTCGCTCAAATTTAAAACCAACAACATGAAAGAACTGCGATTTGAAATTGTTACTAAACAAAAACTGCGAAACATTAACTCTCGTAACGTGGTTTACATCAAGATCTTCCTAAAACTATTATGCCTAGGTTTTTTTTTGCAAACCGTTTAGTAGGGCGATTTTTGGCACCATATACATTATTGAACTGAATATTGAACCCCAGCAATCCTCGATTATATCTCACAGTAGCACAATGGGAAAGCACGGGTTTTGTTTCTTGCGGACTCAGTTATTATTATAATTTTTAATATTATTGCGTGCCTGTATCTGCCCTTTTCCTCCCTTTGAATCTAGTAGGGAAATCGTCGGGTGGCGTACACACTAAAGTAAAATGAAATTTACCACTAAAACTGGAATTGTAAGTTTCCACCCAATTACATATTGTAAGCACTGCAGAGGTCGGCGGCTTGATTTTTTTTTTTTTGCTATTATGGTAATACTTGCTACCGTCCAGCGATCTCGTCGATCGATATAACAGAAGATTTTTGGGCGTTTCAAACTGTGCTATTCATCTCTATTTCGTTTTATTTGAAGACAATGTGCGAATTAATTCAGATACTAGGTGTTCAAGTTGCGTCTATCTCGAATGGATGCCAAATTTTTATTTTTATTTTGTTCGGAGACGACGGCCTTCGACATTGCAGGCGGGTCAGACGCAAGCGTCGTCGACTCGCGACTCCGGGGGCAAGACGGCACATCTGTCTGGTCAATCCCGTACTCTTGTCGGGGTGCCAGCCCCTCACCCCCTNTCGTTCCCCCCGCTGTTCTAAATATCCCGTCCCGTCTGGCGGCCCACCCTTTCTCCGTTTCCACACAGAGAAAGTGGCCGCCTCGACTTGGCATTCGCCCCAGCCGAGCGGCCAGTTTCCCAGACGGAATTGGAGTGGTTTGTGGAAGGAGTACGTTGATCGGAGATGTGGGGTGGGGGGGTGGCTGGTGGAATGGCAGAGGACTTTTAAATCTGCCATGGGATTTGCGTCGGTACGAGCGTGTTTACAGTGTTGCCAAGTGTGAATAAAATACTGCTTGATAAAATGGCGCCGTTAAGTCGCCCGCGAAGAAGAAGAAGAAATACGATTTAGAAAAAAACGTCCCACCGCTTTAGCATCGGCGGACGCTCGAGGGGCGTCATTTTTTATGCTGTCTGGACGTTGCGCGGGTTTTTCATTAATCTTTTTTTTTTTTCGTGGCGCGTTGACCGTTTAAAAAATGAGAGTTTTAGTAATTTTGTAGACGTGATCAGGGAATGGAAATTCACGACATCCGACTGGCGCTTCACACACTCCGCTTCACGTTGAATACGAGCAAGTTTTCATTTACACAAATAAATAGGAAGGGGCTGTTTGTTGAAGTACTCGTGGGCGATTTAGAGAAAAAACTTTACTTACGAAATCGAATATAAGTTAACCAAAAGTATCTGCTTGATCACTGTATTCAAATTTCCCAGCCCAGCGAACTGAGTAGTACGCGATTCCTTATGTTGTTTGTGTTTCTTTTCAATGGGATCTCACCAGTGTCTCGTTGTTCACCGCCGTTTCTAAGGTCGAAATAAATCAAATTACACGTTTCACGCATACATGACAAATTATACGGGTAAAGATTTACGAGGAGAATAGAGTATATTGATAGTTTCCAGTGCAGCTGCATTTTTGATAAACTGTTCCACTTCGCTAGGTATAATGAAGGTGAAGACTTTAGGGGAAGATCTTCTTTGCTACCTTGACTTACGTGTACGGATCTCTGGTTCAGAGATATTTAGTACTCTTGATGAGTATTTCCAAATGTAGGGCTTAGATCTTATTAGATGCGTCGAAGTGTGTACGGATGGCACTGCGGGCAAGCACGACTTCGCATCACTCAAGTGTAATTGCGAACATCTTGTACACTGCTCACCGTGAAATGTGATCGCTTTCTGCTGAACTAACGAAATACTGTGATGAGTAGGGCCAGTTACTTTCCGCGTAAAAATCGGAGCACACGGTAGACTTCAATACTATATACACACCTCAGCTGTTGTTACACCTCCATTGGCTGCTGGTGCCGTGTCCGTCTTTGACCAAGCCACTCAGGACTAAGTAACTCCGACACTGAACCTCCGTGATTTGTGCGCAAACGGCTAAAACGGGCCAGAACATTTTTTTTAGCCAATCAAAGAAGCTGGACGGCTCTACAGTGCTTTGGACTGTATCTTGCCTCAAAATATTTTCGCGAAACATCACTGCCAATAGTTAAGAGTGACGTGGAGATCAGCAGTGAAAATCTTAGTAGAGCTGTGAATTCCAGGCTGTTTACGGCATTTTGTGAGAGTGTGGGCTCACAAAACCAGATTCTCTGTCTTCGCGCAGAAGTGAGATGGCAGCGGATAAGAAGTGTTTTTTTTCACACCTTGTCGAACCGACGGAATAAATAAACAGTTCCTACGAGAGCGAATCTGGTCCAGAAGAGCCTTTGTTTGATGAAGAATATATGGCTCGACTTGTGTATATGTCGGACATATGTAGCCTTCCCAGCGAACTTAATGTATGTATGTCTTCAGAGGTTTTGCACAAATGTTTAAAAGACTAAGATTTAAGAAGTGTTTCCACTTTTGTAAGAATTTTTTTATTGCTACTGATGTCAAACGGAAAGTGATATTCAGTATAATACGTAAAAAATTATGTCGTTAGCTCAAAACTTTTATTATAAGTTAGTAATCTTAAAATGAGGATTCACGTAAAGGTAATCCCTTCATGGAAGATGCAAGTACATGAGCACTTAGTCCTTGTGAGAAACAAAACGTTATGTAGCTGTCTTCAGATGTCACTCTAGTGGTTAAACATAAAATGCAATCAACCATACTGTCAGTTATGGATATCGCTGGGGAAAAAAAAATCCATTATCAGTTTCAGAGCTATTAAATTTTTGGTCGCATCTGTGACTATCTATTTGTTTGGGAAGACTTTTCCAGTCATTTCAGCGATAAAAACCAAACATAGAAACCGAGTGGATGTTCACTGCAGCACTTGTATGTTTCAGAAACAACGCTGTTGCCACGGTTATAAACTATTCTAGCAAAGGAGCAGCACCAGATTTTACACCAACCTTATTAAAATTGAATTTGGCTTTCTCAACGTGAACACGTGTACATTTATAAATTTGTGTTTTCATTATAAATGAAATGTTTTTTGACGAGTAAACCACCATCAACTGATTTTTGTTATGAAATCTCACTGAATGTGATGTTTCCAGCGTTGGTTATTCATTTCAGGGCCAAGATGCATCATTTTATATAATTACAATTTTTATGTTACTATAGTGGTCAAGAAGTTGTATATAATCGTCATATCTCCAAAGGATCATAGTTATATCTGCAAACCTTACTTCATTCATTGTTTTTCTGTAATGCCTGATGTTCGCTGTTGGGACGTATCGATCGCTTCCTTGGGTGATCATGTGCAGTATTTCATTTCGACGCCCAAAGCGCGGGCGTCTGCTTTTGTTTACTGCTCTATTTCTGGATAGTTTAAGTAACTACGTATACGATGTTCATTTCATATTACTAGGGAAAAAAACTAATATACAAAGTACTATAAAGTAAATAATATTTTCTATTTTGGCCTTGGCAGTCCACGAAATATTTTTTCCTATTTTAACCGACCCGCAGATGTAAAAAGGTTTAAAACCACTTGTTTACATAATGTGTTCCAATAACGGGACATGACCGTAAAGGCGAATGCATCAATCAGGAAGATGCCAGAGACATCAATTCCTCGTGTGTGTAATCGTTGGCTTGTCCTTTAACGTACGACACGGATGCTGTTTGAATCGGATAACTCATTCAGAATGTTTCTATTTTAAATTTTCTTGAGATTATCCGTGGCCTTGAAAACTTCGACTATCGAGGTCTCAACCTCCACACATTTCGCGCTGAGCTGCCGTCGTGGTGGCAAAAAAAAAAGTTGTTTTCACGCGTGCCAAATGGTCGCGGTGAAGTTTGGCGACTTCAGTCGACCGAGTCGAATAAATTCAGGACGGACGAGAACGCGTGGATGTAAACCAGAGCGTTTTATTTGAGAAGTTTTTCTTTATTTTGTGGCGCGTTTGGTCGGAGCTCGCGGCGACGGCGATGAAGTACAGAATGTCCCAATAAAATCTACTCAACTGTGGAATGCAAATACATGCTGTGTTAGTAACAAAGGTACACGTGTACGGATGGAAATGAACGATACTATAAGGCTATTCACGGTAAAGTGAGCACTTTTGAAAGCCCTCTCATCTGCAATAATAGTCAATAAATATATTTCATTTTAGCCATAGACGTAAATTTCCGAGTGCGGTGGAATATACACACTGTGTTTATTACTTACATGGTGATATTTATTTTAAAAAGTTGTTAAAAGATTTTTAAAAAAATGGCTGAAAGGAAAAAGTAACTAGAGCCTCAAAAGTGCTCACTTTACCGTGAACAGCCTATAACCTAGAGTACAATCACATGAATAAAATGAACGTATACGAGTCACGGCAGGGCATCAAAAGCAATGAACAGCATTGGATTATAGCCACCCCATGGGCGAGTAAATTTTATTGGAACACTCTGTACATGGAGGNAAAGGGGGGGGGGGTGGAAGTGCTCGCTCCATCGCGGTGTGGGCGACGTCTGTCCCCGGCCGCCCACGGGCCGCTGGCAGCGGTCGAAGGTCGCCGGAAATCCTCGGTCTCGAGGGGGACTTCTCCTCGGTCCGTGCGGCTTGGAAACAACCCAAGCTTCTCTTCGTTGATGGCGGCCATCACGTAATTACTTCTAGACAAACACAAGCGAAACCACCCCGGAATTTTTTGTGAAACACAGGCCTCTATTTTCTTTCTCCTTTATTATCGACACTGCAGCTTCAGGGTCGTGTATGCAGCACCCACCAGAGTGGTGTTTCCCCCCACCGCTCTGGTCAAGCCAGCGCCACACAGCACAGAGGAAAATACCCCCCCTCCCCTTCTTTACTAGTATTTCTCTGCCCACTAATAAAGAGCGTGGTTCCTACCCAACTGTCTCCTGTAGCATTTTCTGTTATGCACGTAAACATTTTGAATTCTTGCCTGTGGAAAGGGCTTTTACGGTGTGTATGCCGGTTTCCCCCTTTCTCATACTAGTGGCAGCTTTACTATACGTGCACGTAAGGATGTAGTAATGGCCCCAAACTGTGGCCACGGCTATCCAATCCCTCCCTGCCGCGACGCATACCCCCTTGCATTGATCCCCGGGTCCCGTGTTAGCGTATGGGGCCTAGTCCTGAGACGCAGTTATCTCCCGTCCCTACCTCGGACGTACACTTAAGGCGCCCGTCTACCTGGAACTTTTTCCCACGTTTAGGCCGAGAAGCGCGGGAGCGATAAGGGCGACACTGCCACGCGCATCAAGTACGCCATCGCCGCTAAGCGCAAGGCTCTGAACTGGCGTGCAGTGTTCTCGTCGTGCTGCGTGTACCTATGGGACTTTCAGCGGTGACCATATTATTTTATTAGTGGGAAGTCTTTAGGAAGGTTCAGTGCAGGCGCCTATAGTAGTTTTGTATGTATCTGATGCGTGCATTTTGAGCTACAGCGCCTTGGAAAGGCCGTTTTTTAGCGGTTTTGGAGTACTCTGAATTGATGTTTCTAACGTACGTGATATTTTGAAAGTACTTAACAGCTCTCGTCTGAAGTGTGTGTTCTTTTCGTAGATCAGCACGTTGGACGCACGCTTAATAGTTTCGTTGAAAAACGTATATTTAGAACACTCTGCAACGCAGTTCAAGCGCCAGGTAGACGGGCGCCTTAACACTTAGAATAAAGGTAAGTCAGGGAAGAGAAAACTGCGCAGGCAGCCCGGGCGAAACACGCACGAGCTGGTCGCGTTGCAAACTGAAGACTTTTCTGGAAGACTTGCGGGCTTTCACGGCCGTCCTCGGGCTGGCTGTCTTGGCCTCAGGGCTGGAGTCACGCCTTGGTTCCTCGAGCAGATGTTTCCAAGTTCTTGCAGCAGGCGCCTTCGCGGGTCTCGAACACGACTGGAGACTTCTCCAACTACCTCTGGTCAGTTATAGTAACACGAGCAGCGAAGCCACGTAGGCCAACACACGTAAACGATGTTCACGGCGAACAGTGTATGAAGTGAGCATTTTTGGAATCAACCTTTGCAAAACGCCACTGCCCCGCCGGGGGCACGCCGACAGACACGCGCCCAGTAAAGTTGCTAGCAACGGAGGCAAATGAGTTAGGTAAACCTGTGTTGGGGTTAAACTGATTTCTTTCGTATTATGCATTTTTTAAATGCTTATTAGTAGGGGCAGTGATATTTCGCGAAAAGATTTCGAGAAAAGATACAGTCCAAAGCACTGTAGGGTCGTCCAGCTTCTTTGATTGGCTAAAAAAAAAAATGTTCTGGCCCGTGTTAACCGTTTGCGCACGAATCACAGATGTTCAGTGTCGGAGTCACTTATTCCTGAGTGGCTTGGTCAAAGACGGACACGGCACCAGCAGCCAATGGAGGCGTAACAACAGCTGAGGTGTGTATATAGTATTGAAGTCTACTGTGTGCTCCGATTTTTACGCGAAAAGTCACTGGCCCTACGTATCACAGTAAAGGCGGGTCACTTGCTAGGTCTTTACATAATTTTGCGGCAGTACGGCAGAGTTTACAAGGCCGGTGTTCGGACGTGTATTTTGGGCTGGGTGTTCCGAATAGATCACCCAGGACGTCACGGACGCGTATTAGGCCCACTGCCTCTGCGTTCGCGCTCAAAGCTGGCTACACACGGTCCAATCAGCCAATCGCAGGCGGCGACTCTGCAGACGACCCGATCCAGCCTCCCGTCCTCCAGTTAACTCATTTCATTTTCAAATTAACTGACACTGGCATTTGGTTTGAAATGTTGACACATCACCAACCGAGACTTGTAGCCTTCGTTCCGGCATCCTTGGCGTAAAGCATTGGAGACGTCCCAAAGTCACCTGTATCTTTCGCAGCATCCCATAACTTTAACCATAACCTCATTTCCCTCCTTTTCGGATTGAGAATCCATCTGAAAGTACCAATCGGTAAAGTAGGTAAGTAAATTATCAATCCATAAAACGAATTTATTTAAGATGAGTAACGTCTGCTAAAAGCATAACAAAAACATAACTTGACTTGACACTCTCAAAACAAAGGTATGTTTAAATAAAGAAGAAGGTTGCACTTGCTGTTGGATAATCGTGCCGGTGGCGCTACGCACGAGACAGTCGATAGGGAGAAAAGGTGGGGAGTCGGGTCGATTTGAAAAATTGCAAGTTCCACACTACCCTAGCGCTCGATTATCGTACTCGGCCAATTTGATCGGCGGATCAGCCTGCACACGACCCAATTTTGGCTCCCGACGCGTCGTGGACACGATGCCGGGTCATCGGATCGGCCCGTGCGTTGCCCGCTTAAATCGGGGATTCGTTCAGTTGACGGAAAAGTCACCCCTAGTGCATCGAGTCAGGATAGAAACCACGGCATCCCGAATGTAACTTACGACGCCCTACTGCGTGGCAAAAGTCAGTAACCAGTTATTCCTCGTGGCTGATCTATAAATATATATGTGTTGTGTCCGTTTGTTCGGACGCGTATAACTCCCGAAAAAATCAACCAATTTTCATTCAGTTTTTTTATAAACCTTCCTTTCGTTCCAACGAGTGTTTTTACACCTTTCTTTTTTATTTGTATTATCTGCAAAGGTACTAAAAATCTGCAACAAGCTCATTTTTTACCATGCTTTCGCGTCAGGAAGCGCCTTTGTTGACAGCTGTCTGTTTGAACATTTCAGTTTGTTGTTCTCAATGGTTTTTTTTACATATATACATATACTTATATATATACATATACTTCTTTCAATTAATTTCACAGAAATGAATAGAGCCAAAATCTTTTATGCCGCAGTAACGCGTGGCCGGGTAAGCTAGTAAATTATAAATTAAAAATTTCTTGCAAACTAACGCTCGGAAATGTATTCTTTACGCCCTGTCGTGACAAAAATTCGGAGTCAATGGGAAACAGAAGTTGAAGTAAAACAAAGTAACATGACAATAGGATATATCTCACGCAGAAAATGTTCACTTGTTTCCGGCGGTGGGCTGCCAATGGCTTGGCACGCTCCTACTGGTGTCACGAACAAGGATTTTCCCAAAACGCCAGAAAAGCAGCTATTTTGATTACAATCGAAAATAATCCAAACATAAAAATTGAATAATATTATAATAATTTAATGAACTATTTTCAATTGATTGGCGATTGGGATATTGTCCTGCATGGAGTATGACGCACACCGCTTCACCAAGTTGTAAGAGTGTGCAGTGCACAATTTGAGCAGCTGTGGCGAGCCAACTTAAATGGGTGGGTGCCGTTGTCAGTGCTCAAAGAAAGCCCACCCTTTTTCATTAAAAAAAAAAAAACGACTGCTTCTGCTCTGCGGATAACTGCTTGAAGTCAGTCAGTTGTGGGCGGGTAAGCTGTGGTTGCCATAGCTCCCCAGCTCGTGACGTCATGCCTGCGTGTCAAAGAGACATAAACTCATGCATGTGATTTATTGGGAATTCAGTTGTGCCCAGCAGTTTTTTTTCACACAGGGCCGCAATCCTTATTGTGGACTTGTCCGCGGGCCGCAAGTATAAAATTATAATGACCTAAAATACGCAGATTAAAAAAAAAACGTATGATCCAATTTGTTTTATTAATACGACCTAATATTCCACAAAATTAAGGACGTTTGCCATTTAAAAAATGTGTAATTTTATGTTTGTACCACATACTGCACAACTTTCAGACATTATCATTAATTACTCTTTCGTCGCAAAAAACGTTGAGCGCATGGCTTTCGCATCAATATGTCAAAATCACAAGTTTGCTATTTTAGAAATATGCAAATAATGAAAAACATTTTGCGTACAGAAATGAGATAATTCACACTGAAAGAATATGCCAAGAGCTACTTCAAGGCGTCAATAAAATTGTACAATTTTTTTTTTGGCAATTAAAAAAAATTGTTGACAATAAGGAAAGTTTTTCATATGTTTTATTTGTGGCTGCCTCTAAATTTTTTAAAAATAACTTTTGCTAATCTTACCTTAAAATTAATTAAGACTAAACCTTTTAGTTGCCCTTTTAAATTTTACTGCAAATAGTTTGTTTTGATTTTATATGTACATTACAAAAATAGTAAAATGTTGACTTTATGTCTCTTTGCAAAAACCCTGCGATCTAAAAAAAAAATTATATGAGGAAAGAGTAGTCACATGTAAGTTGAACAACATGTAGTTCAAATAAAAAATAACAAAATTGTCCGTGACCAACGTCTTTAAATATATTGGTTATAGAAAATTCCATACACATCAAAAGGAATAAGTCTTTCTTTCGGCGCGTAGGGTAGTGTTTATATTTATAGGTTATTCACGGTAAAATAAGCACTTTTGAAAACCCAGCTAAAGATCTACTGTAAGCACATTGTGTATCTTACCGCCATTTGTAAAATCAACATTGCCGTGGACCTGATCACTTTATTGATGCGCCAGTAAAGGGAAACTGTTAAATTATTATAAAGGTAAATATTTTTAGAAATTTAATAAAATCCATACACTTATGCGTTAAGAAATCAGAGAGAAAAATAAATCATTCAAATATTGACAAAATGTTTGTCGAACAATTTTAATTCTGCGTTGAGACACGGAACTACTTTCCGTCCGTCGTTACCAACTTGACCGGGAGGTTGGGCCACGGCGCACCCTCGAGGCTTCTCGCACTGCCGACACAAAAGACGTTAGCCTCACGCAGTCAGTGGTGGTCCTGCCTCACTGCGCGCTCTGCGCCAACGAGATCGCAGACGACGAACCAGTGGCGTGACATTTATCCCTGCAATCTTCCCCGCTGGAAAGTCTGGTGCATTATCCGGCCGGCAGTGACGGACATGGGTGGAGCGACTGAGGGGGGTCGGGTCGAGGGGGGAAGTAGCAGTTTGCTGGGGCGTCGCCCCACCTGGGTTGATAGCGGCTGGTCACTACTTCAGTTTGTAATAAGTATTTATAGCTTACTGCAGACTTCTTGCCTCATTCTTTTCGAAACATATAGGCCTATTGTTAGGGCCAGTGACTTTTCGCGTAAAAAATTGTAGCACACGGTAGACTTCAATACTATATACACACCTCAGCTGTTGATACACCTCCATTGGCTGCTGGTGCCGTGTCCGTCTTTGACCAAGCCACTCAGGACTAAGTGACTCCGACACTGAACTTCCGTGATTCGTGCGCAAACGGCTAAAACGGGCCAGAACATTTTTTAGCCAATCAAAGAAGTTGGACGACCCTACAGTGCTTTGGACTGTTTCTTGTCTCGAAATCCTTTCGCGAAATATCACTTCCCCTACCTATTGTTTGTAGGTATTTACATAACCGAAAACAGCAATGTTTCAGTGGGACTTATTTTACATAAATATATAAAACCTTGGCCCACATGAAACGTATATACATAAACGCACGTAAAAACATACAGTGCACAGTGCGATAGAGGAGGGGTCGGGGAGGGAGAGAGAGATAATATTTAAATGAACATGGTCACCGTTACAGAAAGTTTGAGTTTTGCCTCTCACCTGAGAACAATAAGTCGGTGCCTGTGCTGATGGACGGTTTCGGGGGGAAAGGGGAGGAAGGTGACGTCTTGGTAACCTACAATGACTGTTGATGAAAACTATGTATTATTAGTAACG
The DNA here is from genome assembly GCA_002778355.1 of Clitarchus hookeri. Classification (NCBI taxonomy): domain Eukaryota; kingdom Metazoa; phylum Arthropoda; class Insecta; order Phasmatodea; family Phasmatidae; genus Clitarchus; species Clitarchus hookeri. The sequence continues at coordinate 447,034 of NQII01001136.1, read as the reverse complement.
TGTCTTTCAAAGGGAGAGCAGATTCAACGTGCGACCTTCGCGCCTTTCCAGACTGGTCCATCACGTTCTATTTAAGAGGTTTTGCTGCCTGATTTATGGAGACGTGTTCCTTTGCGTGGCCAACGAGAAGATTTACTATCCATATTTCATGCCCTCGGGCGTGTAGTTGGCAGACGTGATTTCGCTCTGGGCTAGAACTTCATCATTCTACTTTGGGTAGACATAAGTGGTCCATCGTGTACGACATCAAAACACATCAATGACACGGCGAGTCTGTACCGACTGATGCTTAATTTTATATACTTGGGAGGTGTAGTGGACTCCTCGTTGAAATATGTGAATAGTGCCTGACAGCATATCGCCAAAGCCAATTCGCCATCGAAAGGTAAGAATATGTTAAGCAAATAAACCTTGAAATAAATCTTTGTAAAATATCACTGTCTCTACCTGCGTATATTTTAACTGGCACAATGACCGGCATGCGCCCAGTAAAGTTGGCAACGACAGAGGGAAAGTAGTTCCATGCTCTAAAGTTGAATTAAAAGTGTTGGGTAAACATATGTGAATAATGAAATCATTTATTTTTCTATCAGTTTTTTAATGCATATATGTAAGTGTAAGAATTATCAAATTAGTACAAATATTTACTTTTCCAATAATCTACGTTTGGATTTCTAAGAATTTTTTGGGTTCAAGATCTTCCAAGATCATGGACATTGGTCAAGGACAAAGATCAAGGTCACCTGGATCCAACATGGTGGACAAAATGGCTGACAGAACTAAGATGGCTGGTGGTCAGGTCTGACTCAGGACCCTGAACCCTATGTATCGATTTCGCATACCCTCTGCCTATAAAACTAATATGGCCGTCACTTCTTTGCCCTCGAGAAGCGAGCCTCCCAAATCCTTTCGATGAGTCGAAAAGTGCCTTTCTGCGGCTCGTTTTTGCAACTGGGGGGATCGGTGCTTTTTTGAGGGAAAAACTAAAAATTTTAAGGAAGAAAAAAAGAGACATTTTGAGGGAAAAAGTGAAATTTTGCGGGGGAAATGGCTGCCAGGGGACCGGAATGACAGAGCATGAACCGCTCCGAGCTCCGGTCCCAGCTCCCGATGGCCCAAAGTCGCCATAATCATTGCCGCATGAATAAAGTTATCTGGCCAATGGAAATGTTAATTTTACGTACGATTGAAGAATGCACAATGTGCGTACATGTAGACCTTAAAAAGGGCATTTGAAAGTGCTCAGTTTACCGTAACAGCCTTTGCCTGCCGTTATGTCACGTTTTTTTGACCTGGGCAGTAGGATATTTGACATTCGGAAGAAATGCTCGAAGTGTCCACCACTGCGTCCTCAACACATCACAGCGCCCCTGCGCCATAACTGTCGCGGTAGCTGGAGAATGTACCCCGGATCGTGTTTCCCGCAGTCATAATTGCATTCTGCAGATGTTCCCTCGTGTCGTGTTGAACTGTGTTGCGATTGCAGCGCCGGACATGAGAACTCCTCGTGTCGACGTGCAGAGCTCCACCACTCCCGGGAAGAAACATTCGTGAAACGAAACTGCAGTCTTTAAGGCGCAAAAGAACACACACTTCAGACGAGAGCTGTTAAGTACTTTCAAAATATCACGTACGTTAGAAACATCAATTCAGAGTACTCCAAAACCGCTAAAAACGGCCTTTCCAAGGCGATGTAGCTCAAAACGCACGCATCAGATGCATACAAAACTACTATAGGCGCCTGCACTGAACCTTCCTAAAGACTTCCCGCTAATAAAATAATATGGTTACCGCTGAAAGTCCCATAGGTACACGCAGCACGACGAGAACACTGCACGCCAGTTCAGAGCCTTGCGCTTAGCGGCGATGGCGTACTTGGTGCGCGTGGCAGTGTCGCCCTTATCGCTCCCGCGCTTCTCGGCCTAAACGTGGGAAAAAGTTCCAGGTAGACGGGCGCCTTAACGTGCATTAGTCCTCTCAATAACGGGGAGTTTTCGGCGATTTCATATCGTGCGGGAGAGTTGTTTTTTTTTTTCTGGGTATACAGTAAGTCACAACACCTTTCCGTTGTGTACAAGTGTTACACAACGTCGTACATTGGTACTACTCTGTCGTACATTGGTACTACTTTTGCAGAGACAGAGGACGCATGCATAAGGCAAGTGTTCACGGATTTGAGAACCAGAGTGCTGAAAAGAAATTTGTAATCTCTCTATTATTTTCTTTCCGCGTCGTGGATATGGAAATCTTTTGTAGGGAATGAAGCAGCCCGAAAAAAATAATATGAAATAGAACAATGCTACGTTCGCTTTCGAAGTAATATGCTGGCAAGCTAAATGCTCATCACAGTTTACTTTCTCACTTGCCAACCTTTGGTATTAAGATCGGCGTTTGCTATACCTTGCTGCTATACCTTACAAAAGTTGTATAAAATAGGCTGTAAATGCACAAAATCACTTCGGACGTTTGAACTGTTGTACGTTGCAACTTATTTCTAGCTACAGAGGTTTAAAAATTATCCCAAATACAGAACATATTTTTTCCAAGGGGTCGGAACAGCGTGCCATCCTCTCTCTCTCTCTCTCTCCTCTCCCCATATGGACACTGCATAGGCTATTCACGGTTAAGTGAGCACTTTTCAAGGCCCTGCTAATTTTTTCCTTTGAGCCGATTTTCATCTTTCCGCCACTTTCTAATACAAACAGTGCCACGTGACCAATAAACACAGTGCATACATTCCACAAATCTCAGAAGTTAACGTCAAAGGCTGCAATAAAACATACCTAGTAGTTGTTCATGGCTGTTTTGGGGGGCCTTAAAAAGTGCTCGCTTTACCGTGAATAGCCTATACACTGCGCTGTAACTGAGAAACGCCGCGGCATATTTTCGGAGACAAGTTACTCTGTGTTGATACATTTCGTGGCATGTTATCATTGCTACTACGTTACCGGTGCAAAACGTTTAGTCTTGTTAACCAAATAAATAACGGTGGAGGAGGTTTTTTAAGTTATTACCTTATATGAAGATACTCGTTTTAATTTTATGTAAGTGTTTGAAAGATATACTTAACGTTATTTTATTACTTAAGAACAAAATAATGTGTGGGTTACATATTTTATTCGTCTATGGAATTTCATACGAGTCTCTTTTTGCACCTGGAGGTAAGTAGAAGCATAAATCTTGAAACAGTTTCAGGAAGAATGGGAAATACGAGGTAGTGATTTATTTTTGTTATTCTCAGAGCCTGGTGAAGATCATAATGATCCACTGTGAGTATCCTCGCCGCTGTCAAAGCAGGCGCCAGCAAGCCAAGAAAGAAAATGGACTGTAATTACATCCCGTGCAACAGGAATCACAGCGGGAGATACGGAGAATTTCGCCTGTCGGCAGAACCTGTTTCGCTGGCCCCGCGCCCGCTATGAAGAAAGTTACCTAGAACTGTTTTTAGCTTGCCGTGCTAGCGTGCGGATCGCCTGGGGAATGCGGCTTTGCAAGCAAGGCTAGCGGTAAAACTGCGCTCGTGTTGCGCAACGTTTTCATTGATTGATGTATGTATCTTTTCGCGGAATTTACACTTCAGGATAAATATGTCCCATATCGTCATCAGGCGCGTAGGCGGCGAGGGGAACTACTCGGGGTCACGAGATAATATTCTGACGAAACTATAAACAAATAAATACATCTGGTAATTTCCTCGCCAGAACAAACAATGTTTCTGTACTGAAGAGTATAACGTTGTCGGTAACTAATTATTTTATTGATTAGCGATAGTTTGATATTATTGTAGGTGTACCCAGGTTGATGAATAGTTATGAAGTTATTAAAACCTATTTCCGCATACGAACTTCGCCAAGACAACGTTTGTGAAAGTATAATATTTAAAAAATAATTAACCAGAAAAGTGCGTTATGCACTGAAAGTTAAATACTTAATCTTGCCAGAATAGCTTGTTGTGCAGCAGATGCGTTTAAATTTGATTTTTTTTTTCTTTCAAATCTCTGCTTGAATACAGGGCGTTTCATAAAGATTTGAGGGGTTACAGGAATGTATTGCAAGTAAACCTCGTAGCGTACATTTATGACGCCAGTGCAGAATGAACGAGGAACGCAAACAGTTTGTGTGTGTATGTTGTGTTACGCCGCTAGTTCACAGTCCTGCCGCTAGGCGTCGCCAACAGTGACGCTCGTGTGTTGTTCAGGCTGGCATTCCTCAGTGTTGTGAAATGGCTGCTGCACGCGTTGAGAAGTCGTTCTGCCTTCTGTGTTTTTCGAATTTCGCACCGCGAAGTCAGCACCTAACGCTGTGTGGCCCGCAAGATCACCGGACCTCACACCGCGTGACCTTTTTTTCGTGGGGGGGGGGATACATCAAATACAGGTTTATACGCCCCACCGTTACAGCGTGATATCGCAGACATAAGAGAGCGGATCTTCGCAGCGGTAAGCACTATTGACAGGCCCATGTTGATTTGTTGCGAGTGTGGCAAGAACTAGACTATCGTGTGCATGTATGCTGTGTCACTCGCAGTGCGCATATTAAACATTTATAGTTAAAACTGTTCGAGTTCCACGTTCATTCTGCACTGTTTGCATTACTGCACGTCCAGTGGTTTCGTTGCAATAAAATTTCGCAATCCCTCGAATCTTCATGAAACACCCTGCATTTAGTTACCTCAAGTAGCTGCTCTTCCCTGAGTAGCACAGACGCAGAGACGTGTAAATTCGGCCTGCGAACTGGAGCACGCCAGCGGACAAGGAAGGCGCATTGCGCCAGAGCTCGAGCACGTTATTGGGCATTGCAGAAGCGCAGTCGTACTTTCGACACACACGACCGCCTCGTTGCAAAATAAGAAAATATGCCGTGTTTTCAGTGAGTCGTGCTGTGTTAAGGCAGGGTCATTGGTGGTCGCAATCGCCGACGAGTCACGCTCGCCTCACGATAAGATGTCATTACTGAGAATTTGTGAGTGTAGTCCATTCATGGTTACTTCACACATTTCGAATCATACCTTTAAAAAAAATCACCCCATACATGAAGTGTTTGGTTCTTTTCTATATATGTCATATATCACTAGCGTTTTTAATTATTTTAACTTGAAAGTACCTTATTTTTGGTAAAATTGAATTGTTATTTATATTTTATTTATAAAGTGTAGTATTTCATAAATAAATAATATTAATGAAATAGTGAGAAAATAGGTGTGTTGGCAATGCCCAGTAATAAATAGTTCTTATTAAAAATATTATTACACTGAGTGCGCAAGAATGCGGTGCGTTGTACCTTAAGTTGGTTAAGCTTTGTTTGCATGAGGCGGAGTAATATCCTGGAAGTAGAACTTTAGCAGGGCTTCAGAAAAATGTGAAGTAACCATGAATGGAGTACATCTAGTCGGTATTGGGTAGTTCAGAGTCCTGTATGACCAGCAGGTCCTGTCACCGTTAATCTTCCCGGGTGGCACCGAGGGGAGGAAAAAACAAAACCAAATAGTGTTAACTTAAATGCAATAACATCAATAGCGCACGGGAAGTTTTTATACTGGAAAAGTATTTATAATGAAGAAAAACTTGGTATCGCGTTCAGTACTTTCTTTTCTAGAATGTTGGCTGAATACTTGGGCGAATTAGGGGCACACACGCCAGAGTTCTGTAGGGAAGCGGTTCTGCGAGAGTACTTTATCTGAGGCAGCTGAACATAAAATGTCACATTTAGTAACTTCGTTTGGAAAAGTTAATAGCTGTGTAGAAATTCGCCGGCTAAGAACAAGAAAGGCATGTTTATATAACAGTCAGGAGAATCTATGACAAATGAAATAAGGAAAATAAGATTCCTGTCAGTTTATTCCGGACGCTCCTGTCTGTAAGAACACGATTTCACTTGACGCGGCAGGTGTTCTGTTTGACGTGTTCTTTGAATGTGTCGTGTAATTGGGATAATTGATTGAATGAACTATTATCTATTCGACTTGGACGCAAGCAGTTTTTGGTCTCGGTACTCCAGCACTTCACTTCAAGGTCAGTGCTGTTGTAGCGCTGGCCTTTGTACGCTGCCTTGGAATCGGCGTGTATCCGGGTAAACAGTGCTGTTGTTGGTGCTTCATCCTCGGGATATTCACTGCTTATGCAACTGTCTGACGAGCTGGCCTCATGCAGTTCTGCTTTCTCTATACTTCAAGGGGCCGCGGTGGCGTAGTGGTTACACTGCTCGCCTCCCACCTAGGCGAACTGGGTTTTTTCAATGTGGAAATCGTGCTGGACGATGCCGCTGGTCGGCGGGTTTTCTCGGGGATCTCCCGTTTCCCCGCCTTCTCATTCCGGCTCTGCTCCATACTCACCTCGCTTCAATCTCGTCGGCTTTCAAGACCTCGATGTTAAGAACCGCCCAAATCTCTTCACTGACTCACTCTATACGTCAACAAATTATTCGCTAGGACTGAAATGATTTATTCCATGTCTGATTTTCGCAATAAAACGGGAAAGAAAAAATAAGCAAGGTAGCATATTGTCCCTTCAGAGATAAACAGGTTACTGCAAAACAGAGCTTTTGAAAAAAACTTCTTGAGGAAAGGAAGAAAATTTGGAAATATTTATGTGTGAACAACATGGCTAATGAGCGCGAAGTGAAAACTGTTTACTTCTACAATGAGGAAACTACTTTATAACCGCTCACTTGCAATGCTTTCGCACTAGTCCTTGCCAAAACTACGATGCTGAACATATTATACTATCTGGATTTCCGGCAGTAATCAGTTTAGATATCCCTCGAAAAATACTGCCAGATCGCTTTGTGTCCTAAGCCGATGCTGTACTGTGATCGAACGTCCGAACCATCATGAACATTCCACAGAGTCATTAGAGCCAATTAAAATTTTTCTGGCAACCGTCGTAATGCATGTTGTCACTGTAAAAAACTTTTGTGGTCTTGCAAACGTTGTGTTCTCGTGCACGTTTATTGTTGTGAAGAGTTGTAAAATAAATGAACGATTAAAGACTTGCCTGTTTCGCGGTAATTCTCACAAGGGCTTGTACCTCCCCCGCGCTGAGGGAGTAGCGTCCCAGTGATGCAAAATGGCGGCTGTATGTACACATTGCGCTTCCTGCTGTCATGGGTAAGGGAAGCGATTAAACCGGGTTGCAAAAAGGGATGATCATCGACTTTCGGGCCAAGGGGGGCAGCATTTCGGAAACAGCGACGTTTGAGAAACTCTTCACGTGCCTATGTGGTAAATGTGTATCGTGAGTGGACGAATGGCGCCATTGGGAATAACCGTCGTGGAAACTGCGGATCTCCACGCGCCATTGATGTTCGAGGTGAAGACGGTGCGTGAAGGCCAACCGACAGGTTACAGTGGAACAGCTCGCCGTCCAAATGAACTAGTGGGCATCCAGACATTTGTCTACCGTAACAGTTCAGCGAACCCTTCTGTGATTGGAGCTTCGGAGTAGGCGGAGGGTGACTGCACCCATGCTAACACAGGTGCATCGACGGAAACGACTGGAATTTGCTCAACAGTATGGCGACTGGACCGCTGCTGATTGGCGACAGGTAGCATTCTCCGACGAGTCACGTTTTCAGCTGCGTAGAACGGATGGACGTCAGCGTGTCAGGCGAGAAACGTCGGAGAACCGACACCCTGCTTTCATTGCTGGACGAACACAAGGCGGTGGGGGCAGTGTTATGTTCTGGGATATGTTCTAGTGGTATTCTCTAGGTCCCATCATCCATGTGGAAGGCACTCTTGATCGATTTGGTTATGAATATATCCTCACCCGTCCATGATGATTGTCTTTCCTCGGGTGGATGGGATCTTCCAGCACGATAATGCGCCTTGCCACACGGATAGAAGTGTTCGCACGTGGCTGGAAGAGCACGATCAAGACTTCCAAGGTTCTTCCCTGGCCCCCAAACAGCCCCGATCTCAATCCAATTGACCATCTGTGGGACTACCTCAATCATCGTGTTCGTCGTGTGTCTTCTCCGCGCACTCTTCAACAGTTGTTGGACGCACTGCATACAGCATGGCTCCAGATGCCCGTGGAGACCTATCAGCACCTGACTGAGTCACTGCCAGCTCGTCTAACTGCTGTCCGTTCTGCGAAGGGCGGTTACTCAGGATACTAGCAGGTGGTCATAATAACGTGATTCGACCGTATATATAAACACACTCGCACACACATACCTACATACCTTTTGTTATGTGGTCATGTCACTTCGCATACACAGAGACAGCAATAGGAAAATTATTCAAACAACTTTTTACAAAGAAATTTAGACACCATTTATGACTTTCACGTGCATATTTTGATCCGAAATGACGAAATAATTCAAAACCATATGAACTTGGAAAGTGTACCCCAGTAGTGTAAGTAGTGTCTCTCTAGCCACTTTGTCCGAGACGCTCTCTTCTGTAGATATATAGTCAATTTACGGTTACTTTCAATTTTTCTGAAACCCTGCTTAAGCAAGATCTAATTCCAGAATATTCCTGCGCCGCGTGCAAACAAAGATTTGAAAATGACACCAGAGATCCAACGCAACGCATTCGTGCGCATCCAGTGTAAGTATATTTTACATAAGAATTATTTCCTACTAAGCGTTAACAACANTTCACGTGCATATTTTGATCCGAAATGACGAAATAATTCAAAACCATATGAACTTGGAAAGTGTACCCCAGTAGTGTAAGTAGTGTCTCTCTAGCCACTTTGTCCGAGACGCTCTCTTCTGTAGATATATAGTCAATTTACGGTTACTTCCAATTTTTCTGAAACCCTGCTTAAGCAAGGTCTAATTCCAGAATATTCCTGCGCCGCGTGCAAACAAATATTTGAAAATGACACCAGAGAGGCAACGCAACGCATTCGTGCGCATCCAGTGTAAGTATATTTTACATAAGAATTATTTCCTACTAAGCGTTAACAACATACATATTTTCTCTCTGTCTTTATTCAAATTGGTTATAAATTAAATATTGTAGTTTATATATATATATGAGGGTTCAGTTTTACCTACAATAATGCATTTTATGATAATAGAAGTACAAAACGCTTGTGATAAATGACAAGTGTAGAGAACAGTCAAGTGCGACGTACGTGGGGTGGTTTTTTTTTTCTTCAAAGGTTTGATTCAGAACGTGTGAAGAAACCGCGAACAGACTACACAAACGGCACACGTGTCGAGGCAGTCCCGCGGCCTCGGTTCGGCGAATAACGCGGCCAATGAACGTGGCGAAACGGAAACATCTGCGCAGGCAGCCAGTGGCGGAGGAGGTCGGTAAATATTTACCAGCTGCAGGAGGCCAAGGGCGGTGCTAGGCCAACCCGCGCGCCAATCACGCGCACTCTGCCCTGCGCCCAGCTACTCGGGAC
>NQII01001136.1:413350-429714 GCA_002778355.1 Clitarchus hookeri | reverse complement strand
TATGTTGTGTATCTGGAAATGTCCGGGCACCGCAGTGACGGGTGCGTGCGCGCGGCTGTGTGTGCACGCGCGTGCGTGAGAGAGACAACTGAAGAAGACGAGGGACGGATATAGAAATTGAGGTAATGTTCACGAGAGCGGGTTGCTGAAAATGTCTTCCACAATACAACCACACACTTTCTACACCTCGCGTCGTCTTCTACATCTCGTAACAAAGTTACGTGTCACGTGCAATAGCACCCTACAAAATCGGCGCGAATTTCTTGTGTTCCCACCGGGCATGTCAAGGTGTTGTGCGTGGAGCATTGAATAGAAGATGTGTGTAGAAATACTTATACGTGGAGTGTATGTATATTTTCGACGGCAACTAAACGTGATTTGCTATTTAACGCACTAAGCTATTGAAACATTTACGGTTACTTCCGTAGTGTTTCATTCCTCCCCCACGTATCTGTCATCTCTAATAAACTTGGAGTCATAACCCTTGGTAAATTTGTTTTTATCATATTAAAAAGAGTTGTGGCTAATTCTTTAACAGACATGCGATCAAATTTAATGTTTTATTGTTCAACTTGATGAATCATCCATTTAGGCACTGGAGTTGCTGAGTTGTAACTTGTGTGACATTTTATGTCGTACAAACTGCCTGTGAACTATCTTCTTCCGAGGTGTCAACAGTGGCATAATTTTATCAATTTTTGTATGTAACGGCAGCCATTTTCTTTCATTATTACGCAAAGGTGTTACCAAATTTTATTTCTAAAACAACAGAAAATATTATTTTAATTACTCTGTGTATTGATACCAACTTTCTGAATCTGAGTTTCATTAAACGCGATTTACATGTGTCTCTAATCGGGAACGTAATTTGTAATCACAAGTGTATAANAATCTGAGTTTCATTAAACGCGATTTACATGTGTCTCTAATCGGGAACGTAATTTGTAATCACAAGTGTATAAAACGGCCCGTTCCGTCCACTTATGTAACGTGCGTGCCGGAGCTTTTCCTCGCACTTACAAGTGGATAACAGGGACCTTAGTGACGGTGACTTCTGAGTATAATGCTGGTAAGTAGTATCTCCACATGACACCACTTTCACTTCAAAACAAGCCAAAGCGCTGACAACACGAGCTGAAACCCTGCCTGCCGCTCTGGTCCTAGAAGTGGAGCAAGTTCCACTCACATCGAGCTTCTTTAGCCAAGCTGACTTGAGTTCTGCAAGTCGTGGGTTCGTTTCCCACCNGAGCAAGTTCCACTCACATCGAGCTTCTTTAGCCAAGCTGACTTGAGTTCTGCAAGTCGTGGGTTCGTTTCCCACCAACTGTACACGGGAAGGGGCGAATAGATTTCCGCAGCTGGTTTTCAATTTCCATTCCAATACCTTGCTTATTACATCAGTTTATAGATCAGAGTCGATACATAAAATGACCATAGAAATTGTTTAAGTAGTAATCCACAGCAATTTTATTGAGACTATGATTTTCTTGTGTGGCCAGGGGGCCAGGAACTGTTGGGGTACAGGGGTACATTGTGCCCCCTGAATGTTGTAGGTGGGATACATCATAGTACTCGTACCCCCATCCTCTGAATTATCACTGACATGCCTTTTGGATTCTTAATAAATTGCGCAGTAGTAGCGTTCGTAGCTGCAGGAAATTTCTCGACGTTCGCAGCACGAAGTATTTGTGTCCTATCCCGTTCACAGATAAACTAAGAAAAAATTAACAGAATAATTAAGTTTTGATCATTTGAATGGAGTGAAGTGATTTGGGTAGTTCTTTAACATCTGGGTGTTGAGATCCAATGACGACGAAGTGAGGTGAGTGTGGAGCAGCGCCGGAATGAAAGGGCGGGGGGAACGAGAGATCCCCACGACCCACGTGCGAAATTCCGTGAGCGACCGCGCTGGGAATGACACCCAGTTCGCCTTGGTGTGAGGCGAGTAGTCGTCAGTAGAGTATTAGTAACTTTTTAGAGAGGGGGAATATCCCAGTTACACTTCCACTTTCCCCGGCAGCCTTTTCAAAAGTGTGTTCTGCTGTAGTTTCTTTGCCTTGAGCCGTCTCAACTAGTAACCCCCCCCTTTTTTTTTCAATTAAAAATTAATTTAAAAGGTTTTAGCGCCATCCCCGTGTTCCAATACTGAAATCCTTCTTCTACACAGCTGTGAAAACCGCTCACTTTCCAGTAAGGTTTGTTTGCACGCTGTTTGCTTTGATTTGTTATTGCACTACTTTTGACTAAGTTGTAACGCTCGCTAATACGTTGTTATCAAGTTACGCAAAATGTTATTTTTTTTTTTTTTTCGAATAAGTTTGGGTTTGTTCTAAAACCAAAATGTAAGCGAACGGAGCATCATTGTTAACACGCGTAAATTTGACAGTTATTTTCGTATATACTGTTCATGGGTAATTAAGTATGTTTGAAAGCCCTGCGTAGGATCTACTTATCCCTCTCATTTTGTATCCTTCGCCGTATGTCAAATTAACGTTGGCATGAGCCTCGTCACTTTATTCATGCGCCATCCAAGTGGAAACCGTGGAATATTGCTAGGAACAAAATTCGAGAATGGAGGATTGTACTCGGACAAGTAAGATCCTTTTTCCTAACTATAATAACAATCAAGCGAGTGCTACGAAATTTGTATTTTTTCACCCCCTCACTTTTAATAGTACTGGATAAAACTTTTATGCTTAGGGCCGCAATTTAACTTTCGTTTAACCTCCCCAAATACTGTTTTTATTCTGCGGTACAATTATGGAGTTGCTGGTGAATCACGTAATTACTGTAGGATGGAACAAATTTTTTTTTAATTGCTTGCACCTTTGTGGCTTTCAGTGGGACCTCTAGGTAACTATTTTTAGCATCTGTTCTCAAACGGAGAATTAGTAATTTACCTTTGCAGGCATTGCAGGCGAGGCTTCTCTTTGTAGTAATAATGTCGGATGCATGAATTAAGCTTAATGTACATTTTATTTCCAACCGCAAAGTTTCCAAAATATATATATATTTTTTTTTTTTGCCTTCAGACTGCGATGGGGTGCCACACAAGTATCTGTATGTTACCAAAACTGATTCATTAGTTTCTGTATACAGTCCAGACAGACAGTGACACACTACTTTTTAACTTTCTGTTTCGTCTGCGATGCCATATATCTTAAACATTCTGTTCGCAATGGATTGCGATTTTTTACTGTTCCCTTTACTATTGTTGCCGAATTTGTTGAAAGAAAAAAGTAAAAAAAAAAAGGGTAACATTTAAATTTTCTGCTGATGACAATTTTTTTTAGTAATCTATACATAGTACCAATATTTTTCTTACAGATAAATAAGCTGTGGTCAAATGAAGCTATATACAGTGACTCACATTAATATTAGGACACCTGGAAATTCTTGAAAAACACATACATATATAGAAACTTTGTTTATGCATATCTTCTTAATTAATAAAGTTTCACAACCAGTAGTCCACAATAAAATGCTATCGAACGTCAAATACATTACGTGATTGTTTAATTACCTACGACACAGCATACACACAGAGTCACTTTAGTTTCGGACAGCGATCTTTAAATTCTGTTTTGTACCTAGAGAGGAATCCATTATGGTACAACTCATCCACGTTTCCGCTGTTGGGGCTTAGTTGTAGTGCGTGTAAAGTCGCTGGAGTAGATACCTGATAGTTGTGAGCATCAGCAGAACGATGGGCCGTAAATCGTGTGATGCAACCTTCGAGCATAGACAGCTGGCGATATTTCACCATGCCTAGGGACGATATTACCGGGATACTACCAGATTGTTTAATATAAGCAAAGGTACAGAGTTGGACATAGCGCTGCGATTCGAGAAAGAAGACAGGATTGTACAGGGTTCGACATGGTGCGGCGATTCGAAAAAGAAGACAGGATTGTACAGGGTTCGACATGGTGCGGCGATTCGAAAAAGAAGACAGGATTGTACAGGGTTCGACATGGTGCGGCGATTCGAAAAAGAAGACAGGATTGTACAGGGTTCGACATGGTGCGGCGATTCGAAAAAGAAGACAGGATTGTACAGGGTTCGACATGGTGCGGCGATTCGAAAAAGAAGACAGGATTGTACAGGGTTCGACATGGTGCGGCGATTCGAAAAAGAAGACAGGATTGTACAGGGTTCGACATGGTGCGGCGATTCGAAAAAGAAGACAGGATTGTACAGGGTTCGACATGGTGCGGCGATTCGAAAAAGAAGACAGGATTGTACAGGGTTCGACATGGTGCGGCGATTCGAAAAAGAAGACAGGATTGTACAGGGTTCGACATGGTGCGGCGATTCGAAAAAGAAGACAGGATTGTACAGGGTTCGACATGGTGCGGCGATTCGAAAAAGAAGACAGGATTGTACAGGGTTCGACATGGTGCGGCGATTCGAAAAAGAAGACAGGATTGTACAGGGTTCGACATGGTGCGGCGATTCGAAAAAGAAGACAGGATTGTACAGGGTTCGACATGGTGCGGCGATTCGAAAAAGAAGACAGGATTGTACAGGGTTCGACATGGTGCGGCGATTCGAAAAAGAAGACAGGATTGTACAGGGTTCGACATGGTGCGGCGATTCGAAAAAGAAGACAGGATTGTACAGGGTTCGACATGGTGCGGCGATTCGAAAAAGAAGACAGGATTGTACAGGGTTCGACATGGTGCGGCGATTCGAAAAAGAAGACAGGATTGTACAGGGTTCGACATGGTGCGGCGATTCGAGCAACAAGACAGGATTGTACAGGGTTCGACACGGTGCGGCGATTCGAGGAAGAAGACAGGATTGAGTCAGTGGCTCAAAAAGGTAAACCTGAGAAATTGAGCGCACGTTACAAATGTAAAGTGTTGTTTCCCAAGGTGAAGCAGAACCTCAAACAAGTGCACCGACACTAGCAGTACAGCTTCGGGAAGGAACAGGTAAGCATGCACATACATCCTGAAACTATTCGTCGTGTGGTCAGGAAAGAAGGGTACAATGGAAGGGTTTTATCTTTGAAGTTTAATGGCGATGGTGAGTTCATGTTATTATTTTGGTATGATTGGACTGTACCCATTGCTATAAAAATCGTAAACACACACAGCTCGGCAAGACAAAAAAAAACTTAAAAAAAAAAAAACCTTTTACAACACCATAGACAGATATACCCCCAGCTCTTTGCAAAGGGACGCGGGACAGGCCGTAAATCGCGGTCGGTCACCTTCTTGAAAAAAAAAGGGGGGGGGGCGTTGCGCAACACCTGGCAGTCGTCATCCTGCCGGCCCTTCTGGACGCCGTCCTAAACGCTTCTCGAGGATTCGGGAACGCGTCTTCTCGGAATTGTGCAACACCGCCCCTGCGTCTCGAGTTACGTCCCGTGCCACTAGGAATACCGCTGAAGACACATTCGGGTCACGCTTTGCCGCGATCCCTTTCTCTCTCTCTCTCTCTCTCTCTCTCTCTCTCTCTCTCTCTCTCTCTCTACGAGGAACAGGAAGAGGGGTGGCGTGGACGCCGAGGATACGCAGTCGTGGCGGAATGAATGGGGGAGAGAGAAAGGAGAGGCTACATCACTGCATTCTTCAAGAAATCCAGTCGCCCATGCGCCCGCACTTCTGACCAATGTGAGCGTCGAAAGATTTTACATGCCATGTGGAATGACTGGTTCGTGGCTTATTTCGCTTGTTTAGGGACACATGTTTTGAAACTACAACCACACCACTCTGGCACTGCACATTATGCTGTAGAACAAACACCAACTCTGTACTTTTGTCAATTAACTATGACGTAATTAGTGCAGCGTCATTTTAAAATTATCAGTAAGTTATTGCAGTTTCAGAAATACCAGATTACGTGTAGATAAAATTTGGCGACTACGTTTGGCGATGTCTGTGAAATGTAAACGTGCTATGATAAGAAATATGTACAGTAGCTGTTTCACTGAAAAGGAAGCCATGGCACATAATTGGAAAATTCAACAAGGAAGATGGGAACGAGTTTTAAAGGTGGAGAGATCCCCCACCATCGTGGATTTACATATATTTCTAAATTACTAGATTGCCAGATTCTATATTTAAAATCCAAGCTTGTCAAGGTACTGAGAACATTTTAACAGCTATTTCGAAATCGAACTTATTTTCCCTCTCCCTACTCATTTCACATATGTTACCGTAATCAAAGGTTCTTTCATTTATTCGATAGTTTTTGTCCCACACAGAAAAATACGGATGTAACTTAAAAGGTGTGAACTTCAAAAATTATGATAAGTAGTCCTCGCTGCCATGTCAAACTTTGATTTTTAATTTCCCCTACTGTGAAGTTTGATTACGAAGATCTGTAAGAAAACGTCCCAGGTAGATGGGAAGATCTCTGCTTCAACAGCGATATCTTGAGCGTCGGCGAGAGTGAGAATGGAGTAGCGGCAGAATGCAAGGGCGGGGAAGACGGGAGAGTGCTCCGAGAAAACCCGCCGGCCAACGACAACGTCCGCCACGTTTCCCCACATGCGAAAATCCTGGTGGCCCCGCTGGGAATCGTGTCCGGTTCCCCTCGGTGTAAGGCGAGTAGTCTGGCCACTAGACCACCGCGGCCCCTGCCAGCGTGAGGATTGTTGGACTTTCTCTTTGCTCGTTTGTGCCACGCCGATGCCCAGTAATAAAATTAGTCTCCCAGTAATAATCACGCTAGGTGTACCTTGTTGATAATTTGCTTGAAATGACGTCCAAGGGCTCTCTACCTGGCCACGGCGTTTCAACACCGTCGAGACACCACTCATCAGGCTGTTGAGTGACCGATTTACAGAAATGACGTCCAAGGGCTCTCTACCTGGCCACGGCGTTTCAACACCGTCGAGACGCCACTCATCAGGGAGTTGAGTGACTGATTTACAGAAAGTATGCCGCTGCTGCTGCAACCCGTAAAACAACTTCTCGACTTCGCGGCGATTTCTCTGCTTCGTAAACTTGCATGGCAAGAGGCTGTGTCGCCCCTTATACAGAAATTATTCGTCTTATTGTCTTAACAGAAGAGGGTCATTACTGAAAATATTTCACTATGGAAGAATTGCATTTTGTGGTTCTGAGCGAATTTTTGTACTTGATTGTTAGTACTTGTTCCTTCGTTGTCATTAAAAGGTGAAAATAAATGCGCATATAAAATTTTATTTTAAGTTAATTGTTGCATAAATATGTGTTGTTAGTTAATATTCTATGTCCGCAATGGTGGGTAAGGTAATTAGCCAAGCTTCAAGGCCGCATTTTTCAATAAATCCTACTAACTTTGAATCAGGATTAAATAAATTAAAAAATTCAATATGGTGAATGACACTGGCTCTTTTGCATTAACCTGCATCCTTCACAGTCATCGGGTTTCAGCGACCATTTAAGGGTGAGCAATACACCCACCGTTAATGAAAATATCTCGGAACTACAAAAAAGATGCAGTCTCCTCGTTGAGTTTGGCCGCCGAGTGCTCCCCTAACACCAAAATGCGGGCTTCCCGCACACCGACAGGAAACGCCAATCAGCGGCAGTCCCCGGAACAAAGGCGAAACTTCCGCCGCCACTCGTTGAAACATTTTGGTGTTCCCCAGTCTCACGTTTGCACCACCGTGCAGCGAATCGCCAAGCGGATTTCTGACGGCGTTTTTAAGCGTTGTGTGGCGTCTCCGACCCAGTTCTCGGTTCACGCGATCCTGGACAAGGTTTCCGGCTTTCACCCACACCACTACCACGAAGTACGCCACCTGAAGAAAAGTTTGATCGGTGCGAAATTATTAGCTGCATGTGCTGTCTCCATCCCTTCAGCTCTCTTGAAAATTCTTTACCTGAAGGTAACATTTTTACAGTTTAATGATGTTACGCCCATTTTGTTGGTGATTATTCGTAAGATATACAAATTCGATATGTAACTCTGTAACACAGTATTTCCCAAAGTATGGGTCGCGACCCACTGGTGGGTAGCAGACTAAAATTTGGTGGGGCCCGAAAAATATAATTTCATACATAAACATATGCATGAATTATAAATGTTATAATTTAGAACACATTAATATAACACATTGTTGTGTAATGCTGTTTGATTAGATATCTTTGTCATTAAAATTATTTTTTAATACTTCAACTTTTTAAACTATTTTATTAATCCTACTACCCTTCACTTCCTTACGCTACGTAAGAAATACAACGTGAACATGATGGAACATTCAGACATTCAAGTGGGTCCTGAACTTTGGCATTTTTTTTAATGGGTCATGGTTCATATAACTTTGGGAATCACTGCTGTAACATATATGGCACATCAGCATTAAAGTGCACATTTATTTACACGATTTAAATTCTAATGTGTTTTTTTTTACAAAAGGCATGTTAATCTATTTTAATTTTTTTTTCCCCCTCTTTACTTTAATTTTGCAAATTTTCTAATTTTAAGTATATAGCACTAACAAAATTTGAAGTAAGAGTTGTAAGAATTATTTTGTATTTGACGAAAACTTTGATATTTTAGGGTTTTGTTTATGGCGAGTGAAGGCGGATATAGTTTTGTTTCATCGCCGTATTTCCCCTTGGTGAGGTGGCGCAACATTAAAAACATTGGACTCGCTTTCAGGAGGACCTGGGTTTGAGTATCAGTCCAGCCATAGTGATTTCTGATGCGAGGATTTTTCGAAATCACTCCAGGCGAATGAATACTGGGATGGTTCGTTAATCAGTCCATGGCCGATTCTTTCCCCATTCCCGACCTCTGATGTTCCTTATTGAAGGCCTTGGCGGTGTTCAGGGGCACTCAAAGCACCCAATAAATAAATACACATGAAATAGTTAATTTTGTGTTAGCCTTGAATTTATATTCCCAGAAAAGCTTTTTGACTGTTCGTATTTTCTTATTTTCAGAGAAATAGGTATAAATAGGGGCAGTGATATTTAGCGAAAAGATTTCGAGACAAGATACAGTCCAAAGCACTGTAGGGTCGTCCAGCTTCTTTGATTGGCTTAAAAAATGTTCTGGCCCGTGTTAACCGTTCGCGCACGAATCACGACGGTTCAGTGTCGGAGTTGCTTAGTCCTGAGTGGCTTGGTCAAAGACGGACACGGCACCAGCAGCCAATGGAGGTATAACAACAGCTGAGGTGTGTGTATAGTATTGAAGTCTACCGTGTGCTCCGATTTTTACGTGAAAAGTCACTGGCCCTAGGTATAAATATAATAACACAGAATTTATATTGTGTAGTTCTTGGAACTTGAAATACTTGGTATTGTGTTCACTTGTGGCGAAAATATTCCGTCTTGTTTGCCTTGCACGGGAGAAATTTAATGTCACAGGTTGGTATCGATATCTGCTGATTATGCTGTCTGTGGGGCCTGGTACACTATAGAGTGGTAATAATAATATACTTGAGCGACTTCATTTCTCAAACTTTCATTCAAACCGGTAGCTTGTTGTGTACACAAGCGATACAGAGTATTACGGTGATAGTTTGCCGTTAAGAGATCAGGAAAGTAGTTTGCATGAAAAATTAACCTAACCTGAGCTTCAAACAAAACGACACTCTTCATGCCGGAGGTGGGACTCGAACCCATGTGCATCCATTGTTTACAAGCAGCCACACAGCAGCAGTTGCCCTCACGTACTGTTTCGGGTGTAATTGGTTCAGAATTATTCTAATATATTCAAGAAGCCACGCTTACTTTCCTCTCTGCCCATTTCGCATTTTTGCCGCCACTTGTGAAAATAAACATTGCCATTGTATTCGGTCATCGATCACTTCCAATGCACTTTTTTTAATGCAAAAAAATCTTACCCTATTGTTTACAAAAGCAAAAAAGTGTATTCCAGAGGGTGTACTAGGCTTTTCATTAGACTTGAAGCCATAACATTACTTTATCCCGATTCGCTGCCATCATTATGGTACGAATCCCCTTAATGAGTTGAGTTGAGAGATTTGGGTGGCTCTTAACAACGAGGTCTTGATGAGATGAGAATGGAGCGGCCCCGGAATGAAAGTACGGGGGAAGCGGGAGATCCCCGAGAAAACCCGCCGACCAGCGGCATAGTCCGGCACGATTCCCACGTGCGAAAATCCGGGAATGACCCGTCCGGGGATTGAACCCGGTTCGATTTGGTGGGAGGCGAGCAGTCTAACCGCTCACCCACCGCGGCCCCCTAATGCCCTCAATGTTTACGTTGAAATATGTCTTATTTAAAATTAGCGTTACACAGCGAAATTTTCTTTTATTGCGAGCTCGTGATCCCATGGTCGCTGGGTTGTGGTGCGTTTTTTATTTAGTAGATAATTACTTGTAAGTAGGCCGCCGCTGTCTGGCTTCTTGTGAGAGAATTGTTCCGGGTGTCGTCTCTGTCTATCCGCCGATGCCATTGTGGGATCCGACTTGTGTGGGATGTCGCCGCAACTACCGCTTGTTCCACACAGCTTTGTTCACCGAATGCGGTTATATATAGGAGGGCGTGTTGACATTTACTTGTTAACGTTCATGGCTGGAATATTTGAAATCAATTCGTACAAGTACATCATTAAAATTGTTTTGTAATGTTGTGTCTGTTTAATAAATAAATATATATAAATTATTTACAGATTATGAAATTTTATTTGGAGTTCAAATTAACTAATCCTCCTCGATTGTTACGGCTTAATTCACAAGCGTAGAAACTATGTACTTTCATTTGCATGTCAACAGATTTGAAGCTAAGGCCAGTTTTATTTATTGAAAACATACGCTTCACCCAGTAAATATAGATTACATGTATTCTACATCGCATAAATGTTTGCGTTTCCTTCAGCTGTTTAAAACTTGTATGTGGCACAGTAATGGGGTACTTTCTATTACGTACAAGACTGAATGAATTCTGATCAGTGCATAATCATTAAGTTGAAGTCAGTGGTCGTTTTTAAGCCATTCTACCGATACCTTCGGCACCCAAATGAAGCAGCTGAAGGTTTGTTCATATATTTATATGCGTGTTGAATTTGAAAGATCCATTTTTATACGTGGATGCTCGATATGGTACGAACTTAAAGTTTGTTGTACTTTTCTCCCACAACTGGCTTCATGAACGAAAAGCATTTAGTATCATTTAAATTTTTTTCAAGATTTTTCTTAGGTAATTTAAAGCAGCCATTTATTTCTGCGATATGTGCAACAGTACGCATGCACGTTTGACGTCAGAGAGAAGCTCGGTATTCATATGTAATATCGGACATCCAAAATTTCCGAAAGGACTGCCCTTGACGGACTTTCAAGTGAAAAGTGGTTCAGTAACTATCTAATGGCGAGAAACTGCACTCTTTGCTGTCGCTCACAAGTTTCATTGGCTTCACTGTCGGTTAATAAAACTTATTTTTTACAGAAAATATGTATATTTGATTACTTTTTTAATGTTTGTTTTATAACTCAAAAGAAAGTTCCCAGTGTGTGTTTATTTTGCTCTCCGGGCAGTTTGTGGATTTATGCTATCTCGAAGTCTCGTATAGCATTCACTTAGTTAAATTAGAACATTTAAGGCTGCTTGGGCTGAAGCCAGTTTAATAACTAGCGATTATCCAGATTAAAAACAATANGGGGGGGGGGGGCATGTTAAGAAACAGAACTCGTACATGAGACATAAAAACATACATCAAAAGATAAATCGTGTAAGTTCACTATTCAGCTTATTGTTACTATGTTGCTTTTATATTTTGTTTTATTTTTTTAATTCTTTTTATTTTTAAAAAATGAGTGTTATGTTTTATTATGTTAAGTGGGTGATTTTTCAGACCACATAAAATACGGATACAACAAAAGTTGTTGTAATAAACAAATGCGTTTCACATTTTATATAGTAACTATTTAGTAAAGTAAGACGTCTAAATATTCATGAAATATATATTTTTCATTATCTAATTATTATTTAGTAACAGTTCGGCCGGCTTCTTTATTATTTTATTCTGATGATGATAAATATCAAACAGTGCTTTAAACATAGTTTTGTGGAGACGCACAGTTCGTTTTAAACCTCCCGTTATTGATTTTTACATAATTATTTCGCATTTGGTATCAGCCAAGTCGTGGTGTATAACAGACAGCAGCATTGCACGCTAAACAGTTGACTGTCGCTGTGTTCCAATTAAAACCATAAAAAATTCAAAACGCAAGTTACAAAAAAAAAAAGTATAAACAGAACTAATTGGGACACGTCCTGTAAATGTGCATAGTTGGGGCCAGTGACTTTTCGCGTAAAAATCGGAGCACACAGTAGACTTCAATACTATATACACACCTCAGCTGTTGTTATGCCTCCATTGGCTGCTGGTGCCGTGTCCGTCTTTCACCGAGCCACTCAGAACTAAGTGACTCCGACACTGAACCTTCGTGATTCGTGCGCAAACGGCTAGCACGGGCCAGAAACATTTTTTAGCCAATCAAAGCAGCTGGACGACCCTACGGTGCTTTGGACTGTATCTTGTCACGAAACCTTTTCGCGCAATATCACTACCCCTATGCATAGGTAGAGACCTGAAAAATTCGCGAGTTCAACGACCTGTAGTCTATACTCCATTGTCGTATGTAAAATCATGCAAATCTCATTGTTCATTGGTTGCTTGTTGTATTAGCGGAATACAGTGATTCGATCTGCATTTTACTGTGCATTTATTATTGGCTCAGAGTTGTTCAGGAGGTGTAAACTAACGGGTAGACCAATAGCATTAGCAATACAAACGTACGAGTTTTCGAATTCTAGCTTGTCCCGAAATGAATCCGCGAATTTTTTCAGGTCTCTATGCCTAGGTAATTATCGTATGTGCGGAACGAGCCGCAGGCATAGACGTGGGCGTGCGCAACGCCCAACACGAGTCGGTGGGACGGTTTCACAACGCGCTGCCAAGTGTGCTACGGAAGGTTTGTTGCGGAGTAGACGACGAGGCGGGCGACGTGATTCAGCTCTCTATGCCTAGGTAATTATCGTATGTGCGGAACGAGCCGTAGGCATAGACGTGGGCGTGCGCAACGCCCAACACGAGTCGGTGGGACGGTTTCACAACGCGCTGCCAAGTGTGCTACGGAAGGTTTGTTGCGGAGTAGACGACGAGGCGGGCGACGTGATTCAGCTCTCTATGCCTAGGTAATTATCGTATGTGCGGAACGAGCCGTAGGCATAGACGTGGGCGTGCGCAACGCCCAACACGAGTCGGTGGGACGGTTTCACAACGCGCTGCCAAGTGAGCTACGGAAGGTTTGTTGCGGAGTAGACCACGAGGCGGGCGACGTGCCAACTCGCTAGCGCAGTGAGGAAATAACTGTTCCCTGGTCTGCTTTTGTTCTCTTCGGTCGCTCGCAGCTCGAGGTTCGAGGACGTGTTTTCCCGTCCTGGCCGGCGGGGCGACATTATCACTGGGCAGTTTTCCTCTTTCTCTCGCCGGAGAAAGCTGGTTAGAAGTTGCGTAACGCCGTCGAAATTTAACGTTAACCTCTCGCTCCCTCAAATCAGAATGTTTCCAGTCTTTTGTTTATAAAGATTTATCAGAGTAAAAAAAAAAAATATTATTGCAAGCGTAAGTTAGGTTTTATTCCCTTGAGTGCATTTACACAGGAATTGCTTTTTACAGTTCTTATTTTCAGCGTGAACATACCGTTTAAAACTTTGTATTTGCTATTGTCAGTTATAGGCTTTTCACGATTATTTGAGCACTTTCGAAACCAACCTTTGAAAAATGTCACNTGTATTTGCTATTGTCAGTTATAGGCTTTTCACGATTATTTGAGCACTTTCGAAACCAACCTTTGAAAAATGTCACCACTGCCACTACCTGCGTATATTTTAACGAGCACGCTGGCTGACATGTGCCCAGCGAAGTTGGTAACGACAGAGGGAAAGTAGTTCCATCCCTTCAAATTGAAATTNACAGAGGGAAAGTAGTTCCATCCCTTCAAATTGAAATTAAATGTAAGATACACATAATGTAATTACTAAAATAATTAATCATGTTTCCTGTTTTTTTTTATGTTCATACGTGCAAAAACTATAACAATTGTTTTGTAAAGTATTTTTAAATTTCCAAATAATTTCAGAATTTTACTTGATCGACGCATGAATAAAGCGAGCAGACCCATGGCTGTGTTAATTGTATGTATGGCGGAAGAATACACAGTGTGCTTACAAGTAGATCTTAAAACAGGGCTTTCAAAAGTGCTCAGTTTACTGTTGAATTAGTGTACGTGCACATACATGTTACATTTTAAAACTCAAGAGCAGCGAACGTGTTGAAGACCACACCCAAAGAAAAAATAGTTTAATTCAGCTGATGTACGCATAGAAAAGAAAATACAAAGTAAATATTCTCGACTTAATATCTCACAGTAAATGGCTGTCACTTGCCTTTTAATATTTACATACTCGTCCATTACCACACACTGAAATTAATACAATCAGATAACTAAAATCAGTTTCAATAAACAGTCATCAGTGCCTTTTCTACTTGTCTGCAAAAGGTACATGTAAGGTAAGAATGATGAAAACTTTTTCTAATGTGAAACTCAAATATTTCCACTTATTTATACAATTGTTACCTATATACAAATAAAATAAAACATCTAAAACGTTCACTAGCACAGATATGTATTTTTTTCTCCCTTGCCTTTACCAATTCAGATTTCTTGTTTCTGACGTGAGGGTCCTACAAGTACTGCTCGAGATCCTCCTATTGGACCACCCGTGTTACACGCTTTCTTAGCAAAACACTTAATGAACATTCGAGCTGAAGCGTTTCGCAGTTTTAGAATCAGGAACTCAAGAAACGTTGGCGTAAAAATTGACATTTTGATTAGGCATTTGTAGGAAGTCTGTATGTAGCAAGTGTCACTGAGTTTCCTATATACAAATTTCTTGTGCATTTAGTTTGCATGTTTTCAGATACCACACTGTTACACGCCGAGGACGCACGAGACGCGAGCTCCATGCTCGGTCCGGCTCTGAGGGGGGCGGGGTGACTCACCTCTACCCTCCCCTCCCCCAGGCAGGCCCTCCCGCCGGGGGAATAAGTGACAGCGGTGACCTGGTTGGCGCCACAGCCCCTCCTCGTCCCCCTTGCTGGAGAAGCCGACGAGCTTAGAGGATGCACAAGAATATTCTGCGGACTATAACCCTCGGTGCAACACGGCATTTAGAGAAATTTCTGGGCGATTACCTGCGACCCTATAAATATTGCAGTCTTCCAAGGGTTGGCAGTCTTTCTGTGGAAGCCAGTTGGCTGAGTGCTGTAACTGGGACATCGGTGCATAGGACGGNTGTATTTGCTATTGTCAGTTATAGGCTTTTCACGATTATTTGAGCACTTTCGAAACCAACCTTTGAAAAATGTCACTGCCACTACCTGCGTATATTTTAACGAGCACGCTGGCTGACATGTGCCCAGCGAAGTTGGTAACGACAGAGGGAAAGTAGTTCCATCCCTTCAAATTGAAATGAAATGTAAGATACACATAATGTAATTACTAAAATAATTAATCATGTTTCCTGTTTTTTTTTATGTTCATACGTGCAAAAACTATAACATTTGTTTTGTGAAGTATTTTTAAATTTCCAAATAATTTCAGAATTTTACTTGATCGACGCATGAATAAAGCGAGCAGACCCATCCATGGCTGTGTTAATTGTATGTATGGCGGAAGAATACACAGTGTGCTTACAAGTAGATCTTAAAACAGGGCTTTCAAAAGTGCTCAGTTTACTGTTGAATTAGTGTACGTGCACATACATGTTACATTTTAAAACTCAAGAGCAGCGAACGTGTTGAAGACCACACCCAAAGAAAAAATAGTTTAATTCAGCTGATGTACGCATAGAAAAGAAAATACAAAGTAAATATTCTCGACTTAATATCTCACAGTAAATGGCTGTCACTTGCCTTTTAATATTTACATACTCGTCCATTACCTCACACTGAAATTAATACAATCAGATAACTAAAATCAGTTTCAATAAACAGTCATCCTATATACAAATAAAATAAAACATCTAAAACGTTCACTAGCACAGATATGTATTTTTTTCCCCCTTGCCGTTACCAATTCAGATTTCTTGTTTCTGACGTGAGGGTCCTACAAGTACTGCTCGAGATCCTCCTATTGGACCACCCGTGTTACACGCTTTCTTAGCAAAACACTTAATGAACATTCGAGCTGAAGCGTTTCGCAGTTTTAGAATCAGGAACTCAAGAAACGTTGGCGTAAAAATTGACATTTTGATTAGGCATTTGTAGGAAGTCTGTATGTAGCAAGTGTCACTGAGTTTCCTATATACAAATTTCTTGTGCATTTAGTTTGCATGTTTTCAGATACCACACTGTTACACGCCGAGGACGCACGAGACGCGAG
>NQII01001136.1:396871-406915 GCA_002778355.1 Clitarchus hookeri | reverse complement strand
CGTGTATTTCGAACACTCTGCAACGCAGTTCAAGCGCCAGGTAGACGGGCGCCTTAAGATCCGCTCAAATTTGCCTGCCTGTCGCTTGTTGAGGGAGTAAGTTAAAAGTTGTACCTACATAGACATGTGGTTTTTGGACGGATCCTGACGACTGTTTGGTGTGGGCTGTGGAGGATGTTTGTTATAAGTTCACACGAAGGCCGTGTCACTCCTTCTCTTCGGCGGCTTTTAAGGAATTCAAAGAGAGTTAATAAGTAATTGGCCTGTCTTGCTGGCAGGAGTGTGACACGTACCGCATGAGAGTGACGTGAACTGTTCACCATCAAAGAAACCCCTGCTACATATATCACGTCAACACATGTGTGTCACAGACAGGCGGGGAACGTGTTTTGACTACTTTAAAGGTCGCATTTTTTAAGTAATGGCAAAAATTATAATTGTTTTTTCTAAACGGAAAACGTCAAATCGCCTTACTAGCTGATTAAGGAAAGCATCACCTAGTGATTATTCAGATGCCATTTAAAATTCTTATTATTAGTAGTTAGAAATGATCGATTCCCCGTCAGGGAATTATGTATGGGAACGAGGAAACGAGCCTTCGGCCATCTTGGATGACGTCATGCGACTCTTTTTCCCAATTTTCCTTCGGAATTTCCCTTTTTCCCTAAAAAAATTGCCAAAATCGCCAGAATTTACTTAAACATTTCACTTAAAACAAACAAAATTTCCCGTAAAAATGTGTTTTGCACAATCTGGCGGAAATTGTGCAATTACCCGCCGGAGTGTGCAATAATTTACATGCACGCTCTGGCATTCCATGCCAGCGCCATTTCTTATGGTGGCATGCATTCTAGCTTTTGGCGTGATAGCAACATTGATATCACTATTATGGACTGTGGCTAGGTTGGGTATTTTTTATATTTATTGTGACTCGTTATGTCATCGTGCTCGTGATGTACTTGCATATATGCCATTCCTTTATTGTCTGTTATGNTTATTTATTGTGACTCGTTATGTCATCGTGCTCGTGATGTACTTGCATATATGCCATTCCTTTATTGTCTGTTATGTGAATAATTTTTCATGTACAGGACGGTTTCATATATTTTACACTCGGTTTCCCCGAGCCTTGCGTTAGGCTGATGGTGTTTATTTATTTTAACGTGTACATATTTTAATGTAACCTGCAAGTACGTATGTTTTGATATCGGTGCATTTGTACACCCCTGTATTTGCCATTATATGGCTGGTTGCTAAGGGTTACCCATGCTAGCGATGACTAGGGCCACTCGCCCTTGTGTCGGACTGGCGGTGTTCGTTTATGTTAATATATATGTATTTTATTGTTACCCACGACTATGTATATCATGCACGCAGCGCATTTGTATATACTCGTATCTTGCCTTTTTCGCGTATAGTTGTTTGTTGTATGTTACCCATGCTAACGTTTATTTATGTATATATTTGCACAATCTGTACATACAGCCTGGATGTTGGTGGGCGAAGGGAGGNTCTGTACATACAGCCTGGATGTTGGTGGGCGAAGGGAGGCTAGCTGTCGCTGAGGGGGATCCGAGTTGGTAGACAGCTGCGGTGGCAGACGACAAGGGCGGCAGTGGGCGAATGCCGAGTGTGTGCAGGCCGGTGCGTATGTGTGTACTACTTCAGACCCTACACTCCTACATACGATGGTAACTTCGCGATGCGCCTGTATGTATACCTTTATTTTCTTTACATGCATGGACGGTTGTTACATGATCCCGAACTTCAAAGGTTTGGAAATGCTGACCAACTATGCTTGTAGCAAGGTTTAAGGCCTACTTGCCCTTATCTCCTTGATTGCAGTCGGAAGTGGTGTCTATGTTATGAATTTGGGGACTGATCTTAAATGGTTCGTAAATTACAGCCAACTATGCTCACAGAAGGAGTTAGGGCATATTTGACCCTGCCGTCCTTTTCGTAGTCAGTGGTGTTGCCTATGTTATGAATTTGGCGGCTGAATCTTACACGGTTCGTAAATTACAGACAACTATGCTTATAGGTGGGCTTAGGACATACTTGACCCTGTTGTCCTTTTAGTTGTCGGGGGTGATGCCTATGTTATGAATTTGGTGACTGTATCTTAACCGGTTCGGAAATTTCTGCCAGCCATGCATGTAGGTGGACTTCGGGCGAACTTGACCCTGCGGTCCTTTCAGTTGTCGGGGGTGATGCATATGTTATGAATTTGGTGACTGTATCTTAACCGGTTCGGAAATTTCTGCCAGCCATGCATGTAGGTGGACTTCGGGCGAACTTGACCCTGCGGTCCTTTCAGTTGTCGGGGGTGATGCCTATGTTATGAATTTGGTGACTGTATCTTAACCGGTTCGGAAATTTCTGCCAGCCATGCATGTAGGTGGACTTCGGGCGAACTTGACCCTGCGGTCCTTTCAGTTGTCGGGGGTGATGCCTATGTTATGAATTTGGTGACTGTATCTTAACCGGTTCGGAAATTTCTGCCAGCCATGCATGTAGGTGGACTTCGGGCGAACTTGACCCTGCGGTCCTTTCAGTTGTCGGGGGTGATGCCTATGTTATGAATTTAGTGACTGTATCTTAAATGGTTCGGAAATTACAGCCAGCCATGCTTATAAGTGGACTTAAGACGTACTTGACGCACGTGGTGCGTCTCTAGGCTAGCGTGTGTGGGCTGGTTAGCCCTGTGTCGAGTAGGTGGAATGAGAGAGAGCATGAGACTCGTCCCCGCCAGGAAGACAGGTAAAAGGATACCACAAGGAATATGATAAAAAATAACCAAAGGATAGAACTGACGTGAGACAGGAAGATGGAGAGAGCATGAGAAAAAGTGAAGGAGACCGGAAGGAATATGGGATAACCCCAAGGGTTAGTGCAGGCGAGAGAGAACAGGCGTGGGTGAGATAGAGACTGGAAGGAATGAGAGAAGTTGCATGCCAGGTGGCAGGGCGATGAACTCGAACATTCTTCAGACAAGATGGATTATGCTGGCATGGAATGACAGAGCGTGCTTGTAAATGATTGCACACTCCGGCTGGTCATTGCACTTTTTCCGCCGGATTCCTCAGGACGGTGCATAAGTCAGCCGCATTGTGCAAACACATTTTTGCGTGAATTTTTGGTGGTTATGAGTGTAATTCGGGAAATTTTTAGGGAAATTCTGGCGATTTTGGTCGTTTTTGAGGGAAAAAAGGGGAATTCCGAAGAAAAAAGGGAAAAAAAGTGTCTTCTGACGTCATCCAAGATGGCCGACGACTTGTTCCCTTGGCTCCATCCCCAATCTTCTGATGGGGAATCGGTCATTTCTAATTACTAAGATTAATTATTAACAAGTATGAAATCAAAAACACTTCAGTCGTTTAATAGCTGTTCCATTTTTAGGTAGCCTACTTCTTGTTATTGAAAAACCAATCTTGGGTAAAACTCCAAAATCAGATATTTTCCCTCTAAGATAATTCTAAAATTATAAATAAGAGGGTGGGGGGCACATATTCGTATATAGGCGTAGAGTCAAGGCGAATATATATCTTGAGCTCTTGGTAGAGGATAAGTGCTTCTACTGAGTGGAGGATGGTTTGTTGTAGTTAAAGGTGCGAGAATGATTGTGAAGTCGAGTGAGGTTTGAATGCGTAGCCTGTGCTTGAATTTCATCTGTCCCGACTGTGACGGTATTTTAGGCACGGACAAGTAGATGGCAGGTCTATCGATGATATTGCTGAGTTTGAGCAGTTCCGTCATAATTTTCTTGTCCCTCCCTTGCCAATATTTGATTTTGTCTCTTTTCATTATTTTATATTTAATTTTACAAAAGCTATATATAATATTTTATTAAAAAATTTTAGTTATTTAAAACAAACTTATAATAAAATCTCGAAACACACTATTTATTAGGAAACAGTGGTACAACAAAATCATATTTCATTTGTCAATATTTTTTGTCATTTTGCAGTTAGCGTACAAAACGTGAAAACATTCTTCAGAAGAAAATTTTGAAAGCAATTTTTTAAAACACAAAATTGTTGAAAATTTTAAATGATGGTCGGCATGTACCCGTATCGAGAACGTGTTGTTTCCACCTTAACACAATAGGCAACTTGGTTGAACTCAACATTTAAATGATTGTTTGGTTACTTTGGACGATTACACAATGAAGACTGCAGTGTTTGCTGGGCGCGGTACAGTTAGCAGCGAGTGACTCGGAGCAGAGCGCTGCGATGGCGAGAGCCGAGCCACGGGAGACGCGTGTTGACGCACTCCTTGCTCCTTGGCGGGGAGATGCTGCTGCCCGCGGTCGCCATGGCAACGCGAACGGGACGAGGCACAGTTCCAAGCAATTCTCGGAACTCGAATTGACGTTCTGCTGCGTGACATTGACTGCTCACTGCGGCACAGGTTTCAACAACCAGCCGAAGGACTAATTAAATACTTATCACTTAAGTCACTTATATGGGGACCTCCGCGAATTTGGTGACTAAACTGAGCTAACAATTTACAGCTGAAAAAGTAAAGGTTTTAAGCATTACGATTGCCCATATTAATGCGACTTCCTATTGAAATAAGAACAAAATTTGTGTTTACCACAGAATTTTTTTTCTGTGCAAGTAAATGTTTTAGGAATAAGTAAATAAACAAATCTTTTCAGAAATTGTTATGTTTTACCTGTGTAAAACATAACAGGTACACTTGTATCGCAGCATTCCGGTAGCAAACTCTGTAGTATTATAGTATTCTAGTGAATAAACGACGTGGTTATTCTAAAGGGGCCTCCGTAGAAAAAAGTTTTTAAACGCGTCAAGGTCACGTCCGACCATAAGGTAGCATAGCGACTACGANAAAGGGGCCTCCGTAGAAAAAAGTTTTTAAACGCGTCAAGGTCACGTCCGACCATAAGGTAGCATAGCGACTACGATGGAGAATAGCATAAACAAGCATCACGTGTGCTCTGTTTCCTCAGAATGTTAAGAGGTGATTATAGGGTTTTAATGCAACAATCTGTGCAGAAGAAAGACAGTAATATCGCTAAGCTTAAAACACTGTTTTACAGAAGAATAAATATTGTAAACAGAGGGCTACTTACAGAGATTTTTCTGACTTTGTCACTTTTGAACGACCACATATTTCAATATCGACAGTTATGAATTGACAACAAAATATCGACTTTATTTCCTATTATATAGTTTTTTAAATTATAATAGACATGACTACTTACAATGAAGCTTATATGACAACTAGTCAAGCCAGTTCGGTGGAAAGCCTTGGCAGTGTAATTTGATTTACGGGGCCTAGTAGAAAACCAGGGTGGCTGCATTGAAAACACAGGGGGCTACCAAGAGACCGAGGGTCCAGGTCAGTGGCGTGTGATGAAGTGTTGCAAGGTAAGCTGGTGCTTGCTCACTACTGTACATTCTCGGTGCAGGAGTCAGTAACCACCGTGCAGCCTAGGGAAACTGAGTGCATTCCGACCAATCACAAGCGAGCAGCGAGGGACCCATTACACGCGTCCCGTGGCGTCAANCAGCGAGGGACCCATTACACGCGTCCCGTGGCGTCAACTACCGAGCTGCGTTTTACTGGTGGAAGTGTAAACTAGCACGCAACATGGTAAAGCACACAGCTAACGCCAGCTTACATCGCAACACTTCACCACACGCCACTGCTCCAGGTAATAATCTGTTAGGGTTCATCAAGATACCGAGGGTACTATGATTGAATGACAGGGGTCAAGTTGAGGACCGTGATGGCTGTTCACGAATCACGGAGTTCTATCTGAAATCTAGTTGGTTGTGTTTGAATCGCAGTATTCCAGTGGGAATCCCTTGCTGCTGCGTTTTAAGTAAGGTTAGAAATGTGTACAAACTCGCTGCACTTAAAACAAAATACTACATTTAATTTGTTACCCCGTGCCTTCTATTGGTTAATGGCTGGAGGAACTGATGAATGTAGTGAAAGTGGCTGAGAAATTTTATAAAGTATTGTCTCCACTTGACCTCCCAAGACAGCAATAGGCCAACACTGCAGGAGTGTGCGAGTACGTCCAGAAAAAGAATACCTTTATTATTGCTGTATTAAATTTAATTTATTAACGCCCTTCGTCTATGTCAGAATGCTAATAGAAGGGAGGTGGATGACAAGATTTGACTTACCTATCATTTTAGTGTAAAAACACACCCATTCGTGTTCTGTTCGGTACATAAAACTGCATTACAGTCTCTTCGTGGTCTCTTCACACATTATGAATCAAACCTTTGAAAAATTATCCCATGTATTGCATGTTTCGTTGTTTCTAAAGTATATAATGTAACACAAGCGCTTTATACTTCCGTTAACATTAAAGTAACTTATTTTGGTAAAATTGATCTTTTACTAATATTTTATTTTTTGATTACAATATTTCATTTTTAATTAATATGTTTAAAACCAGTGAGAAAATATGTGTGTTGGTAATGCCTAGTAACAATTAGTTCTTATGCAAAATATAATTACACTGAGTGCGCACTAACGCGGTGCGGTGTCCCTTTGGTGTAAATTTCTAGACTTGGTTTAACTTTGCTTGCATGATGCGGAGGAATATCCCGGAAGAAGGACTTCAGCAGGGCTTCAGAAAAGTCGGAAGTAACCGCGAATGGACTTTAACATCCTCGGCCGAATAAGTCGCCTGATTGGTGGTTTTCCAGCGGTCTTCATGTGCACGAGCGATGGGTTATTTACACACTACGGAAGGAAAAAAAAAACACGCGTTGTGTTTGTCTGAGGCAGGGTCAATTATGTGCCCCACCCGAATGACCTTATCGTTTCTGCCAGCTTGGCAAGTGGCTGAAAAAGAGTTGTCATTTAAGTTTATTTTGTTTTGATAAACAGCACGAACGGCCTTTAAAGAGTGAAGTAAATAAGAAATAAACAATTATTGAAAATGTAGTCTATTGGAGCTATAACAGTGTTAGTAAAATTTTCTGTAAACATCTCTGTTTACTTAACTCAGAAAGTTAACGTATCACGACAAAACAATTATGCTCCGAGCATTAATAGACACTGCATGACCTCTGTTGCAGAAGCGCGTTTATTTGTGTGGTAGTGAATACAGTGTGTTAGGTNTGTCCCATCTCTCGTGCGCCGACTATAACACCACGTTCAAACTCACTTAAATCTTGATAACCTGCCATTGTAGCAGCAGTAACCGATCTAGCTGCCGACCGCATCGCGTTACTCTGATTGGTTCCATACCTCTGTTATTTGCATACGCACGCCTATACCAGTTTTTTTTGGCTCTCCAGTATTCGTGGTTTGTATATTTTTAGATACAGCAGTCTGAAAAAGGCAGGTTTTAGCTACGTTGGACGGCATGACAACGTTTACAACGTGCGTGACGTCTGCAAGTACCCTTTCGTCGTCGTCTAGAATGTGCTTTCTTTCCCCGTAGGTAAACCTATTACGAGACACGTTTAATAGTTTCGTCAAAAACAAGTGTGTTTTTTTTTTTTTCAAACAAGTTGCAACGCATTCCAAGTGCTAGGTAAGCGCCTACCTGTCGCTTGAATTACGTTTCAGTGTTTTTTTTTTTTTTTTAACCAAATCACTTATCGTGTTCCCATTATACTGATATACGAAGGGAAAAAAACACTTCAGACGAAGAGCAAATAACACTAAAGACATCGCGCACGTTCGAAATACTATTCCTGAGTCCAGCAACACAACTTAAAATGCCTTTTTTTCACACTGCTGTTCGTAAACATGCAAAACTATGATAAGGACCTGCACTAAACTCTTCTGTAGACTTTCCACCGATTAAATGATGCGTCAGTCTTGCGGATAGGAACCAGGGAGCACCAGACACGCAGTCATTGTCGCCCTTATCGCTCCCTTGCTGCTGTGCAATACAGCTCCAGGATAGGCAACCGTGTTAACAGATTGCTATCGCGGTAGCGAAGAGTATTTCTCGCGCTCCTGGCTGCACTGCGGTCGTTGCCGAACACGGGGCTGGGAAGGAGTTTTTTTCATTCTAACCTACTCTAAAACTAAGTGTTATGTTAGTCCGCGGTAGGAACGGGATTATTGCGTCTCAGGGCTAACCTTCTTACGCTTACAAGGGAAGGAAAAAACAGGCAAGGAGACGTGCATCGCGGCAAAGAGGGATTGGGTTTCCCATGGCCGAGTTTGGCCATGAAAAACCTCCCTAATGTACTTATAGTTAAACTATATCTAGAAGAGAAAGGGGAAAACCGGCACAGACACGGTAAAAACCCTTTCGACAGGAGAGAATTGAAAATTGTTACATGCATCATGAGAAACTGCTACAGGAGAAAGATGGGTGGGTACCATGCTCTTTGTTATTGGGAGAGGAGAAACTGGTAGAGAGTAGGCGGGGATCTTTCTTTCTTATCTTGCGCTGGATTAACCAGAGCGATGTGGAACATCACTCTAGTGGGGGGAGAGCGCGACTGTGCTACTCCCCCCCGAATTCCCAGTGGATCCTGAAAACTTAAAAGAAAAACTGGATTAGTTGTCAGGAGTGCCAGCAGAGCTGACACAAGCTGACTTTTACTAATCCACGACAAGATGGTAGTTGCCTGAAAGAAAATATGGTTAATCTAAAAACCTAATACTAAAGTTAATCCACGAGGACATTTATATTCCTACTTCTACAAACTAAATTATTAATTATTTTAATTACTATTTAATATTAATACTAGGTAGCCCCTGACCCCTACCCCGACTGGCATGTGTGTCCTTGACCTGGAAAACGAGTGGTGGTTGAGGCTATTTCCCACCTTCCACGAGTTCCCATATAACCAGCCTGGGCAGGGTACATTAAGTGGTAGCTTAAAACTAGCAATCTAAATGTAGACTGTCCTCACCCCTTTACCTGAGGAATTAATTATTGAAGAACTATAAATTGACCAGAACATAAACATTTATCGAGAGAAGGATTTCTAGAGAAATTTGTAGAGGAATTTAAAGCCCCCCGACCCCTACCTCGACTGGTATGTGTGTCCTTGACCTGGAAGACGAGTGGTGGTTGGGGCTATTTCCCACCTGTCGCGAATTCCCACATAACCAGCCTGGGCAGAGCGCCCTACATGACCATGAAAATCAATGAAAGTTTGAGTATAATTAGTAACTGCTGATGACTTCACTAATTTTAACATAATACTAAGTTTAAAATAGGATACATATAATGTAGTCTGAGCCTTTATCATACTTATCATTAAACATAGAAATATATATTCTTAAAAGNCACAAGTCCCAAGCGGGGCGAGGTGCGTTGGCGAGGTCGCGATGTCTGCCCCGCGGCGCTGTTGACAAACACCCGCCTTGTGTTGCGACACGCCCGGTAATCATGACCCACTTGGCCCGGCCTGTCCCCGGCGTCACGTGACTCCGCGCGGCGCACTCCGCGCCTCTCCCAT
Organism: Clitarchus hookeri; assembly: GCA_002778355.1. Classification (NCBI taxonomy): domain Eukaryota; kingdom Metazoa; phylum Arthropoda; class Insecta; order Phasmatodea; family Phasmatidae; genus Clitarchus; species Clitarchus hookeri. The sequence continues at coordinate 397,493 of NQII01001136.1, read as the reverse complement.
TGGCCGGCGTTCCTTGCGCTCGGCTTGCCGAGCAAACCAGATCGCTCGTACGAGAGGGTGGTGCAAGGAAAATTCCCCGCTGCTGCTGTTCCAAGCAGGCGGTTTCTAGGTGCTTCTCGAGTGAAAAAATGGCCGCGTCTTGCCGTAAGGCGATGGAAAATGACATTAACAAGCTTCGCGTTAGTTCTGTTTCCTCGGAACTTTAAGCGATGACCGTTCAGAAAAGGTGCAGTTTTTTAGCTGAATTTTAAAACACGGTTTTGCAGAAGAATAAATAGCGTTAACTGCAGGCTACTTACAGAGATTTTCGCTTACTTTTGACACTTTTCGACGAAAAAGTTAATGTTTCAAAAACCAAATTTATGAACTGGTGACAAAATACCGACTTTAATTTCTGCCCTGAAAAAAGATTTACTTTGAAATATTCCTCTTTTTTTTTTATATAGAACAGACACAATTGCTTACAATTAGACCCATATGACAGCTATGTAGGCTCTGTAAACTGGCGGTAAATGGATAAATTATGTTTGTTTGAGTGTAGAAGTTTGTTTTCGTTCCGAAAATTGTGATGCATACTTGCCCCTGCGAAAATATTAATTATTAACTTTATTTTGTAACTGTT
>NQII01001136.1:386228-396729 GCA_002778355.1 Clitarchus hookeri | reverse complement strand
TACAAGTTTAGAAGCTAAATAAATATCGCTTTCACAAAAATGTTTTTTTTATTTATTCTGTTGTCACATTTAAATGAAGTAATTTTGTAATACAACGTTTAGCTAAATTGAGTTCTACGACGGAATATTAAATAACATGTAGGTATATTTCGTTAAATTTCACTCTAGTGAGATGAACATAGTCTTTACGTAGTTGTAACGCTATACATATCGGAATATATTACTTACACAGTTAATTTATTTTACGAAAATTAAAATCGTACTGGGCGAAAATTTTCATTTGCGAAACCAGTGCGACGGAGGTTTCCCAACCTGAGTATAATAAACTTTATATAGGTTATTCGTAGTTTAATCAGCGCTTCTATAGTCGACATTTGAAAAAAGTACTTCTTGGTNTAATAAACTTTATATAGGTTATTCGTAGTTTAATCAGCGCTTCTATAGTCGACATTTGAAAAAAGTACTTCTTGGTGCTAGCTGCACGAGCAGACTTTCATGCTTCTTGTAGAATCGACAGCGATAGAGCAAAAGAAGTTCCGTGCCTTTTAATGTCACGTGAATTTTAAACTTGTGTACATCTTATTTATTCCATTTAGTTTCTTTTCGTCTTATGCACATAAGAGCGAGAATTGTATGTAAGGCCACGGTAGCACGGTACACACGACTCCTTCTCGTCAAACATGTTCTGCTCTGTAATCGGTTACACTGGCTCCAAACTTGTTCGTTCCCGATTGTAAACTCGTGTAAGTACGTCAGGACAATTTTCGCTGCCTGTTGCGCTACGATTGGCTGCTATGAAGTTAATTAGCAGTGTTGTTAAGGTAAGTAAAATTGACGGGATTTCCTTCATTCGTTAAAATTAATAAAAAAAAAAGCCACGTGAAATAACAATATACTTTTAACTATTACATTGACAGCAACGTTTGTTATATTAAAAAACACAGCATTAATAGTGTTGGAAACTATTGCAGATAATTTCAGGGGCGTGTTTTTGAATTTGGGATTTTCTTAACCGAGCAAAAATGTTCACTTTGGAAATCATTTCGTTGAACGTGCTGAAAATGGCTGCCGAAACATGTTCAGGTAAACGAACTCAGCTTTTGTTGTAACTACGCCCTTTGTGATATATTTACATTCCTAACAATGCTACATTTTCAATAGGCAATTAACGTTTGTCACTACTTGTTTGTTACCACTGTTGATTGTGTTTGTGAACAACTGATTCCACACACTTCCTAGTTTCGCTAGATCCCTTTAATATATATTTTATGCACTATTTGTGTTTAATTTTGTAGAAATGAACATAATAAAAGTCTACGAAGATGGCAGGTCCACTGGCGAATGTCCATACTATTTGTTTTCGCTTCTTTGTGACTTTTTAATTATGATTGGCGTGCTTTAAATGCAAATACTTGGAAGTTGTTAAATTTTTAACGTAATATGTTTAACGCTTAGCGTCGCCGCGATGCCTAGCGTCGGTTGTGCCAAAACCCGTTATTTAACGTGTATCCAAGACTGATATTGTAGCGCTTACGGTAACGCCAAATCAATTGTAGACGGGGCTGTACACATGACGAGAGGATGCAGAATGGTCCGAAAAGTAGATACTTAGCATGGTTTTCATAAGAGCTGACGACGTCACATTCGCTTGACGAGGTTGAACCTGTGATGGTTCAGATAAAGCTTCCCTGCGCGACTCCTGATTTGTGACCGGCTATTTGGTTCCAAAGTAGTTGTGACCCCGCCGTAATGAAGGCGCCTCGTTGTCTGTTAGAGTGGAGTTGAGAGATTTCAGCGGCTCTTAACGAGGTGTTGAGAGACGATGAGGTGAGAATGGAGCCGCGTTGGAATGCAAGGGTGGGGTAAACGGGAGATCCTCGAGAAAACCCGCCGAAAAACGACATCGTCCGGCACGATTCCCACTTGCTAAAATCCGGGAGTGACACAGCTGGAGATTGAACTCAGTTCTCCTGGGTGGGGGGCGAGCAGGCTAACCGCTCACGTTGTCTATAGACTTCCGGGGTCTAACAGTGTAACGTAAAATGCAAACGTGTTTTTGTGAACGTGGATGCGATAACGTGATGTGAACTACGAACGTGGCAACAACTGTACGCCAAGGCACGTTTGTAGCAATAAACATGTTTGGTCGTGCGCAAACGTGTTTGCCTCGCTCTTGGGGAGGGAGGTCATCTGCGTCGGGAATGTTCTTTCCCCGAGTAGTTTCTCATTTCAGTTCCAGGAAATGCCGGTGCAGTTTCTTAGGAATATTCATTACAGCTGCTGAAATAGCACACGGGAGACTCATGCAACCTACAGGAAAATTGAAGACTTTGCTGCAAGACAGGCAGCTTCACCTATGAGCCAATTCTATATGAAGTATGAGCCTTGTTAAAAAAAGAGTTGTACATCGGTGAGTGTAAGAAAGATACAGGTCCATGCAGTCACAGCCAAGTTGTAAGAGTTTTGGTACGCGCACCCTGGTGTAACGTGAGAGCAGCTCCGAATCTGTGTCTATTTTACACCAATCGTACATTAGTTATTGCGCTACTATTTTTTTGCAAATTGGTGGAAGGGTGTGTGGGGTTGATAGCATGCATCAAACTTTGAAAATTCATCCCGCCCTCAATTGGTGGTACTTTCGCATAATAATACTTTACGAGGCTTTTTTTTCATGCGGTAACTTGACAATAGAGAAGCCTGTTGAGTGCAAGTGTAGTGCGGAGTTGCCTCGTCGCTTTTGATGCAAAGTCCTCAGTTTGTTATTAGTAGATGGATAGAAAATGTTTCAATTAACGATTATAACGAGAAGAATCATTCCTTTTTACTTTTAGATTATATTTATTACCGTATTAATTGAAATAATCTTTTTAGGCATAACCGGCGATTTATCTTCAAATTCCGTTTCAATATTTGTTGAATTTGGTTTACCAGGAAAATTGTTACAGTCTTAATAACAATCTATCTCGTTTTATCTTCCCGCTGTAGCTGAAATATTTAAGAAAAAACAATTATTACGAAGGAATTGCACACATAACAGGAGAGTAATGAAATGTGTACAAAATGCAAGGGAACCATGAAGGAAGCCAGAGAAGCGGTGGGGGAAGGAGAAATCGATAGCTACAGTAGTGTTAATATTCTTGGTCGTAATACAGGATGAGTATAAAAGAATACCCCAACTTTGAAGGTCTATAATATCAAAACCGAACAACCTACAACCTTGATTGACCAATAAAATGAACAGTGGAATCAAACTCGTTCCACACTCTTGTCAGCATGGCCGGTGTTACGGTTTGGTTGGCGTCCGTGCGATTTCAAATTAAACAGAAGATTAGGGAGTGTCATAATAACGAAAAGTTGTCATTTGGACTCTTCAGTCTCGTTCGCACTGTTAATGTCGTCGCTGCTGTCGTCTACACTTCCGGTTCCCGAAGGATGTCCAGGACCTCCTTATAACAATGCGTGGCTTTCTTCTTCGGCATCTGCCTGAGTGAAAAAGTAAGCGGGTCCGAGGATATCAGCAGCACGTCGAGTACATCTTCATTTGTTTTTGTTCGAGACATCTTCCAGGAAAAACCTTCTCAGTACTTTTTAAATACCTTGTTTCTAGCCTTTTGCGCCTCCTCGCTTAGTTGACCAATAGGGACAAAAGCGTGGAGGATGATGTCTGGACCATGGATTAGGTGTTTGTGAATTGTCGGAGGAATGGCTTACCATGGGTATTTCTGTAATAATAAATGGGCTGTCTCCAATTTTCGTAAAATAAATTAACTGTGTAAGTAATATATTCCGATATGTATTGCGTTACAACTACGTGAAGACTGTCCCAAAGACATCAACACACCTCCTCAATCACCCGACCTGAATCCCATCTGTGGGATGAACTCAAAAGAAAACTGCGTACTACAACAATTAGGTCCACAAAAGAATTAGAGAAAAGGTTCAAGGAAAAATGGAGTAAGATTGGCTCCGAATGTATCAGGAAAAAAATTGCTAATATGCCACAACGTCTGCGAGGAATAATTAAACAGAATGTCCATACTACCAGGTACTAAAAGACTGTTTGTTTAGTTTGCAAAGAGTATTATGTTTGTGTTTGAATGGTGATGGCCGAATATTAAAGTGGCGTACTTATGCAGCATGGGATGACAAAATCATATTGTTTGTTAAGTTGCATTGCTCAATTCTGTTATTGGCTACCACTACATTTCATTTAAAGCACACAATAATGATAGCCCAATTAATATGTGACAACTTACAAAAATTATTTATAATTTTTTTTTGTTTTTACACTTTTATTGACATACTATAATTAGGCATTTGTAAGGTATTTTACTTGTAACATTGTTATCGTTTGTGAAGCTTCAACATGTTGGTCCTCCCCAAAGAAGGGATACATAATACGACACTACCGATCATTGGTGCGCACACACATTTTAAATTAACATTGCAATTGTTAATTTAAGTTTTGCAGATGGATTGCACATTAATGCAGGAGTGTGTCTCGCTTCACTGCAAGTTTCGTGTACGCTTCTCCTTGGTGTATATTCCCTTCCCCTGCTCGCCAGTATACAAGTAGTAGGCGATGCGTGGTAGACATGGAGATGGGTGCGGGAGGGTCCCTCGAGCGCTGCGACTGCCTTCCTCGCCCTGTCTCACCTACTCTTCTAACAGAGGGTCTCGATGTATTAGCTTCAGCTGTTTGGTAAGGAGTGTCTCCCTGCCACGATCTCCTCGCACCTGTCGGCATTCAATGGAACTACAGTCGGTTCACGACTGGAAGAAACTTTTGAAAATCAACCTATGAACAAACACCCTAGCCATTAGTGACATGCATATAACATTACAAACAGCGGCGACCGCGGATACAGTTATGCTGTTAGGTTGCCAGAACAAAGAGAGGAAATAGTTCCAAAATTTTAACGTAATTGTTCATTTATCGCTTACAAATGGGTGTCGAAAAGACTTGTATCTTATTATGCCAACTATTAATGACGTGATGCTAACGTATTTAGATTTCAACTTTTCTTGCATAGTCACATGATTACGCTCAAGGTGAAAGAAACGCGGCCATTTGTTTACTAACCTTCGTTCCTGTGTTGTTGGCCGGGTGTGGTTGACACACGTGCCAGAGAATTTGTGCGATTATCTCGTTTAACCTATAATAATTCATTTATTTGTCTTGTTTTACTAATATCCGCTCTTTATTATTTGGCTTTTAATAACGTATGACTTTAATTTGTGCTCACTTTCTCGTACTGATGCCTTTTGTTTTTATGTATTTCGTGCACGTGTCTTTCCTTTGCCACTCTATTCTAACGTTGCAGTATTTGCACGTAAGAATTATTTTCACATTGTCGAAGACGTAGAATCCTTCACTCGCAAACTCTGCCGTCCTGTCGAAAACCGTCACAACCATTTTTAAATAACGTTTTACAATTGCGCGAATCATCCGACTCAGTCTACCACCACGCCATTTTAACGTCTCTAGCAATTTCGATCAATACTGACGATCTTGCCTTCGATGTACGGGAATTTATCGAAATTCACTAACAATCGATTGTAAATAGACAACAACTATCGATTCATCAAAATACTCGCATTTTGGGTTTATAGAATGAAATGTTTTTCGCTGGCATCGCATATTCTTTTGTGTGAAATTCTCAAGATTAAAAACGTTACGCTTGTGGAATATCCATTAATAATATATACATGACTTTTATAATGGGTACGTGCATGTACGAACACATGTACACACACAGTGGAATGTAAACATTGCCATGTGACTGCCACATGGCAATGTTTGTTTACCTTTGGCGGAAGGATACGAAATGGGCTTGAAAGTAGATATTTAGCAGGGCTTCAAGAAAGTCTCTTCCAGTCGTGAACAGACTATATGCTCGCCCCACGACCTTCCTACCCCTTCTCTTATTCTTCAGGGAGAGGCCCATTGTTCATTCTGTCACGTCTGCTTGTCAACTGAGTCTCTGTGCTGCAGTGTTCCTCGCGGGCAAAAATGTCAACACTCTCACCCGAGGGCAAGGAATCTCCGCTAGGAACTTGTGAGTTTCTCTGAATTTATTCTTGCTTAAAGCATTCCGACAAGATATCACAGTGGTGGTGGAGGTGCTATTTAAACGATATACTTAGACTAAAGGTGTTCCTTACAATTATGATTAAAACCACATATCTTTTAACACAATTTTTGGCAAAGAATACATTACTTTTTGAAATATTTCCCTCTTATTTGATGTTCAAGATGGTGGGGGTTTAAACAAAGGTTGTTAATGTTTTATATTCAACCCGCATCCAGGCTCCGAGCTGTTTGGTTGTGTACTTCCTCCCTATATGTCTCTATGTTATTTACTATCGATATCCAAATACTTAGAATTATTTTTTTGGGGGGTCATAACTCTGTGTTGGGGTTCATTATGGTATTGGTTCTCATAGAGGTTGGATGTGTAATTACAAAACTAGTTGCTCAGATGTAATTACGCTCTGTAATTATGCTTTAATTTGCCTATACTGGGGCATGTGTATTACTTTATTACGATTTACTTACCCTCGGCAGGAGTATAACCAAAGTCTAAATCGGTACACACGTATTTACCTTTACTGGGATTTGAACCAAGGACTATGGCAGTATATATGCTTGAATTTCCCTCGGTGGGGTCGAATCAAGGATTATCTCAGTATAAATGTAGTTATGTTTTGACTTTAGCATGATTATAACCAAGGACTAACCCAATACAAACGTATTTTACTATTAATTAGCCTCGATGGCAATCGAAGCAAGGTTTAGGTGAGTGTATATTTATGTTGTTCTTAGCCTCGATGGGATTCTAACCTAGGACTGGTCCTGTATAAATGTATTTACGGTTTAATTATCGTCGATGGGAATCGAATCAGGCAGTAGACCAGTATAAATGTAATTATGCTTCACTTACTCGTGGCGGGAATCGAAACCAAGCAAGATGGTGGATGTTTAACACAAACATATTAGCGATGCACAGCTCAGTTGCGTTTGAGCAGTGGTCGGGGTAGGACGTGTACTTAGAGTGTAATTACTGTGTATTTACGCAATTACTCATTATGCAAGTACATCTAATTACACTATTACTTACTTACCTTTGACGAGACTCGAACCAAGGAGGCCTAACCAATCCCGTCAGTTGTGTTTCGGCAGCCGATGGGTGATCATGTGTGCTTAGTCTGTAATTACTCTCTTGGTACATGTACTCAGTCTCGGTACTTGTACTTACTCTCGGTACGTGTACTCACTCTCGGTATTCGTAATTGTTCATTATGCAATTACTCATTACACAATTAGTCATTACACAATTACTTATTACGAAATTACGTCTAATTACGTGTTAATTACCCTCTACGGGTCTCGATCCAAGGACTGCCTTACTCCTCAACCCTCCTGGTCCAACCCTATATCCCCTTACTCTCCTGAAGTCTCCCGCCTACCAGACTTCCTAGAAAAATTTCAAAGTTCCGCAAATGTCGCTTAGGCGCTTTGTCCACCGAAAGGGTACCCCTACAAGCAATGGCCGATCACAGCAGACCTCAGAAGGGGTTCGGGAGTCCTTCAGTCAACCACAACTAACCTCCCAGAGTTTGGGGGGGGGGGCGGTTATGTTTGCCAGGTTAAAGGATGACTCTAGTTAGTTTGCCTCTCTCCGACACCTGTTTGCAGGTTATTCAAATGGTACTTACGCCACTAAAGACTTGCTAGCATGCTCACACAGTCTAGCTCCCTATACTCACATACTCTCCAAATTCTGACATGTACCGTGACGTTAGCTGCATCCCATAGACCTCGTGACTATTACAAACGTCTTTTTCAGGGATTTATCATATCTTTACTTTTGTAAGATTAGTTTTTTTTTTTTGTTGCAAGAACTGTGCTGTGTAACGCAACGCTACTGTGCAACACCCTCCGTACACTCAGCACGACGAGAACTCTGCACGCATGTTCAGAGCTTTCCGCTTAGTGGCGGTGGCGTACTTGACGCGCGTGGTAGAGTCGCCCTTATCGCTCTCACGAAAGCTCAAATAATACGAATTTTTCCCGTTTCCTCGCCCATCTCGTCGAGATCCTTGTTAGTCCATGTGCTTTAAGTGGAGTACAAATCATTTTTGTTGTTATCGTCTGTATTACGCCTGTGGCGAGAGGCGTCGGCTGATGTAACCGTGCTCAAGGATGGAACTTCGCAACTCGAAGCACGTGTATGATGTTGGTACCGTCTATTGTCAACTGCTTGGTGTTTAGTCCTCCCCGCTGACCTTGGGGGCTCTCTGCCTCAAAGGCGTCCTCACACAATTCCACGAAAACTGACGAGGTCACCCGAGCCACCCAAACTGCCTTCATGTCAGTGCTTTGTTAGTAAACTCTTAAAAATTTAATCTTGGTTGAAGCCTACGAGCATAATATAAATACATATTTCGTGTACTTTACGATAGTCACAAATTATAGGTGCATTTGTAGTAAACTTGTTTATTCAGTACTTACTCATTTAATTTAAATATTCGATATCTGCAACAACGTTTTCCAGAAAAAAAAAATTTTTGTCATTGAAGAGGCGAGTGTATTGCAAATTAATATTAGCGGTCTTGTGGTCCCAAGTGGCATGTATTTTGTTAATTGCAAACATGTTAAGAATGTACATGTATCGCGGACGAAATTATCATCCTATTAGAAATCGATTTTACGCAGTAGGCATAGACTTTACGCATAAAAACGAAGCATATTTAAAGGATTTCATTGGAACGACTGACTTGTTGTCATAGTAGAAAGGCTGTATATAAAGGATGTTGTCGAGTGTCTCAGAAGGCACACACATTCTCGGCGAAGCTATCGATGTTCAGAGTGCCCGCAACAACAGATCTCTACCTCGTTGCGTCAGTAGAGAGGATATCGACTGTCTCCATAACGCAAGTGTTTCACATCTTCATTTCAGTTACCATTTAACATTTCCAGCTTCGTAGAACTAGGCGAATCTGTCTTCTAGATCATTATTTTTTTGTTGAAAATAGGCAGGGTGCAAAATATATTCAACAATTTTTTTGAGGAACTCAACAAAAATCTAAAAAAGGAAGTTAACAGTTCAAATGTTAACAGTGTTTGGCACACTCCCTGTTTGAGATCTGCGTACGAGAAATTGTTTCGGGTCGTGGCATTTCTTGCCTGGTTGAGAAATAATGCAGTCTCTCAGTTACTTTCCAGTTAAGCCACAATTTAAAAATCTAGTTATTATATTAGGAAATATTATGATAAGTAACTTTTCGTGTTTTTTTTAACGCCTCTTTTGCTTTGTCCGAGTGACGGGGCGATTTTAGGCATTAAATTATTCGTAACTTAAAAAAAATTCCGCGCATGCATCCTTGCTTTGGATACGATTGGAATGAGTGTTGTCAGGTTTACCAGAATCCTGGGACAGACCATCAAAGACTGTTCACTGTAAATCGAGCACTTTTGAAGCAAACCTTTGAAAAATGTCACTGGCCCTACTTGAGTGTATTGTAACGGGAACACTGACTGACATGCACCCTGTTAAGTTGGCAACGACGGAGGGAAAGTAGTTCCACGTCTTAACGTTCAATTTAAAGTGCTAGGTAAACTTTCGTGAATACTAGAATATTCACTTATAGTTTGTGTTTATTTAAATACGTAAAGTGTAATAATTATCAAATTTGTGTACGTTTGCTTTTCAAATAATTTTACAATTTCTCCTGACCGATGCAATAACATAGTGACCAGGGCCATGACAGCGTTAATTTTACATATGCTGGAGCAATACACAGTGCGCATACAAATATTTCTTTAGCAGGGCTTTTAAAAGTACTCCGTTTACCGTGAACAGCCCAAACCTAATTATTTTACCAGGTACCAGTATATTTTCATCGCGGTGCACAAAACTATCTTTTTTTTTTTGGCGCTGTCCGAAAAAAAAAAAAAAAAAAAAAAAAAGTACGCTTTGGTAAATGCTTTGTACAAATTTGCAGGAAACAGATTTCTCGGCCAGAAATTTTAAATTTCTGAACTTGTGAGCAGTGAGTGTTCAACGGGGAAAGCTGCGTGTTTTGTCTACCAAGCCTGAAGCCAAAGAGTTTAAATGGGGAATCAATGATCAAGAAATTCCTTCTCAGTGCATAAATTTTAAAGATAACTGTATCAACAAAATAGTCGACGCAACTTTCTCAGAAAATACTACCANACAGCCTGTCGCTATGTCCGTAGTGTCGCAGGGTGTTACATCAGCAAGGTTGGGGCAGCGGTGGCGTAGTGGCCAGGGCGCTCGCCTCCCACCACAGCGATACTGGTTCGATCCCCAGATTTTTTTCGCATGTTAGAATCGTGCTGGACGATGCCGCTTGCCGGCGGGCTTTCTCGGGGTACTCCCGTTTCCCCCGCCCTTGCATTCCAGCGCCGCTCCATTCTAGGGCCTCACTTCTGTCATGCCCGGGGATGACGGTCACCTACGGGTCCCAGCTGGAA